>CM050164.1:151445141-152030141 GCA_027410445.1 Discoglossus pictus | reverse complement strand
TTACCAAATCTGATCACATTTTGGAAATCTTTGCAAAATATTATATACAATTATATTCTAAACAAACTATAGACCAAGAAAATAAAATAACATGTTCATCTTTCGAAACTTAAAAAAGATCAGTTAAAAAGATTAAATATTCAGGTTTTACAAGAGAAACTCCCCACCCCCCGAGATTAGAGTTATTAAACAACTTTTCAGAAGAAAAACACCAGGGCCCTCATTCTATTATCGGCCTTAGGAGATGCGGGGCCGCAAGGACCGGCCGCAAGCTATTCGCCTATTCTATTCCCTTCCGGCAGGGGATTCCGGCAGGCTTGCGGCCGGCGCCTTGTTATCCCTTGCTGCCGCACGCGTCGGAGGAAAGCCTTTGATCTTAAACGGCCGCAAGAGTATCGGCCGTAAGAAAATCCTGGTTGCTATTCAATTGCTCCGGGAACCCTCTCTGCAAGGCTAAAACCGAGCCGCAGCTTACTTGCAGCAAAAAGGTCCCGCAGGCACACAATTAAGCACATTTTAAAGCCATAATAAAGCCATTGTGCACTCTGAGGAGACTATAAAGTGATTGGGGGTGTTAGCATTCATAGCACAACATTCCCCTACACTCAAATCTGTAAATAATTTTTTTTTAAATTTATGTCACATATCCATGTAAAAAGTCCAGAGGGCTTGGAGCACCTTAGACCCCCCCACGCTGCGGCCGGAAAATAAACAGTTAATGTAATCTCGGATTTGGGCTGATGTGCAAGCTTGAGAGGGGGTTGCTATTATTTCTCATGTCCCCCATTATGATCCCTAGCATTTACAGAGCTTTACAGTGCCGTCTTGAATTTATTTTTGCATTTAAAGATTTCTGAGCTTACGGCCGATTGCAAGATATACGGCCGGCCGTAAGGGGATATCCTTGCGGCGCCGTATAATTGAATTGCAAGGTAAAGGGAGCCCCGCAAGGAATCGCAGCTTTGCGGACGATTTACGGCCGATAATAGAATGAGGGCCCAGGTCCAGATAGCTTTAAAAACAAGCTGTATCAGATAATGATTGAATACATAGTGCCAATTTTATTAGACTTAATTAATATTTTGTATTTTTGTCTCCCAATTTCAAAATATTTTACAGAGGCTAATAGTATTGTATCTCGTAAGAAAGATATAAAAAAGGAAAGAAAGTAGAAGATTATAGACCTTTAAAAATTATATATGAAATGCCAATTAAGAACAGTCTAGAAATATTTGAAGGAGGTCAGTTACATTCTTTAGAGAGGCTAGGTTTATATAGTGTTAAATATTTTATTGATTGAGTAAATAAAAAGATGAAAACATTTTAGATCTTAAAGAGACTTATAGAATAGAGGAAAATCTAAAGAATACTTATCTTCAAATTACAAGTTATGTAAATAAATTGAGAAATTTAGCAACACAGTTTTGGGAGATGAATATTATAACTAAGATGATTTAAAATTACAAGAAGGGGGAAATACATTTGTCTAATATATATGATTTAATACGAGAACATTTTACCCTTAAAACAGCTATTGACATTTTTTCAGAGGTGGAGTTCTTTATCTCTAAATGATTCAGATGGTCGAGGAATGGTGCATAATCTTCTTGGCATTGGGAAGTATGTTTTGCCTGTGGCATGTTTTGAGCAGCAACTGAACATTATTCATCAATGTTATTATCTTCCTAAATTTTTGGCTAGATTAAAAAAATTTTTTAAAGGAGTGTCCTAAATTATAAATTTGGAAGCCTTCTTATATACATTTTTCTTTGGACTTGTGGTCCAATTTGTAAAATTTGGCATAAAGTTGAGACTTGGTAAATGGAAAGAATTAACATTAAATTGACCTTGGAAACTCAATTAATTTTATTTGGAGGCTTAGATAGAACTAAATATACAGAATGAAGATTTTTAGAAATTCTTTATATACTAGCAAAGAAAATAGAAAATATTCTGAGTAAGTATATAGACTGGTTTGAATTTGAATGTATTAGAATAATAAGAACCTTGTAAGTATTAATCAAGTCTGTTGCTACTGGGGATATTTATAACCTTTACGGGAACCCTGATCAAGTTCTATTCTCTATATCACTGAGTACTCAATTAAAGTACATTCAACACAAGTGATATAAATATAAGGTTGTATAGTCAGTTGGATCATTACCATCAATATTATCTATATGTAATACAAGGTTCAGACTCAAAGAGGAGAAATACACATTTAGTTTCCCTTTAAAGAGCAGTAATCAACTGTTTTTGTTTTTCCTCTCCACAAATTACAAATTACCAAGTATAAGAAACTAAAGGATCAACTTTGTAAAGCTTCCCCAACGGATGGACTATCACCATTATCTATAAAATCATACTATTTCAATGTATTATTGATCATCTGCTTTGGTTCTTCCCTTTTTGTTGTCTAGTATTTGTGTATACTGATAGATATATAAGACTAGCGAATTGCCCGCCAAAAAATGCCGGTCATAAAATTGTAAGGCAGGTAATACTGTTTGCCACACAATGTAAGGCTTTTGGTCCTCTAAATACCTCGGGCACTCATTGCGAGCCTTGTGCTGAGCTCCTTTGGAGCTCATTGCAAGCCTCTCCCCTGGTGTATTTTTGCTCCTCTGAGCACCCTGTGCATTCATTGTGAGCCCAGCGCTGATGTTCATTGTGAGCCCAGCCTTTGGCGCTCATTGCAAGCCTCTCCTCTGCTATTTTTATTTTTTATATATATATATATTTTTTACATGGTAATGTTATTAGTTGGAAGTTAGTGTTGTAAAATGGCGGCAATTGTCTATGTGTTACGCGGCTATCAAGCATTTTCCGGCCTTCCTAATTGTGTATTTTGTACCTCATACGTTCCTGGATACAAGTCTTATGTGCCTGTCGGTGTTTTGCGTGGTTATGGGTCGTGTAGCCTCGTTTTTGTTTTTTTGTCCGCCATTTTTTTTGTCGCTTCGATAACCATCGCCTGTAAATTCAACTTAAATTCACATGCGACCTCACTCTCAGATGACCTGGCTGTCCCCCCATGCTGTGTGTGATGTTGTTTTTATGTTTATTTTTTTGTGTGTGTGTGTTTTTCATGTTTTTCAATGTGCGCGGTTCGGCTGTTAACTTCGTATTTTTTCAACCTCAGATTTTTTTTTTTTTAAGTCCCGCGAATCGAATTTTTTTTTTCAAAGTCTCGCTTTTCTTTCCAAAGTGTTACGGGCCGTAATTTTTGCAGGCGATTTTTTCAAACTGCTACGGGTCTCGCTCTGTGAATTGTATAATTGAGATTTCTGTTGATCTGTAGTCCCGCAGGTCGTAGGGATGAGCGCCTACGTCCACCAGCGCAGTAAGCGCCTTGTGCGCTCACTGCCTAAGTCCTGTGGGGTTGTAGGGATGACCGCCTACGGAGCTCATCTCCACCAGCGCAATGACCGCCTTCGGTGCTCACTGTCTAAGTCATATGGGTCTCGCACTGGGAATTGTATAATTGAGATTTCTGTTGATCTGTAGTCCCACGGGTCATATGGATGAGCGCCTACGTCCACCAGCGCAATGAGCGCCTTCGGTGCTCACTGCCTAAGTCATATGGGGTCGTAGGGATGAGCGCCTATGGTGCTCATTTACACCAGCGCAAGGAGCTCCTTTGGCGCTCCTTGCCTGCAACTGCAGCCCTCACTTCGCAGTTGCAAGCGTTAGCAACAACCCTCAATGCTCACAACTATATATGTGATACTAGCAACTTGCCCGTCAACAATGACAGTTTTAAAATTGTAAGGCTAGCAATGCTGTTTGGCACAAAATGTGAGGCTTTTGCTCCTCTGAGCATCTTCGGCGCTCTTCGCTAGCCTCTCCCCCGTGTACTTGAACTTTCCTGCTTTGCACTGATCACCTTTGGCGCTCACAGCAAGCCCTGCGCTGAGCGCCTTTGGCGCTCATTGTAAGCCTCTCCCGCTCTCGGTGATCAGCGCTGATCTCGTGGCTCACAATTAGCGCGTTCGGCACTCATTGCGAGCCTTTCCTCGCGTCTACTTTATGGGCCGCTCATTGCAGGTTTGGTTAACTTGCAAGTTTTGTGCTTGAGAATGCCATGTGTCTCTTTCCACCATCTCCCCCCTGTCCCTTCCCTGTGTGTTTCTCCTCTGTGTGTCAGCTGAATGTTGCATGTTACGCACAGAAGGCCATTTGTTTTATTTTCTAAGTCCGTCATGCCTGGCGTTGTTCATGTAAGTGTTACTGTCTTTACTGGCTCTCCCCCTGTGCTGTCTGTGAGTGTGTTATTATATTTGTTAAATTTACTGTTTTGTTTTGAGAGTTTTTAGAGTTACTCGCTTGGCTCGCAGTTGCGACCATCACAATGCAGCCTAAGTCCTGCGCCGTACACGGCTCACCTCGCTTCGTGAGGCTTCGCAGGTGAACGCCTTAGAGCTCATCAAGGCTAAGTCCTGCGCCGTACACGGCTCACCTCGCAGATAACCGCCTTCGCCGCTCATACAGCCTACAGTAAGACCAGCACCATACATGGCTCGCCTTGTTTCGCGAGGCTTCGCAGATGATCGTCTTTGGCGCTCATCCAGCCTATGTGGTGTGTCGTACACGGCTCGCCTCGCTTTGCGAGGCTCGCAAAGTGTGACCAACATTGTGAGCGTTCCCAACACTGACAACTATATATGTGATGGATAACCTGTTTAGACATTTTTATATGAAACTGTTAATATTGCACAAATATTTATCTTTATATATTCCAAAAGAGCAGAGGTTACCTTTTCTCTCTACTCCCCTAATAAATTAGGAGTCTCCCTTTACCTCAAGCTGTTACTTGTAGTAGCAGGCCTCTACCTGTAGTGAGCCTCCAGGTGCCTTGCTCCAATTTACTGTACTATTTAATTATTTGTGGCTCAGATTTTGCATACATGATGGCATTGTATCTATCCTAGTATTCTGTACCTGGAATGAAGTGCTGTAAGTATGACACTTATTTGTACATTTTAATATAAGCTTTCCTAAAATTAGCTAAACTTTACAAAGAGGTTTATTTAAGACTGAAATCAATATTTGACATGGGGAAAATTACCACTGCAGCCCAAGCTAAATACTTTAACCCCTTGCCATGCATCGTGCCCACTATATGTGTACTGTAGTCTGGAAAAGGAACAAGGGAATTGGTAGTAGTTGTGATCAGCCAACTTACAGCCACATTAAATTCCCTCTACGTGTTAAAACCTAGCCCCTAACCTAGTTTGCAAGACCTACGGCTATTAAATTGGCCTCTTAACGCTACCCGCAGACGACATGCGTGTTAAGTTCGAGAAAGGCCGAAAAAAGCCTACAGGAAGTGGAACGTGGAACTTTACGGCAGCAAATCCTTTGTGCTTTCAAGCCCGTAACCACTAAGTTCCAAATTTAGCTATTAAATTGCATCAAGATCACTGGAGTTCAAACTCGCAAATGGAGCAAAGAAGCCAACGAGTGCTAGAGAGGACCTGCAAGGGGGGTAAAGTCCAATCCAAACTTTAAATGCACATATCACCACACTACTGTACTTTTATTAAAAAGGAAAATGATGTTAGGTCTTAGAATTAATAGGACAACATTCTCAAGCTTGCAAATCAGCCCCGAAAAATACTTTTTTTCATGTTTAATTTTTGTGTCATATCGATCCCGGCAATCAGTGTGTTAATACATATACTGTAACTCGCATGTATATAACTGGAATGTGGGTCCGATCGTTACTCCTTAATGAACCCCGTAAGACTTTGAAATCCCACCTCCATTTTTCAGTGATGTAATTCTGACGATCTCTGTTGCCATTGGCTCCTTCTAAACCCGTAACTACGAGTTAGACTAATTTATCCCGTTCACGGGCGCACACCCGACGAGCGAAATATGGTTTATGGGTTTGCCTCTCAAGCCAGTAACTTGCAGCATGTTCTAATTTAATAGCCCCGTAAATCCTCAACTTTTCAAGCTTGCAGCCGTTGCGGGTCTCACGTTACACATACGAGCTTGGAATTTAATGTGGCTGATAGACACTCACACAAAAAGTGTACAGCAAGGTAATTACTGTAACGTAAAGGATAGTTGACAGTAGTCAATATTGTTGCTTTTTTTAACCACTTGCCATAATGTTTAGGTGACACTTCATACGTGCAGTATAAATCAGTCTTTAATACATCAGCGCTAACATTTTGGTCCCACCTCGGGAAGTCAATCATCTGAAATAAAATGGTAGATTCAGCTGAAGCAAAATTGTATTTAAAAGATTATAAATTACACCCTGTATTATTTTCTTTTTTATTCGCTGAAAAAAAGTTTGGCAATAATAACTTGTAATTCTTCCAAAGATAAAGTTTTACATTTAATACTATACTGGCAAGTAAAATCCCAGAGCATAGTCTGCCAAAAAAAGACAACCTGTTTCCGCCTTTTGATATTTTATCTTGAGATCATGAATTCGAAATGTTATGACCCATATGTTGCTAGTATTTAATAATCTGTCTATGACTAATCCAGTTAATACTAATCCTGTATATTTGGATACACAGTGTGAAGGGCCAGTTTTGTTACATAGCACCCTATAGCTTTAATTCACTGGTGAGTTGAGCTTTGATTTATGATATCCAGAAGGGACACAAGTTAATTGAAAGGCTAATTGGTGAAGCTCTATTGCACATCTTGTTATGAGGTGATTTAAAGTGGATTTCCTTTGTGTCTGCTATTTGGCTCTTGCTGTTAGCGACTGGTTTCCAGGTGTCTGTTATGTCTGGTAGTTGCCCCTGACTGTCATCCTTGCCTTTGATTACTGTGCAATATAAAATGGAAAATTCACATGAATTAGTCACAGCTGTTTTTTTTTTCTAAGCCATGTAAAAAAATCTTGAATATTCAATATATTTACAAAATCAAGTTTTTGAAATGAGGGCTTTCAAATACTAAAGTAAATAAAAATACAGAATTCTTAAATCTTCAATATTAATTATACCGCTTGTCTTCTTATTGCATCACACTGAAGAAACAATAGCGCCCTGAGTATTTCCAAAGCAGACTAAATAATTCAGATAAATTGCGCTGTGGAATATGTTGGCGCGTTATAAATAAAGGATAATAAAAAATAATAATTACATAAATGGCAATGCTGGATATTGGATAAAAAAACACAATCAACGACTAATAAACAACATCTTTTTAATATTATTTATTTATTTAATCTGCCTTAACACTTCCTAAAATGCATTAACTTTGCTTCATTAATAGCTTTATAGAAATCATTTATATTTCACCAATTACTTGTTATCCCTTGCTTGTGTCAGTTGTTATAATTATTCATGTTTTATCATAATTGTCTTTATTTTCTAATCCTAATTATTATTATACTGTAAAATTAATATCATTTATGTGATAATTTATAATAAATGAAAAACTCAAGAGAGATAAGAAGTTTTGCATTCAAAGCTAATATAGTATTACGTTAATATTTTCTATCTGTTATGAAAATGCTTCATTGTTATGAAATGGAGATAGAAGATTGTTTTATGGCAAGGGAATATTTAGATGGCATCTCAATATCATGAAGCCAATGTTGAAGCACCAAACATAAATTGACATGAAAATTACCTAATTTGTGTGAACACTCAGGGCCTCATTCAATTGTGATTTGGCCAATAGAATAGAGCTCTATACTGTATAAGCACATAGCATATTTTTTTTACAGAACTTTTTAGTTAGTGAAGACCTTGCCTTTGGATAGAAGTTCACTAACTAAAAACTTCTGTAAAAAAATATGCTCTGTGCTTATATAGAGCCCTATTTAATTGGCCAAATCGCAATTGAATGAGGCCCCCAGATATCATGTAGAACAGCTACTTAATATTTTTTAATTATCATTGTTATTGGCTCTTTAGTTATTTCTTGTACATCCCTTGAAGCCTGCTTAAAAGGAGCTACCTATATATTTTTTTATTTACATAGTTACATAGTAATTGAGGTTGAAAAAATACTTTTAGTCCATCAAGTTCAACCTTTTTAGATCTCCTCTGATCTGCAATATGCAGATTAATTGTTAAATGATCCAGAGGAAGGCAAACAGAAAAAAAACCCACTGAAACAATGGCGATCGGACTCCTCCATGGATCTATATTACCTCTCCAATAATCCAGGATAGCACTGAATGTCCTTTTTATTTAAAAATATATCCAATCCCTTTTTAAAGTTATCTATTGAAACCGCTGTTACCATCTCCTTTGGTAGAGAATTCCACAGATTAACCACCCTTACTGTTAAGGACCCTTTTCTTTATTATGGTGAAATCTTTTTACTTCTAATCTCAAGGGATGTCCTCTTGTCAGTTGAAAGCCTCTTGGCACAAAAGGCTCACTTGACAAAGCCTTGTCTTGACCCTGGATATATTTATATAAGGTAATCATATCCCCTCTTAGACGCCTATTTTCTAGAGAAAATAACTTTAATTTGGTCAGTTTTGTAGGCCTTCTCTGTACCTTTTCCAGCACTAAAATTGCCTTTTTATGAAGTGGTGCCCAAAATTGTACTGCATATTCCAAATGAGGGCGTACTAGTGGTAGAATTATATTTGCTTCCCTTGCTGCTATACCCTTCTTAATACATGCTAATATTTTACTTGCCTTTGAAGATCCTACTTGGCATTGAGAACTGTTACGTAGGTGGTTGTCCACAAGCGCTCCCAAATCCCTTTCAATATCTGATACCCCTAGATTTGCTCCATTGAGAATATAACTTGCATGGCTATTTTTCCTTCCCAGATGCATAACTTTACAAGTATTCATATTAAATGTCATCTGCCATTTAGTCGCCCATTTCTCTAAATAATGCAAATCCCTTTGGAGAGAAAATACATAGTTATCGGATTTAATTACCTTGCACAACTTAGTGACATTAGCAAAACTGGAGACAATACTTTCCAATCCTACTTCTAGGAACCACACTTACCACATTAGTCCATTTACAACATCCAATTGCTTCCTCTCTTTTAGCCAGCTCTCAATCCATGAGCAGATATTTTCTGCAATCCCTATATCCCTTAGTTTGCTCAATAGTCTTCCATGTGACACTGTTTCAAAAGCCTTTGTAAAATCCAAAAAGACTACAACCACTAAGTTGCCTTGATCCAAGTCCCTACTAACCTCTTAATAGAAACTAATTAGGCATGTTTAACATGACCTATCCCTCATAAATCAGTGTTGATTCCTACTTATAATCTTGTTTAAATAGACATATTATTGTATACTGTCCCTTGTTAACCCTTCTAAAAGCTTGCCCAATACAGAAGTGAGACTTACAGGTCTATTATTTCCTTGATTTGTTTTTGCTCCCTTCTTAAATATAGGTATCACCTCTGCTTTTCTCCAGACATCTGGTAGAGACCCTGTGTTGAGTGAATCTTGAAAAATTAGATATAATGGTTTGGCTATTACAGAACCCAGTTCCCTCAGTACCATTGAATGGATTGCATTAGGACCTGGGGCTTTATTAACATTTATTTTTTCCAAACTCTTTTGGATTTCTTCCTGCGCTAAACAATTATTTGGTGAAGGTAGTGTAGCCCCATTATGTTGCAGTGTCCCAACCACTGGTACCTCTCTTGTGTATACCGAAGAAAAAAAACCTATTTAGCTAAACAGCTTTTCCCTGATAAATATTTATCAGACGGTCTGCTTCACATTTTAATGTTCCTATAGCTTCCTTCCTGGCCTTCTTCCCATTAATATATTTAAAAAATATTTTAGGTTTAGTCTTACTCTCCTTTGCAACTAACTTTTCATTTTCTATTTTAGCCAGTGTAATAGCCCCTTTGCAAGCCTTGTTGACTTCCTTGTACTCACAAAAGACAGTCTCTGTCCCCTCTTTTTTGTATAATTTAAATGCCTGTTTTTTACTCCGGATCTTGATCTTTAAATCATTGTTAAGCCACATTGGATGTGATTTACTCCTTTTCCTTGACTGTACCCAAGTGAGAAGTCAGCCCAGTGCTCTAAAAACCCTAACCTCTCTTTAATGCATCACTTTTCTAGCCACGCATTAACCTCCCTAAGCTCCTTCTGTCTCCCTGGACTAGCATGTGGCAGAAGTATCTTGGAAAATACTACCTTTGAGGTTCTTGCCTTCAGCTTATTACCTAGTTCTATAAAATCATTCTCTAGGACTCTCCATCTTTCACTAACTTTGTCATTGGAACCAATATGTACCAAGACTGACGATTCATTTCCAGCCCCTCACAATAATTTATCTACCCAATCCACAACATGCCGAACCCGAGCACCAGGGAGACAACAAATTGTTTGATTGCTGGGATCTGGGTGACAAATCACCCTGTCTACCTTCCTAATAATAGAGTCTCCTACCACCAAAACATTTCTCTTGCTCTGGCTATGCTGCCCTCCCTCTCCTCCAGTAGAACTGCTCTCCCAGCTGTTAGAGGCAATAGCTCTATCTGACATTGCCATTCCTGAATGGACATCCCCAACAGTTTCACTCAATCTGTCAAATCTGTTGGTGTGTGTCAACTCAGAACTGGCCCGCCTCCTACTACTGTTCCCCCTGCTTCTCCTTGTAACTGTAACACAGCTACTGTACCTCCCTGGACATCCTCACTAGCTAAACTGTGCTCAGTGAGCACCAACTCTCTTTCCAGTGGAACTATATCATTAAGTGCTGCAATTCTCCTCTCCAGTTCTCAAATTTGAGCTTCAAGATGCTCACACCTGCCACAGAGGTATGGTTCCAGCAGTTCAAACTGTGACAGGATGCCCACTGAGTGAGGTTGTCCCTGGACTGACTCATAATGACTAATTACAGTGGGGAAAACAAATTGTACAAAGCATTACAATGTGCTCCCCTTTTCTTTGAACTCCGTCCTTTTATTTAAACTCCTAGACTTATACTAGAACTGCACTTATACTAGAAGTGTTCGCAAGCTCAGAAGTTCGCTCCTCCCCCTGCTTATATTAGGTTCTTACTACTCACATGCCCACTAATCACTACACAAGTACCCAAACTCACTTTACTGTTCAGGAGAAATCTCAGAACAGAGGCAAACAGACCACACTGATAAAGCTTCACATAGGCAAAACCACACCGCCTCTCAGTTGCCACTAATCAATGCACAAGTACACAAACACCCTTACTGTTCAGGAGAAATCCCAGAACAGAGGCAAAAAAAAGAGGCAGAGGCTTTGCTATAGTGCCCATAAACAGCTCCATATGGTCAAATAATTAAGTAAAACAAATTGTGTGTTTGGGGCAGGAGGGGGGGCACTTGCACTGTGTAATCTTTGTTTTAAGATTGTATTTAATTTTTTTCTGTAGTGTAGAGCCCCCAAGGTCCCACCACCCTGGCCCAACCCACCAAGCCTCATTCAAAAGTGTTCAGTAACTCTCCCTTGCTATTCAATTCACCCCTCTCAGCAGAGAGTGTGCTACATGAAGTGCCTGTGAATAACCTCCATCTCACAATATTACAACTGCTTCTCCATTTAACACATCAATAATATTATGAGTTGTTTAAGCTCAATAAAGCTATTCAATACAAAATTACTCAAAATTACTTGCTACTTGCAACTCCTAATATTCCTGATTTTTCTAAAACTATTGAGGGTACCATAGAGCACCTCCCTCCTGGATCACTGCCGATTGTCCTGTTCCCCGCTCAAACCCCATTCTTGATCGCACCAATCTACATAACCATGGAGGTTCATTGAGATCCCCATGGCATCTAAAATATTAACCTTAAAGGACCTCCAAGGCACCTAAATCTTAACACCACCACAGGGTCCCTATTGGACCCTTGTGGCACCTAGAGTTAATTGCCAAGGCTTTGGGGGTCCTATAAGGACCCCAGCGGCATATAACTATTACAACGGAGGTCCTAATGATTAACCCAGTGCCACTGTGGTCCTTAAAAAAACACCCACGGCCTATAATAAATTAACCCATACCATGGGGATCCTTAAAGGACACCATGGTATACCTATTAACCCCTTCTACCATGGAATTCTTTCTAGACACCCATGGTAAGATAAAATGAACCCCTAACTAGCATGGGGTCCTTAAATGAACCCCATGGAACCTAAATTATCCCCCTATCTACCACGGGGGTCTATATAAACCCCCATGGTAGCCTACCTTAACATATGAAGTGCCTTGGACAGTCTACTGATGGACCAAAAATATGAGCAATCTGACAAAATACATTTTAAATTAATATTGAGCAGGGTGATATCTGAAAACCCATTCTGTTTGGCTGAAATATGATTGATCTATTTCAGCCAATCAGAATGCACAAAATCTTTATTTACGCCGCAGAAAGTGTGGAAGATTTTTTAATGGAGGGCCCTTTCCATGGACCTGAAGAGAGGAGCATTGTCATGGCTGGACCCTTGGGGGCCAGGGGGGGCCTGATGAAAATCACTTTGTGCAGCCCTGATCAGTTTAAAACCCTTTCAGGGAAGGCTACGTTCGGGAAAAGCCATGTTGTAACCATGTTCTTTGTTATTGCTTTAATGTGTAATAGTGTGTTCTGCTGTGTGTTATTTCCATATGAATAGCACCAAGTCCTGTTTAGTATTAAAATGTTGGATTTTTCCCCAGGGATATTAATAAAGTATATTATCGGGTTCCCTGGGGAAAAGGGGTCATCATTTGCAAGGGAGTCATTTGAGTCAACCTAATCTCTGGGTCATCACCTCTTGGTGGCAACGGTGAGACCTCAGCAGTGGTAGCCAGCAGCGGTCTGGACATGGAACCTCTATCCCAAAGGAGACAGGAAATTCTGCAGGCTTGGCAGAGGGGAGGAGAAAGAGACTGGTTGGGGTCCCTTGTGTAGAGACTTTTTCCCTTGGAGCTGGAGGAGGCGCTATGGGAGATTGTATATAACAATCCGGACTGTGACCTTGGCACTTCACAGCAAAAAGCTTACCAGTCTTTGGAGGGGGAGATAATGGTCTGTGCCCTGTAAATGGACTATGTGCCAGGTGGGGACTGTGAATTTATTCAAGGGCTCCCTTGGATAACTCGGTCCAGGAGACCATCATAGGCCATAGGGGAGACCAGAGAAGCAGCCCAGGGACTTTGACAGACCAGGGGGCACAGTCATAACCAGTTGGTAGAGATCCTATTGCTAATGAAAAGGCAGCAGGGAAATTAGAAACAGGTTACTGACACAAGGAAGAGCCTGGATGGGGGCAGCCAGATAATGCTGAGATAATGGACTGCACCTTGGACTTAGCATGGGCCTCCCAGAGGTGACTAAAATCTAGGAGCTAGCCAGCCATTGACCACAGGGCAGACACAGACAATGGCTCATGGAACTTGCCAGGCCAAGAATACCACTGCCTAGATGGCTGGGGTGATGCTAAAAATGGAGTTACAAAGAAGCGATATAAAGTGGAGATAAAAAATGCTTATTAGCTCCATTTTCAGCACCACTTTCAAAAGCAGAGCTAAAAGTGGAGATAAAAGTGGAGCTAAAAACTTGAATTAAAAAGTGGAGTTAAAAAAACTGGAGTTAAAAAGTGAAGTTAAAAACTGGAGATAAAAGTGAACATAAAAATTGGAGATAAAAGTGGGGGGGGGGCCTTTGTTGATAGTTAATATCTCTGCGTTTTAACAGATTGGTTAGGCTTGCCATAGGTTTCATCCCTTGATGCAAACATCCTTGCAGAGATCTTTGAGCCCAGGAAAATAAAAATTTGTCACTGCCTCCACTTATGCCCCATCTATTTGCCAAGAACTGAGATTGCTGTTTGCTATGATCTTCGTCTTTTTAAGGTTGAGCCAAGTTTTGCACTCTCCTCTTTCACTCTTATCAAAAGGGCCCTTTAGTTCCTCCTCACTGTCAATCTTTCTCCCAACAATATTGATTCTGGTTTGGATTCATCTAGCCCAGCCTTACCCATTATGTACTCTAGGTATATGTTGAATAAATAAGATGACAATATACAACCTTGTTGCACTCCTTTCCCAATCTTGAACCATTCGGCTTTTCCATGTTCGTTCAGACTTTGGCTTCCTGGTCCACATACAGATTCGTTATGAGGCTCAATCTCCAAGTTAACTATTGTGGTTATCAATGCTGTTATGATCCTTCCTGTATAGATCTTCTGTGTATTTCTGATCTTCTTCTAAGTTCCTACCATTTTAGTATTTATTACGCCCACTTTTTCATGAAAGGTTTCTTTGAGATCCATAAGTTTCTTGAAGAGATCACTTGACTTTCCCATTCTGTTATCTTCTATTATCTTCTTCTATCTCTTTACATCGCTCATTATAGAATTGCTCATTATCTTCTCACTATCCTCTGGAACTCTACATGCAGCTGCGCAAACCTTTTCCCATCACCACTAGCTTTCACTTTCCTTCTTTCCTGGGCTTTCAAAGCCTCGTCCAACAGCCAGTTTGCCTTCTTAGTTTTCTTTCTTTTGGAGATAATTTTTGTTGTTGTTTTCTAAAAAATGTCACAAACTCAAAACCAAAGTTTTTCAGTTATTCTGTGATTTGGACAGCTTCAGCCTCTTCAGCATCCTTGCTTTAGGATAGATTTGGATCACTGTGATGTTAGATGGCTCACCTTGAATTTGAATTTAAATGATTCTGCCATTTATTGGATTGTATCCTAGCACTGTTTTGGCCACCCTTCCATTGATTATGGCGGCTATTCTATTTCTTCTGCAGGATCCTTGACTACAGTAGAAGATCTGGTGGTTGTCTCATAAGAAATTTCCTATTCCAGTCCATTTGAGTTCACTAATTCCCAAGATATCAAATCTAATCTTAATCTTGTCATCTCGTTTTTGAGCAGCAGACTTTCCGTTCCCATCCAGACACATCCGCAGCTGGGTGTTCTGTTGAACTTTAGCTCAACCACTTCATTAGATCTGGTGCTACTTGTACTCGCCCTCTGCTCTTCCCCGGTATTGTATTAGGCACCGTCTGACGTGAGGTGCTCTTCTTCGGGAGCCAAATTGTTATGTCTGTGGATTTGCTTATCTATAAGGTTATCTTGGCAAAGATACTGGAGTGGGATGCCAGTTCCTTAGCCAGTGGACCTCACCTGCCCATCTTGCTTGATCCTACATGGAGTAGCTCAGAGCTTCATTGTAGTACACAAACCTCTTCACCACAAAAAGGTAGAAATCCAAAAGGGGATCATCTTACATTTGTCAGAAAGTTATAAGTTGATCTTATACTAGGTTTTTATAAGCCTACTGCTGACACTAAGCATGTCTGCATGCATGATTTATTTTCAGTGATGAAACATGGCCACTCAGTTTGTCATCTGGATCACCTACCCAGGGAGGTGGGAGCAGACAGTCCTCTTTGCATCAAGGTAACTTTTAAAGTATTTTTTTTGTTTAAAGCCTATATTTATTGTCTTTAGCACATATATTTTTTAGCTTGGATTGGCCCTTTAAGTACTATAGTGATGAACCGCGACTGCAAGTTCCAACCGTCCCCTATCAAAGTCAGGCTTTACACATGCCTAAGGATAGAGGAATTATGAATTCTCAGGGATGATATTTCAAGCTTGTGGGAAAAATTGTTGGAGTGAACAGCTGTAATAAACTGCCATGTGTGTATTAAAGGACAGACTTGGGCTACAGAGAAGGCCACATTTTAACTCTTTCATCAGGATTGCTAAGCAAGGGATATTGGAGATGCTGTAAAGTGAAAGCGCTCACCCAGTTAACACCGGCTGTGCATATAGTATCTTGTATTTCACACTGGTCAGGACTGTTTAGCTATTTTAGCAAAGGAAATATCCTACAGCATGAGCCAATGAAATGATTAGAAAATAGTGTAATACGTTAAGTACTAAAGCGAAGCTTTCTTGCAGATTGCATTGGTCCACATTCTCTAATTGGTGGCGTGTGGGGAGAACTTCACTGTAGTCAATACAATATCTTATTACAAAGAGCTTGGTAAAGGGCATCACGCCTCATTATGACCCTGCTATCTTAAAAGGTACATTGAAAGCATTTTGTCTTTGTTGCATCTGACGGAGGGTATTTGATAATGCTACACTGCATGCTTTTTTCAAATGGTTCTAATGTTTAACTGATCGGGGGGGGGGGGGGGTGCTCTTGTTGGCCAATAATGTATGAGTCACACCTGTCTATCAATGAAATCTATAGATGTATATATGCTCTTTGCACTTCCTGTTAGCTTAATTCTTTCAAGAAAAACACAAATTTGGGAATATAACCCCAACTGTTTGATACAGACATATATTCGGTAGAACTGACACTTCAGACTTTTATATTTCTCCTAGACTGAGGAAGGTTAAGAGGGACAGGGGGTTCCACTCACCAAAATTTAGGGATGACATAAAAAAACTATTCTGTGGCAGATCCCTGCCTTAGTGAATACAGAGAGTCTCACTTCTCCATTGAAAACAATTTTCACTATTGATTCAAGTCTAGATTATTATATGTTGTTGATGGTTTACTTGATCCTCTAAAACAGTGTTTCTCAACAGCTGGTCCTAGGACCTTATCTGCCAGGAGAGCCTGACACTTTAAATATACAACTGTCATTAATCCCAGTTATAGAGAGATTATTGATGGATTAATCTGCAGTTAAAATGTTCTCTATTAAAATCAGTGCAAAACTAGATGAAATGTTAGTATGACATGTAGTATCACCCTGTTCAATTTTCTAGATCTCAAACCCAGTCCCTTCAAGCTTTGGAAGTAACTAGCTGGTCCCCTGCTGCCCTCTTTTTGCCCTTGCAGTTCCATGTGCTGTCTGTTTGACCTTGGGGACCACCACAACCCCCTCCCTGCTGTCAGCCCACTTATGGCCCCCACCATATACCTGTGGCCGTCTCTATCCCTGCTGGAACCCTGTGACCACCTCCCTGCAACATCTTGCTGTCTCTTCTAGCCTGCCTCACTCTCTCACCCTTTTTTCTCTTTCTCTTCCCTCACTTTCCCCTACTCTCTTCCTCCTATGTCTCCATTGCCTTCTCTCCCCTTTGCTTTTCCTCTAAGTTTTCTTCCCTCTTTCCCCCCTCTTATATCATTCTCCCCCATTTCCCACTCTACTCCCTCTTTCCCTTCCCTTTTTCCCCCCTCCATTCTTCCCCCTTCTCTCAAATTCAAAGTGCACGTAGGATTGTTAGAAAATCTCAGCGATCATAATGACTTACATGTAACCATTAGAGTGCTAAGATTTCCCTGCTCGAACAACATGGTTGCTTTTTGGAAAATATCAATGGTACCTCTACTAATGGGTTGTGATTTTAGTTAATTTACCAGCCATCAGAAGCCATTTCTTGTATGTTTTGTTATGATATGTACAGTGCTTGCGTGTAGGAGACTCACGAGTATAGTTTACTCATTAGTTGCCAACCAGAAGCCAAAGACTGTTATCAGGACTTCAGGTAAAGACTGCTATCAGGACAGTCACGCTGAACAGGTCCTTCCCACCTCTGGAACCTGATATGTAGTAGGAAGAGACAGAGCTGCTGAAGTCCAAAATTCTAACTTCAGATGTAAGTTTTAAAAGCTATATTGTTTTTTTTCAAAATAGTGATTTTATTGCAATTCAGTTATCAAATTAAATCCTACTGTATGAGCACTACCGTAATGCTTTAAAGGGACATGGAAATATTTTTTTTTGTTACATCAGAAAGTGGGTATTTTATAACGTGTCACTGTGTGTTTTCCTTTTTAAAATGAACGTCTTAGAACATTTTGTCATAGATTCTTTGGCACTTGCCCTCTGTCAGCCAATGAGATCTACAGACTAAAGTATGCTCTCACCCTTCCAATTAGTTACAATGAAGGTAAATATTTTTTATGCGAAAAACAATTTTGGAAATGAGTAAAACATTCACTCTTAAATTCTTGAAAAATGTGTTCAGTGAACCTTAAAATAAGACAAAGCTCCCATAACGTCAATCACGAATAATCAAGAATTCTGTATGATTACTCTTTTGTCGCCTTTAGATCCATCATGCTATGACTAGAAGTATTGAAGAAGAAGAAATTCTTGGTATTTACCATGTATAAAAGTGAAAATTATTTTAGATTACATTGATTTATAATTATCAAGATTATTTTGCGTAATGTATTCATTAAAATATATGGAGATTATCTAATAGAATCCTATTCAAATGTTTCCACTGCCCGAGTTAGCTCCCAGACAGAACAATTAAGCTTTCAGTGAGTAAAAGTGGTTAACCAATTTGGATTATTCGTAATAAATATAAATGACTAACAATGTATTCTGCACAAAAAAACATCTCCCAAGAATCATTTTACCATATGTAGCACACAAAAACTTCACATACATTTATGTGTATCCTTATTTATATATAAAATGTGTAAGAATCCCCAAAATATGGCTACCATCTCTACCATCTATGACTCTTTCTAAAGTAGTGATTCCCTTCGGACTGTCTGTACTTAATGTTGGAACTTATTTTCTTGCTTCAATACTTCTTTCTCTGAAATATGCTCCCCCTACATTTCATTGAGGCCATTGGTATATAGAAAGTGCACTTTCTATGTAAAAGGGTGTTATATATCATATAAGATCACATAATGAATCACAAGTAAATTGCAAAAACAATTTATTTATTTAATAACAATAATATTAAGTACAAAAAAAGACACATAATTATAGCAATATGGACTGGACTGGAGTATTTCCAATCCGATTTGAGGTGCTTTAAAATCCATTTAAGGCTGTGTGAAACATAATGGTGCTTGAACCATAAGATTGTAATATATGATAAAATCAGCACATTTAGGGTACCTATCCTTGATACAGGGAGTAATGGTGCAGTTCCACTTTCAAACATAACTTAGATTGTAATAATTTATAGAGATCCAAATTTGCATTATTAGGTTACTTCTGACTTGGATACCGATATGATTTTGCTTAATTAACAGTAGGTAATTAGAATCCCTAATTGTGGAAAACACAAATGGCAAGTTATTATCTGTTCAGATTTTTTCAGTGTTGCATGATGCATATAATCTTCATAGGTTAAAGGATTTACTAACTGTCAGGTTATACATTATCTTGAATCTGGCTACAAGACACATACATCCGTGATGTTCTCAGCTCATTATTCACATGTCTTTAAAGGATCTTAGCAAAAGTTGTTTTTTTTTTTAATAGAGAATAACAGCCTGAAACTTAAAGGGACATGGAAGGTTCTGTGTTTTTACTATTAAAATAATCTATTAAGTTTTTGTTTGCATATCTAAATATATTTTTTATTACTGAAATATTTTAGCACTGAGACCTTCCAAACAGTCCCTGCAAAGGTCCTCCCCCAGCAACTCATTCACATTGTTTTTCTATTGGTACTAGATGTACTAGTCAATCACAAACCGTCTCGAAACAGTATGTACATCTAGTAGTATAGAAACATTGTATGCATGAGCTGCAGGGGGCAGACCTTTGTTCTTAGAAGGTTTCAGTGAGTGAAAACAGATCTTTGAAGTACTTGTTAACAAAATTATGTTTAAATATGCAAGTAAATACTTATCATTTTAATATTAACAACTGGGAACCTTCCATGTCCCTTTTAACAACATGAATGTTCCTGTATGCTGTAGAGGGAAACATAAAGTATGATCCAATTGGTTGGAAGGGAGTAGAAGTGAAATCTCAAAATCCTAGTCCTACAGTGCTAGGCCAGAGTGGAGGAGCAGGAGAGCACTGGGCCTATAATGTAGGGGTTGGTGGAGTAAAACCACCCAGTGCTAAGTCCTTGCTTGGTTACCTGCAATTATTTTATGTGCATAGCTCAGTGGTAGGATGTTTGGCTTCTATGTTTAAGATTATTGGTTCAAATTCACGATATTAGTTCTTTAATTTTAATAATATTCTATGCAAGTGGGTCAATAGCATAGAATATCCATCCCTGGTGATTAAACACCCAAATGTAAATTGGAAATGTTAATCTAAAAAAGTCAAATTCTATTAATAATAATATTAAAATGACGTGATATTCATGCTATATAAGCCTCCGTTGGCTATTCCACTATGTACAAGATTATTATGTAGGTTTCTGTTTTACATTTGTTTCTTTTTTAATCGTTTGCTACCTTAAACTAAATAAATTGGCACATTTTAATATGATTATTAATTAAACTCGACTTAAATGTGGAAGTTCATTTTGACTACCTACAAGCATTTATTACGTTTCAAATATAGTAAAACCCAACTCCTTAAGGCTATGTTAGCAATTTTTATTGCAGTGTTTAGGAAAGGCTTTAAAACCTCAGTGAAGGTTAATGAGTCTAAGGATAAGTGATACATATAATAAGTAGACCTATAATGTGAAACTCCAGGTCTTTGGGTATATATATATATATATATATATATATATATATATATATATATATATATTTGTGTGAATCAATGTGTTTGATGTGTTGATCAGTATATGAATATAAATAGTATGTGTACATCAATAATGTGGTGCCATAAGGAAGCATGCTATCATTTGCAGTCACTTGGCTGCTATAAATGGCACTTCCATTTGTTAGAATGGACAGCAATGTATTTGAGAACTATGTGTGACTATCCCTGTTAGAAGTGCAAGGAGTGCTAAAATATTTTCCGTGCATGGCTAGCAAATCTTAGTAGCTAATTAGCAGCTTATTTTTAGATACAAATGTTGCTGCCATTAAATCAAAGTTCCATATTAACTGCACATTTAGGTTTTTCAGTAGGGTATAATTGTAGAAAAAAGTACACATTAGAATTATTCATATTATATAAGAGTTATTGTTGTTAAATATTAATATAATTAGTTTTTTTTATTGATTTGTGACAAATAAAATCTGCATACATAATCAAGGCCTATACAATCCTCAGATCTGTCATCCTGTTCATTTTATATTTGAGTTTGGAACTACTAGCAAGTCCTGACAGTTTTTTTGTAGCTTTTAGATCTGCATCAACTAATAAAAAATAATATTTTTTTCCTATGAATCAAAAAAAGGATATTATAATCGGTTGATTAGGATACGAGAATGTGGTCACATTTCTCTCACATTGCCTCGTTTAAATAAACCAGTAAAAATGGAGGCAGTTTCTATCTGAAATTAAACCACATTTAATCCAAGTAAATCCAAAAATGCAGTTATGCAGTAAATGTATTAATGTGTTGTATGATGGTGACTGGTTTTAACACTTACTCAAGGTGTGGTAAGCATGTCTTTCATTCACTTTTGAGCTCAACTGTAAAAATTGTATTGCTTGCCCGAAGCCCATCATAAAAAATGATATCTGAGAAGGTTTAATTAGGATTTTTATCATTAGTATCACTGACAGGAAAGGCCTCAAACTACCTTCACCTATCTTTTCAACTAAGTTTTGTTTCAATTACCTTTTTTGTACACAGATCTGCCTTAATGATCGACCACATTTTAAATGGCTGCCATCTTCTTTCTCAGAAAGATCAACAAGTTGAGCTGTGCTTTTGCTTTGTGTTTCCAGAATAATTACAAAACTTTTATATGTTTTTGAGTAGAAATGCACCATTAATTAAAATTGCAAGATATTTAACACTTTATTTCCTGAAACTAATTTGATTGAATGTAAATTTATACATGAGAAAGGGCAAAATTGCCAAAGGGCCAGGGGTGACATAGCTACATTTCAGAAATGTTTCCAGCTCATTTTACACCATTAACCGATACATAAGAGCTGAACTCTATCACACAAGCAAAAACACACACACAGCTGCTTCTATATAACTAAAGGCTTACATTAATTTAAAAAAAAAACATTCATCTCTAGCACACTTATTTTCAAACACTCATTTATATACATAGCATCAAAAATATAACCAGATCAATTGAGTATTTTATGGTTCTTATTAATTACTGTTGTAAAAAAAGAGTTGCTCAATAAGTTATCCTCATAAAAAATAGCGTAACAACATGGTCACCTTGATTTTCCCATGACTTAAATGAAAGTGTGAATACCAATAAACAATTACAGACCTTTTCTGTAGAAAATATTATTTACTGCTAAGTGAAATCTATATGCCATTAGAAGTAGTAATCCCACATCTTACCCGAGACAACTACAATTAAGTTGTGCTTTACTTCCTTGTAGTAAAAGCTTAAGGGGTGCTGTGATCACAATACACTTTACTGCTAAGTGACTTCTTATGAGATTTACATTTCAATAAGATGCATGCAATAAAGAAGTATATAAAGAAGTCCTTAGAATCACCTACTGATTACTAATAACAAATACATGACTATTTATTAGTTTACACTCTTGCATTGAAGTCTAACATAATTTATAATGCTGGTGTTTGATTGAAGGGTCTCATAAATAAGTTTCAAAATTTTAGGTTTGTATAATGGAATTATTTCAAACAACAATGTATGGGCTATCTAGAATTGTTAGTACAAATGTTAGATAATATGCAGCTGTTTTTGGAAGAATGGGACCCCACTCCTTTCCTTGCCTTTATCTACTTTATGTACAGGAAAGGACAGTGTAATTGGAGTACTGTGTCAGTCTTGTGTTGGCAAAACAGAATCAAAAAGACACACATAGGTTACCCATTGTATTTACTGAAAAAAAAGTTAAGTTTTATACATTTCCTATGTATTTGCTGATTATACAAACTCCTCATATGTATCAGAAAGTAATAGTAGTGGAAGAGGAGTTATTTGCTGAAAACCAGTGGTATTTTATTTAAAATTTGCACTAACATTTCTAGTTGACACATTATACATTAACTATTTCATTATTCAAATGAGCACTTTTTAAATCTGTTTCAGCTCTCTCTATGTGAGATTTTATTGTGACAGAAAATTAAATTGTTCCATAAATCTTGAAGAGGATAATCCTTCTACTTCAGGGAAATACAATGCATTATATTTTTTACTTTATCTGCTCAAGGCTTTCATTATCTTAGTATGCCAGTCAGTACTTATATATGTCACATTAACTAATACTCCATGCAGTTTTTTAGTCACATCAGTATTATAAAATGGCTCATCACATTTCTGTGCATACAATCACAATCTATACAAGGACGTAAGGCCTGTTTTTGGCAGATAAACCATTGTAGAGTAAACAGAGAGAAATGATGGCCTAAATCAATGGGAACTTCCCATTATACGCCCTCACCTTCCTCCATTGCTCATTATATTAACTACCCCAATCACTTTATGAGTCAAAAATAACAATTATTTAAAAACCACAGTGTATTCATATAAAACTGTTAGTAGAAGCCCCATTAGTCAGACAGAAGCCTTTTGTGCTAGGCCCTGACTCTACACTATCAACCTGTTATCCTTCTCATTGTATATACTAGGTTGAGTAATGTTGAGTCTCTGGGTAATTTCAGAATAATACATTTTCCAAATTATGATCCCCAAGGTATTACTGTCCCTTATGAGACACAATCTTCCAAAACATATTTTGGAGTTTATCAATTCAGCTATACATTGTTCTATCCAGATCTTTTACCATATTAAATAATTCTACAGATATATACTACTGTAGCACACATTGTAAATGTGTGACTTAGTAGTCTTATTTGTAAACTATTGTGCTACTTTGGAACTGCCTAAATGATCTACAAGTGTCTTAACATACAGTTGGTAGTGTTCCACAAATGCACATACCCAGCCACACATTAAAAACATTTCATCATACAGAAACAATGTTGAGCATCTAAAGAATTAAAAGGTTAGTACAATGTATAGCCAGACTGAATGCTCTTTGAATGCTGCTTTGGGTGTAATGATATCACTATGATGGTAACTAATAGCATCATCCTCCATGTTAGAATTTACCAAATTACCCCTGGAACGACCAAGTGCTTTAAAGTTGCCTTGTTACAGAATAGTGCAAACAGAATCTATGAAGAAAAAAAAAGTCTGACAACCTTAAAAAAAATGTTTGGATGCAGGTGAAGGTAGTGAATGTTTAGTTACTGCACACAATTTACAATTAACCAGATTAACATATAGCTTCCACTGTGTAACAAGCATTAGATAATGTGGAGATCTTCAAGTTATTTTTGGAAATGTAAACATTACATAAAAGGATTTGAGCTAAGAGCTAGACAGACTGGTCGGATGAGCAGTGGGTATTAATAGAAAAGTGTTTTATTCCCCCCATTTCTGTTTGAAGAAGTCACTGAAGAAGTCTTCCTCGATGATTAATAATACTCTTTTTTTACAGAACATGGATGATGGTGAAATTCATAATCTTTCTTTGAAGGAATAGAATAAAGTGAGGCTCCAAATCTAATGTTTTAGTCATATTGTCCTTACCATTGACTAAAGGTGTATGATGCAGTTGTCCTTAATGCAAGACGACAGTACATATCTAATGCTGAGAGCCTGCTCAGCGCTCTATATGGAGATGCATTTGTGAGGGCTTTTTCCATTTCCAAACATTCACTTATAAGATGAAAAACTGTATTCAAAAAATCCACTTTCATTCATTCATTTGGTGAAAAATCCTAATTATAATTAAAAAAGAAGAAGAAGAATATATTCCTGCCTTCATTAGGATTCAGCTCTGCTGTATTCAGGAACATTTCACCTATATCTGCCATTTTCATCAATGCATATAACACACTTATTTTATGCGATCTCCTCTACTTTAGAAATATTACCATTTAAACCCATACAGCGGAGTTCATATCAAACCCTATATGTACATGGTCTTCATTCTTTTGCAATTTTTTAGCACAGATTCTGGGTGTTGCACTTCTTCCTTCCTTTTTAGCCCGTTTTTCCATTTTCCCATGAGTGTTTTTAATATCTGGCTGGGACGGAAAATAAAAAACACCTTTTTGTTTGCTTGTCTTTTTAGATCTCTTCGATATCTTCGATTCTTGGTCTTCAGTTTGCATCCAACCAGGTTTCTCTTTCAGGAGTTTATCCCTATCTGGACGGACACTTCTCAGAAATTTTTTAAAGAAGTTGGCTGTCAGGGAAAACTTTTTGCAGATTTCTTGGGACCTACTGATGGTCAAAATGTTGTCTTGCTTATCCCCTTTCTTTTCCAACTCTGGCAAATCCAACCAGTTTCCCACAAGATCGGCAAAGATGTTGTCACCCAGAACAAGTGGCTGCCGATTTCGGCATTGTGACATGAGGGAAGATGTCCAGTCCTTTGCCTCATCAACCAAAGAATCATCTACACATTTTTCCTGGTCTGGAAGGACATTTGTAACATCCATAGGATGCTGGCTCTGAATGTCTACACCTGTGAAATATGGCTTATTAGAGTGCCAAGTCTTTCCCGCAGCCAATATGGAAGAGGAGGGTGTATGTCTAGTTATAGTTTCTCCAACTTGGTTTGACAATACCTGATGACCTTGTCTTGTACTTGGCACTGAGACAGAATCGAATGAACTTGCAACGAAAGACCTTCGACTGGTTGCCAACGAGCTGTTGTCTAGACTTCTCCCACCTGCCATTGGTATCTCAGTCTGATGACTGGACCAGTGCCTGACCTCAGCAGCCTCCAATCCATTTTGGTAGCAGAGATTCTGTCCTGTACCACAGACTTGGTTCTGCTCCTCTGAAATCTCCAGCTGCTCCAAAGCTGTCTGGACCTGGAGGAGTTTCAGCTCCTGCAGTGCCACCATCATACAGTTCATCTGCTCTTGCAAGCCTTCTCCAACCTCTTTCATGGACAACTGCAGAGAGGGAGAGAAGAGCTCAGGTTACATTGCAGTAGGAGATAGACATGACACTTAGCTAAAAATATATAAGACAAGGGTCTGGCACAAAGGTTTCCTAAATATGGAAAAGCAGCAGGGTCAAATGAGAACGAACAGGGCTTTGCAAGCGCTTAGGAAAATTGGCAGTCACATAAACACATACAGCTTGATAGCCGCTGCAGCAAACATATGTAGTATATGTGTACACTTACTTATAGTGGATAGATATATAGATAGATAGATAGATAGATAGATGAGTAGTTTGCTTATACCAAAACCAAGTGTTTAATAATATATGTATATTACAATGATTTTTTTTTTAAAACTAGATTTGAAAACGGGCAAAAAAAACCCATAGGAAGCCTTAAATTCCAGCGACAACTATTAATGGACCACTGTAGGAAACAACAAGATGCGCTAGATATTTTAATTATGCATTGATCACTGATACAGTTCATATACAATAACTTATACCCTCTATAGACTTTTGCTGTGGGGACAGCCTATCTATGATTGTTTATTTGCTTTTCATATGAGAATGTTCTTAAAACCCTTTACATCAACCTCTCACCCCCACTCTTCTTAACGACCTTATCAAGGTTGAGGCAAACGATCAGCTGGAGGCGAATACTCTGCGTTATAACACTGCGTTATAAATTACGAAATAGATGAATGAATAGTTAAAATATTTGTTTTTTCTTGCTAGGACATTACAGTGGTCCTTTAAGCTGTATTTCTTAGTGCCAGAGATTTCAACAGAAATACATTGATCGCCATCCAAGGTGGCAAACAGGGTTCAGAAACAAAGTGATGGTAGCAAAAGAAAGCATAATGGAATATAGTAAAGAAATCACATTTTCTTTTTCACTTTAAAAAAATGTTTTGCCCTCTACAATGTCTAGGGAATACTATAAATATGGAAATGTAGTTCTGCATTATGTATGTAAGTCAATGGTATCCACACTCACAATGAATAAGCCAGTGTGAAAGATTGTGCACACAACTCTGTGTCACATTACCCACACATAATTCCGTGCATTGAACTTAATCATTTTCTCTGTTTCGTCATTTAAAAGCCACATTGTTATTACATAACACACTTGGGACCCATTATTAGAGGCCAGTCAAGGGACAACATCAGCTACCATACTTGATAACCTCAAGTCTTCATTCATTTGCACTACAGAGGACCTTATGCATTGGTCTAGATCAGGGATTATCAACCTTTTAATACCTACCTCCCACTTTGGATGGTAACATTTCCTTACTGCCCACCGGGGCCGCAGTGACTCAACATAAATCAGCTATGTATCGCCCTGTACTTACTAGATATTGATCCGGTCCTGACTGCTGTCTCTAGCTATGTATCACCTTGTACTTACTAGATCTTGATCCGGTCCTGACTGCTGTCCCTAGCTATGTATCACCTTGTACTTACTAGATAGTGATCCGGTCCTGACTGCTGTCCCTAGCTATGTATCACCCTGTACTTACTAGATAGTGATCCGGTCCTGACTGCTGTCCCTAGCTATGTATCACCTTGTACTTACTAGATAGTGATCCGGTCCTGACTGCTGTCCCTAGCTATGTATCACCTTGTACTTACTAGATAGTGATCCGGTCCTGACTGCTGTCCCTAGCTATGTATCTCCTTGTACTTACTAGATCTTGATCTGGTCCTGACTGCTGTCCCTAGCTATGTATCACCTTGTACTTACTAGATAGTGATCCAGTCCTGACTGCTGTCCCTAGCTATGTATCACCTTGTACTTACTAGATAGTGATCCGGTCCTGACTGCTGTCCCTAGCTATGTATCACCTTGTACTTACTAGATAGTGATCCGGTCCTGACTGCTGTCCCTAGCTATGTATCACCTTGTACTTACTAGATAGTGATCCGGTCCTGACTGCTGTCCCTAGCTATGTATCACCTTGTACTTACTAGATAGTGATCCAGTCCTGACTGCTGTCCCTAGCTATGTATCACCTTGTACTTACTAGATAGTGATGCGGTCCTGACTGCTGTCCCTAGCTATGTATCACCTTGTACTTACTAGATAGTGATCCAGTCCTGACTGCTGTCCCTAGCTATGTATCACCTTGTACTTACTAGATAGTGATCCGGTCCTGACTGCTGTCCCTAGCTATGTATCACCTTGTACTAACTAGATAGTGATCCGGTCCTGACTGCTGTCCCTAGCTATGTATCACCTTGTACTTACTAGATAGTGATCCAGTCCTGACTGCTGTCCCTAGCTATGTATCACCTTGTACTTACTAGATAGTGATGCGGTCCTGACTGCTGTCCCTAGCTATGTATCACCTTGTACTTACTAGATAGTGATCCAGTCCTGACTGCTGTCCCTAGCTATGTATCACCTTGTACTTACTAGATAGTGATCCAGTCCTGGCTGCTGTCCCTAGGTTCTCTCACCAGCTCTCCAACCAGCCAAGCGTGGTGCTGCGGTCTATGACATGTAGCGTCATTTATCAGCAATGCCACCTAGCGATTACCCTGCCACGCACCATGAAAGCTTTAATCGCCCACTAGTGGGCGGTATGTACCAGGTTGACTACCACTGATCTAGATGCTACACAGTATGCAAGTTCTTCCCTGTTGCCAGTTTTCTTGAGGGGTGGTCCAGCCTATTGATGGTAGAAAATCAAACTAATTTCAGTGTCCATTTTGGGCTAAAAGCTCAATTTTTTAAATCCCAATACGTTTAAAATGTATTAATCTTAAAGATAACTTAAAATTTATGAAAGCTGGACAATATTTTTCTATCTTGAATTTAAAATATTATATTTTAAACAAAAGTAATTTTTGCATGAAAAAATAATAAATGAAACCTGTTTAAACTTCATTGAAACTAACAGAAAATACAGAGGGCATACTTTAGTTCTCATTGGCTGGCAAAGGGCAACCCCCCGAGAGCGCTTAAAGTACCAGTGTACTGCATTTACAAATAAAAGCTCATGTGTTTGCTGGGAATAGGCTATTAAAACAGTATGCAGTTTTAAGAAAATGTTTTAACTTGTATTTTTTTACTTTTAAACTGTGTGTTTTCCTCTCTGGCAGATCTGCTTACGTCCTCCTCCCTGTGTCTATCAGGGGCGTGGTCAGCTCTTCCTGTTTGTAATTTAAAAAAAAAGTTTGACCAGTGGGGGTTCTGCTTGCTCAGTAAAGGGTGAGGCTATGTTGTTTATGCACAGAGGCTGTGGATCAGCTGCAAAAAAAGTTACAATAGAGCTGCTACCTCTGTGTAGGCAATAGGGACAGAGCTAACTGTGTCATGGGATAGGGCCAGTGACATCAGCCCAGCCTGCTTCCAAGCCCCATGATAGTGAAGCACCCACACAAGAGCTGGCCACACCCCTAATAGACACAGGTAGGAGGAGGTACACAGCTCTGTGTGAGGGGAAAACTAACAGCCTAAAAACTAAGAAAAAATTTATCTTCTGTTTATTTTAACATACTTTTTTTTTAATAGCCTATGCCAGCAAATAAACATATGAGCTTTACTTGTAAGTACAGTGCTCTGGGAGCTTTATTTGAAAAAAGAAAACACACTGTGACACATTATCAAATACCCTCTATCCCACGCAACAAAGAAAAACCTCTTTCTATGTCCCTTTAAAAAAGAGTGTCTGACAATCTCCATTTAATGATCAGCATTGCTGTGCTGTAGCACAGGATATATTAACCTCTCAGATGCATTAGTCTCTTCCTTGCCCCCATCTCCCCTGTCACTCTCTCTTCCATTTGTGATCCTGTATCAGGTTACCAGGCTAAGATGAGAGAGGTTATGATCAATCCCCCCTGACAGCTGCCTGCGGTTTCACTCTTGTGCTTGGCCAGTGAAGTGAGAGGCTTTGGATTCCTGTGAAGATTCCTCCCCCCTCCATTGCAATTCTCCATTCACACGCAAAGCCATAACTTAATGTTTTAACCTTTCTCTGTTATTTTGGTTTATAAAGTCTTATAAAAATGAAGCTATAGGAGGGGCCCCCATTGTGTGACTCTTTTTCAAAGAGGCATTATTATTTCCTTTATTTGTAACGCGCCAACATATTCCATAGCGGCATACAGGGGTTAAGTTCAAGTCAAATACAATTGCAAAAGAATGGTGGGACCTGCTTTTGAGCTTAAAATCAAATGTACATAGAGCTTGTTTCCAAAGCACAGACACAAGACTGAAAACTCGCAAACTTACAACCTAAAGGTATTCAATTATGTCATACAATACTTTATGTTGGTTCAATGCACAATATAAAAACAATCACAAAATAAACCTCTGTGCCCTACAATTTTTGGTCCTTTCCCTCGTCACCTTTGCAAAATCTGACAGCTGCAATTTTCGGATACTTCCACACATAGCATATAAGGTGCACCGACAGAAGAGACCTGGAGCTATGAGAGGCGCGCCCGAGGTCCTGGCGGGCCGAGTGTCCGCGCCAAACATAGCGATGGCCTTGCTGTCGACTCAGCGCCGTCGAGTTGTGCCACGTGGGAAGGGGGAATAGTTCTTTGCCTTACCTCAAACACGACGGCACCCGAAAATTTACAACGCCCTCTGCGGAATGGCTCTTGTAACTGCAGCTGTCAGTGCTGCCGAAGAAATGCGAAGGCAAAGAGGGATAGATCCCAATTTTTTTATATTTATTATTTAAGCTCAAACACACAAACACAACCTTTAAATTGTTAATCTTTATACAAATGATTATCTACCGCAGTGTTCCATTAACTTTACTGGGCTGCTTCTTCTGTCTCTGGTTGGTGTGTGCTTGTAAACTAATTTGTTTTCCATTAGTCCCAATGAAAGTTTTATCTGCCACATATATGTGATAGAAATAGAATCTTCCTCTGCATTCCAAATCTCCTCTCACATCAGGAGGTAATCCAAAATGGTAGGTTCCACTGCAGCAACATTCCACTTAACAGTAATGCATTAAAGGCTGTATTATCATTCTACCTTATAAAAAACAGAATATATGTTAAGTCATCTACGGTGACCGTTTAAATAACACACATACGTGTATAATGTCAATTTCTATAGAGAAAATGATCCACAAATCAATGGTTGCTTATATTTGCAGTAACAAGGCAGTGGGAAAAACAACAAGGTTGGATAAAAAGGTATTTTCAACAGAAAAAAAAAAAGATTTTAATTTTATAGTTTCTCACAAAGAGTAACTAGGCCCCAGTATTTGACATTTTACGGGAGATCATGCACAAAAGTACTATTTTATTTATGGGAAAATCAGTAGATAAATGGAACAGCCTTCCAGTGGAAATGGTGTATACAAATACTGTTGAGGAATTTAAGTACACCTGGGATAAGCATAATAACATCCTGAGGGCTAATTAAGCCAATATTTCACTTGGAAAGAATGGGGCAACTAGATGGTCCTTTTGGATCGTATCTATCGTCAAGTCTAAGTGCACATAAGTGGTTAAAAAGGTGGCGTTAAATATTCCCACTTTCTTATGTTTTCTATAGGTACAATTTATCAAACAGACATGTAAGATTTCTGGATTTCGCTAAGAATAAAATATAGCTATGTGTCTATTTTATGTACTTTATTTTCTGAAGAAGTGCTTTTACTGCCAAAAATCATACACTTTGTACCTAGGGTGGGTCTGCCCTCTGTAGCCTATGAATACACAGACTGTAAAGTGACCTGTTTCAAATGAATCTCTCAAGTAATATGTTGCAGAATGTTGCCACTAGTTGGTTACTAAGAGGCTATTAGACTTAGAAGTGCACTGTCTTTATGAGCTGCAGAGGACAGAAATCAATTAGGAACTATTAACATTTTAGGCATAAAAGACAAAGCTTTTAAGCACTTCTTAATAAAAGAAAGTACACAAAAGTAAATATATACATAGGTATAATATATTTCTAGTGAAATCCAGAAACATCCAATATTAAAGTTTATTATTACTTGATAAATAGGTCTCATATAAGACATGGGAAGCAGAAATACTGATGTATAACTCCAAATTGACTCAGCAAGCCCTAATTATCACCACTTATAACTCTGTTCGATAAACATACCCCCATATTTGCATGGAATAGGCAACATCAAAATAGCGATATAAGAGCGAGGGCAAGAGCCATGACAGTATTGGTTCCTGTAATCCTATAGAGCCCATGCACTAAAGGCTAAAGTGATCTCTCCACATAATAGTATAAGGGGCACACATAATGACATAATTAGCCGCAATGACAGCATCCTCACAATGCCATAACCATGTTACCACCAGAAAATACACCAAGAGAATTATAAAAAGCTATATCGACACACATACTGTATGCAGTGCTATAGTGCTAGTTCCTGTATAGTATATATACTATTTGCTCTAACAATTACAGAGTATATGCCCGTCCTATAAAGCAGCAGGTTCATGTGTATATGAGAGAATCCAGTCTATAGAACTTAAACAAACACAGCAATATAAGAGGAATGTTTTAGTGCCTCTGCAGCTGTATCTATAATGGGTTAGTGACAGGACAATGCAAGGTAGTAACTTATTGTTAATTGGTCTGCCTTGTAAAAACCCCACTGCATGATAATTGGGATGGGTTTGACTGACACCCATTCATTCTAATGGTGGATATTAGACCCTTTTGCAGATGCGACAGCACACACACTTATTTGCGGCTATTTCTCAAGAGCTTTGATCAAGCACCCATCTTACCTCTCCAGATGACACTAATGCCGGCTGTCATTATCCCCCTCGCAAAGCCAGAATGCTTAACCCCTTCCACACCGAGTCATCTCAGCTTTGCCGGCAATAATGTGTTGCACAATCTACTATGTGTTTCTATTTAGCAACAACGTTAGAGATTAGTGAGCACAAAAACAATTGTAATGTCATCAATATTCTACTTTACGACATATTTTCCTATATTAATATATTACTAAAATGAAGGGATAACAGTACTTTTTCATGTTTTACGGTTTATAAGTTCAAGTGCGTAATACTAATGTTTACAATGATAAAACACAATTTGGATCCCTCCCTCTTCACCTTCACGTCTTCGGCGGCACTGACAGCTCCAGTTACAGGAGCAATCCGGCAGAGGACGCTGTCAATTTTCAGGCGCCGTCATGTTTGATGTAAGACAAAGAACTATTCTCCCCTCCAAAGTGGCGCAATACGACAGCGCTAAATAGACAGCGAGGCCAACGCTATCTTCGGCGCGGGCACTCGGCCCCCCAGGGCCTCGGGTGCGCCTCTTATAGCTCAAGGCCTCTTCTGTCCGCGGGCCTTATATGAAAATCGGCAGCGCCATCTGTAGGTTGGCGGCGGGATTGCAGCTGTCAGATTTTGTGATGGTGAAGAGGGAAAGGACCCACAATTGTGGAAACTATTTCAATAGAACTAAATGAATATCTTATCTGCATCCAAGATCATCCAGAGGTGAGAAAAAATATCTGCTTTACCAAAGTATTTTTGCATGCATTAGTTAAAAAAATCAAGGGCTGTGATTTTTGTTTCGCTTGTTACGCCATTTTGCCCATTACAAACGGTGTAAAAAATGTGACCTCATTGGACTACAGCAAGGAATTCAGAAATGCTTGGTATGTTGGGGCATATTGACTAAGGTGGGATATTTCTCACTAGTGAGAAAAACTATGATATTCTCAGGAGCTGAATTACCACAGTGTTAACAAATCTACTTAAAAAAAGGCTCCACAAAATACAGCACCCAATTAAAAAAAAAACATGAATATAAACACTTATGTGCTTTGGGTGCCTCTTTAAAGCTCACAATTAAGTTACTTTTATATTAATGATCACTCTTAGAGAAGATTAAATATGTAAAATCTATGGAGCGTGTTTAGTTTACCAGTTACTCCTCCATGTTTGTGGAAAGTGGAAGCTGCCATTTTAAGATCAGTTTGATCACTGACATTGACCTCTGAGAGCTGATTGGGTCAAAAGTTCAAGAGCTAGCTCAAGAGTCAAGTAGACTGCATCTTTATTCTTCAGCACTTCACATCGCCTAATATACAGAGATTTTGTACTTCTAAAAGGGAACTCTTTCATAAAAGAGCAGCTTGTGTTTAGCTAAAACTCTCCCCATAACAAAGAGATAACCGATTAAATAGTGTCTGAGTTTATAAAACTTATTGCACGTGTACACATGTACAGACAGATGAACTAATGGGTTCTTATCTGCTGTCAAATACCCAGTTCCTGTGAGCTGAATAGGAAATTACAGCAACACATATGTAATTGTAAATGGGACTGTTACTATGGTGTTCTGCCATCATAAATCACAATTCACCAGAGCAGCAAACTTAAAGGGACACTGAAAGAATTATTTTCTTTGCTGCATCTGAAAGATGGTATTTGATAATGTGCCACGGTGTGTTCTCTTTTTTTCAAAGCGGAAAAACCTATTAAAATGTTTAATTGATTTGGGGGCTTGTTTCTATTGTTTTTTTTCTATAGGGCATTTTAAATAACCAAACATGATAATTATCTTTACATTTATATGCAATTATTATTTACTACACAGGTTCCCTGTATTCCTGCTGGGAGCTCTGGTAATTGTAACTGCCAAATTGCCAGACAGACACTTCCTGTGCATTTAAAGTCTCCTCCCACTTTATTATTATTACTATTGTTTATTTGTAACGTGCCAACATATGCCATAGCGCTAACTTGAGAAGTTAATCTAATAAAACTAATATGGTAGATTTCACGGCAGAATAATTGTATATAAGAAGTAATATATAAATGGCTGTATAATTTATTCTAAAAACGTGAAGCTCTTCAAAAGTGTACCGTACTTTTTAAAATATTACCACAGTGGTACTTTAAAGGCAGTTTAATACCCCAACGCATTTGAAGCCAACATATTTGGGACTCAACTCACAATAATTATTGATCTGAGGCAGTCAGTGAACAATTCCCATGCACCTCTATGGGGGTGCCTGATCAGCTTAGAAGGGATTTTACCCAACCAAAGAATTGTAAGAGAGGGAAGATTCAGATTCAAGTCCAAAATCAGATCAGATATGATGCAAAGCCAAGTACTTCTGAGAGCCAGCCTCAGTTTAAGTAAGGAATACTTTTATTTCTCTATTGTATTTATCTTCCATGGTTATGTAAAAAAAAAAAGTAAAAGAAACAATACCCCACATTAAAGGGCCATTGACACCCAAACAGGAAAAGGATTACGCATTGTCTCTATACATTGTACTACCTGCTTAATAAAGGTGAAGGAGGGGATCTACCTGATTGAAAAATGTGCTGGATGGGATCTACTCACTTGATGAGGGTGATGGAAAGGGTCTATCTGCTTGAAAAGGATGGTTGAGGGGTCTACCTCTGCTTGATAAGAATAGTGAAGGGGATCTACCTGTTTGAAAAGGGTGGTGGAGTGGATCTAAGTGCATGTTTTGCCACCACATAAACAACTAGACAGTAATCCTAATTAAAACCGCAAAAAAGCAAATTAGTATTCTGGGTCGCTCATATGCATGCGAATGCAGCAGAATCAATGCAGATCATCTCTAGAATGATTTGCTTTAGAATCAAAAGGCTATTATAATGTTTAGTTAGTTTTTCATGATCTTTATGAATAACCTAAACAACAATGGGGTGTCAACGTCCCTTTAAAGTCACACACCAAAGGCGCCAGTTACTGCAGAAACAAAAAGTATATGTATAAATGTATATAACTGTAATTGGTCATTATTCAAAATCTAAACGGAAGTATTAGATTAAATGAATTAGGGATTTTAAGCATAAACTATCTCTAAAGGTGAGTTTGATACAAAAGAAAAGCATGTCCAGAGAAATAAATAATAATAGTACCATCTTTATTCTAATTCTACCTATAATTATAATAAATGCAATAATCATTTTCTAATTATTAGTGATGGTAATCCCACAGCCACATCTGGTCTGCTATCAATGATGAACATTTTTGTCTTCTACTAGATCAAAATTGTGTATTTTTCAATTTATTAGCAGCACTGAAAGGGTTATCCTGCTTTGACGGCTTGTGATGTCACAGGTCTGTGTGGCAGGGTGCCAGAGCTAATACCCACTCATCAAAAGCTCAGCATGTGCTGCCTACTTCATTAGCCAGCCGCCGCCCTCCTGTTAAAGGGCTAAGTAGGGAGCTCCATCCTGATTGGATAACAAACAGACCTTTAACCATATGTCAGCTGGTCACAACCTGGGGAATAGCAGCTTGTAATGATGCATTAACTGTGCTGCTCTCAAGCTCGGCTGCGAGGCATGCACTCTAGTGAAATTAACATACTGCCAAGTGTAATTATAATCACTCTATACTGGCCTAGATTGGTCAAAAGGTTGTAAGATGTAGCTCTTCTTGGCCTGCATTAATGAACTGGAATAAATTAACCTCAAAATGCTATGCTGGTTAATTAAATGTATAAAAATATATTTCTGCATGATAAAACCAACATGGGATTCAGTGATATTTCTGCATTCAGATAAAATTAGCAAGGTTCTTAGTAGTCTATAATACTATGGCCCTCATTCAATTGCGATTTGGCCAATTGAATAGGCCCCTAAATAAGCACATAGCATATTTTTATTAAAGAAGTTTTTAGTTAGTGAAAACCTTGCTTTTGGATAGATGCTTGCTAACTAAAAACGTATTTAAAAAATATATGTTATGTGCTTATTTAGGGCCCTATTCAATTGGCCAAATTGCAATTGAATGAGGGCCTATGCGAGCAGGGCCCACATCTCAGTCTGTACCAATATGTATATATAATGTCTTTTTTTATCGGCCTTCAAATGTCTATCCATTGCAAATTTTATACTAGAGCCACAGAATTAGCTGGCACACTAAAAATAAAATATATTAATATTATTATTAATTATAATAATAATACTGTGCAAAAAGGAAGTGCAGTCTCACACTTAGAATTAATGGGATATGGAACCATTGTACACGTAAGATATCTACTAAGTTCTAACAACGATGAGATCAAATGGATCCACATGTTATAATAGATTCACACTCCCAGGTTACAATCCAGCTAAGCAATCAAAAACATTTACCACCACAATAAAGAATAATTGCATATGGTAGTTAATAAGTATAGGTTTTATGTTTTTTACATAATATATCCTTTTATCTATATCAGTTATTCAATTGAGGATATTATAAAAATGGGACTTTAGTAATCCTATAAAATGTTATCCTATGACATAAGTATATATTGGCAGTTACTCCGGTATCTATTCTCAGTTACACTGTCATTTGACATTTCTCAACAATAATATTCCAAAAGTTTGTATTTTTACATAAATAACAGATCAATTGACACAAGAAAATAAATCATATTTTAGTATGAACAAATCTCATTGCTTCCAACTTTAGCCCTATGGAATAATACAGCATTTAGTGCTATTTGTCATGTGGGATGAGATTAAATAGTTTGAAAGATCTCGGTCATACAGAATTGCAGCTTTGTGTATTATCACAATTCACACAAAAAAACAGAGTCTATGACATATTTTTTCTGTGAAATTGGCAAAGGAAATGTAAATAGTGGGGGCCATAGGCACTTCCTATGTGGTCCTCTTCAACAATACACTGTGCATTATATCTCTCTAAAGCTAACAATATATCCATGTTTATTGTTCCAGCGACATTAGTTGTGGTGTAAACAAGGAACCAGAGACCTTGCTCATTGTGTGTTCTTATCTGATTTACATTATTTTATTCACTATTGCATATCAGGACAGAGGAGGAAAAAACATCATAAGGGAATTTTTTTTAGGTATTTTGTCACCTGAGATGAGTAAAGAAGGCCTGCGATAAGGTGAGAAGGGCTGTTTTTCCCCATAGGAAATATTCCATACTAAATCAAAAGATGATATGAGATGCACTTGAGATACTTCATAAATCCCTTTGTAGTGTATGTATATTTATAAGTATATGGAAGGTTCTTGGTGTTTACTAGGTATACAATATATATATATATATATATATATATATATATATATATATATATATACTTTTATATATTTTATTTTATTAAAAAATGCTTATAAGCTCTGTTTTACTGCCTTAAATCAAACAAATATGACCTGCGTGAGTTGTCCCTCTGTAGCTCATGAAAACACAGACTCTGCTGTACTTGCTGTGCTGTGTCTCATACTAATAAATCAGTGACCAAGATATTAAAGATATTACACTATCAACAAAGGTCCACATAGTTAGAACTATGGTATTCCCAGTAGTAACACACAGAGAGTTGGACCATAAAGAAGGCTGAGCGCTGTAGAATTGATGCCTTTGAAATGTGGTGTTGGCGAAAATTGCTTTGAGTCCCTTGGACTGCAAGAAGATCCAATAAATCAGTACTTTAAGAAATCAAGACAAACTGTTCACTGGAAGGTATGATCATGAGGCTGGACTACAATAGGCATTTAATTTGTATGGATATGTTTAGCGAAATAGCTAAGTACCGAAGTAAGAAAAGGTCTCATATTAGTGATTACAGCCCTTTTGATCCCTTTCCCCTGTATATTACTGGCACAGCTAATAATGTAATAACCCTGCTCTTTCTATAGTATCCAGTAACTGGTGGTGACTCAGTGTGAATTCAGATGTGTTCTGGGTGTGACTGATAAGCCGGTAGCTTTGTTAGCAGATCCAGTGTTTTGTTTTTGAATGTGAATAAGTGTGGAAAAGCCAGATGTGTTTGCCGGAAGCAGCAACTGAATCTGGGAGAGGAAGGACATGGGAAGCAGCAGCTGCAGCTCAGCGTCTAGTGTCAGACACACCAACTACTTACTGTCTGTACAAGGATGAAATCATCTCCTCCAGGCACATTAACCCCTCGTACCAGTGAGTTCAGTGGAGACCCTGTTGATTGTGTTTTCTTATCAGATTTAAATTAAAATCCAAAAGCACAATATGTTGCAGTTCAGACACCCATAAGGCTCACTGCTCTCTGTTTCCTGTTATATATCAGAACAGAGAAGAAATCCCACACTGTGTATATTTAATGTATTTTTTCTACATAATAGGTCAGTTATTTCTCATACAAGATTACATTTTTGTAATATCTAAAGCATGATCTTTTTTTAAATGCATGCAATTTTAGGATGGTAGTGGCACTTTATGAGATCACAGCTGCTATGGAAAATCTTCCAATGTTTGTGATGAAAGTAACAAATTAACAGCATTTAATGCATGAACATAAAAAGTAGACTGTAAGCTATTAAATAGATTGTAAGCTCTTTGGAGCAGAGTCTATATAGCCCACTAGAGGCCTTTATGTTAAAGGCACTTACACTGTCATGTAATTGTTTTTCCCCTTCTGGATCACTACTATGTCATGGTGAAGGGGATTGTGTATCTCAATAAAGCTGTGAGCTATAACATGTAGGGTCACCCAAGATGGGCAGGCCATATCAGAGAGGTCAGACAAATTGCAGTCCACTGGAGAAGAAACTGGCAACCCACTGCAGTATCTTTGCCAAGAAAACCTTATAGATTAGAACAAACAGGCACAAGATGTGCCAGGTGTGCTGTGGCATATGGGGCCACAGAGAGTTGGACACGACTGAACAACAGGACTACAACAATTGTGTTTTATTTTGTCTATGTAAAGCACTGTGCAAATTGATGCCACTGTCCAAATAAAAATACACACAAATATTATAAAAAAACATATACAGGCGGTTCCCAGGTTACAAATGACCCCTACTTAAGAATGGGCTCCCAAGGCTTTTGTGTATGAGTTTTTTATGTTCTTTTTGTTTGAATTTATAGAAAGAGCACAATAGTTTCTGTACTTATTATTACAGTATAGGGTATTATTATTACACTGTATTTTTATTACCGCATATGAGCCATTATAGTATTGATATTATTATTATTATTATTATTAATAGTATTCATTATCAGGGATCCAACTTACATACAAATCCAACTTAAGAATGCTCTCAGGGATGTATCTCATCCATAACCTGGGGACCACCTGTATAGAGAAAATCTTAAATTTAGCAGATTCTGCGTATGTCATGGGCACTTTAATAGTTAATTTGTTTGGGGTTATGTTACGGGGACTAGCTCCTTTATTCAGTCCTATTGTCCAGTGGGTATTCACAGTGGCAGTCTTTCAATATAACTGAATGCAGTTTAAATATTTTTATGGGTGCATGGAAACTTTTTTTAATCTACTGTGGAAAAAGAGTTTGGTAAGGGAAATGTTGTTATCTGCCATATTTGGAGGCAGTTTTCAACTCAAAAGATGGGTTACATGGATAGCCTTTGAGTGGACCACCAACACTCTACATCTTTTATCACCCAGGCATGGGAAAATAACAGACATACCTCCTACCACCTGGGTAAATCTTGAGTACCATATATACACCATTAGGAACACGGAACTATTCAGTGTCTATAATAACAAGAACTGGTACTGATTAGCCTTAGCACGTCTGCCATATTTTGTCTGACCTGCAGTAATTCACAGCATGTTTTTATTTTGTAAAACATCAGGCTTTTGATAATAAATCCCTTCTTAAGTTTTATCTCTTCTGTTCTTGTTAGTGACCCCTGACAGAAAAGCCACTGGCAAATATTTTCCTCTGATTTTTCCACCACTTCAAACATAGTTGTAAAAGCATTTAGTCATCATATACATATGTTTAGGTTCTGTCGTGCAAGTCCTCAGTATGATAGGTCTGGACAGCTGTTTCTTCTTCCCACAGAAATAGAGAAATAGCTCAATGTCAAAAAAAATCCCACAGAAAATCTCAGTTTAGGTCTAATTGTGTGGGAAAACTGTTGATACAAAAAATAACCCTCACTTAACCACGACAATCAATGGTTGTTGTTGCAAAGCTGCCTCTTTCTGATAAACAGGAAAGGTTGGCCTGTGCGTATCAGTAATCCCCCCCTTCCAAAGCTATTTTGTCCCTTTAGCATTTCTGCCCTTTTCCATTGCCAGTTAATATTAAAAGAAAATTTTAAAGGGACTCTGAACATTAACCAAGTTATTCTTAAACAGCGTGAAAAACGAGCTCTACATTGGACTTGTCATTTGTTTCTAAAGAGAATAATTATTTGGATAATAAACATTATTTCTGTTGTATTCTTATGCAAATGACCCTCCTTCTAATTATATGCTTTGATGTGTTAGTTAGGTTTACAGTCTGTTTGTCTCTCTCTGTGGTGGCAAAAATAATGCCCCCTAAAGTTATCATGCAGTTATATGATCCCCTGTCATACCCATATCAATTACTCTAAGACACAAATTAGCCTATTAGCTTAAAGGAGCAACACAAACATTGCAGAATATATCAGGAATAACCTATTGAAGAGAAATTCAGGCAGTAAAATGTATACGCAATGTGTAATGCTCTTTAAAATAAAACCAACTTGTTGTTGGGGCAATAGTGCAACTTCAAATTTCCATAGTAATAACAATGACATTGTTTCCCAAAGTGTTCTCCCATGGTACTCTAGTGATCTATTTCTGTGACTAGGGGTTGACAGTAATATGGCCGCCATAGTTTGTCTGAAACTGCAAAGCGGTTTTAAGATCATGGTTATGGACTTTTTTGATCCTGGGTCCATTAAGATCTACTTGGCTAATGTTTTGCACCATGAGTGATATTTTTGTGTGCAAGAGATTTTTTTAGCTTCTGTAGGAGACATTTTGGGTTGTTGAGATGGTTCTGTGTGAGCCATTTTGGTACCCTAGTTTTCAACACATTTTAGCTCATAAAATGTTCTATGGCTCACACAGCTAAGGAAATCACCATTTTTATCACCCATATATATTTTATTTCAACTCATACTTGCTAAAGAAAACAAAAAACTAAAATTCAAATAATATCCCCTAAATGGTTTTAAAAGGGGGTATTTTTTTTTTAAATTGTCATAGCACTATAATGCATTTTTGTGCTTTCTTTCATTTTTTTATTCAGAATAATGCTAAAATAGGAGCATGGAGATGAGGGGAATTTACTAAGCATCTCAAGTGCATCTCACACTATCTCCTGATTTACTATGAACTATGTCCTATGGGTAAAAAAATGTCCCTTCTTACATTATCTCAGCCATTCTCACCTCATCTGAAGTGATTCACAGTCTGGCATAAATGCTTTTCTAATAGCATTGGCCATGGATGCAATGTGCTGACATCTGAAAACTACACATATCCGAAACCAAAGTCGATAACAGGCTCTGAGCAGATGTCTGAAAAGCTTCTAGAAAATGAGTGAACGAAATGTGATATCTGTGAGTGTATAGATCTGCAGTGTATTTGGTGTAGGGAAATGCTTAATTGCAGGCTTGGTGAAAATGGATGTCTGTCTTTTTCAGGCAGTCTTCTCAGATTTCTATATCTGTAATGCAGCAAAACGTGTCATGTTTCTCTTTTTAATTTGGTGTAATGTTTTGTGGAGGTCATATTATTTAGATTTATATTGTTTCTGGTCCAACCTGTTCACATCCTACAAACCTCAGGCAGTCCAGAGATCTGATACGAATAGTAACATCTTAATGCACAATCACTGTCTGTTCTAATTTTTCTTATTATTTCCTATTATCAGGCACAACTGAAAAAGTATATTTTGTAAGTCACATGAAATTACGGTTTAGATTTTCCTTTTCAACTACTTACATGTTTTGCCTTTAAACTTCTCTTTGCAAAACCCATTGGATAGAAAATAGTCAGCTTGGCCATCCCTTAATAGCCTTTGCAAACCTTAGTAATTCTGGGCCACTGCCCTGCACTGCTATTTACCAGAACCCTGCTCTAGTTGATGCATCAAAACAATCCATGCACTCATTGTCTAAGAGTATGAGATAAATTTGGCTCTGGCTATATTTCCTATGAAATCATATATTTTACTAGCGAATTGCCCGTCAAAAAATGATTGTCAATACAATTTGAAGCCATGGCAATGCTGTTTGGCACACAATTTAAGCTTTTTATACTGTTAGGACCTTTGGCGCTCATTGCGAGCCTTGCGCTGAACGGTTTCGGCGCTCATTGCGTGGGTCTCCTCGCGTGTCCTCTCTATATTTTTTTTAATACTAATTAATTAATTAATTGAATAATAAATTAATATAGTTTACCTTTTTCTAATTAATATATGTTACAATCAATAGCCTGAGGAGGTAACAATCTCTTTTTATTGTCCTGCAGCATATAATGTCCAGTGGGACTGTTGCTGGCCTGAGGAGATAGAGTTATGACCCAACTGTGCATTAGAAATAGGCTGCATGAGCAAGGGCAAACCTTTAGATGCGTAATGTTGTTAGTGGCAAGTTAGGATTGTAAAATATCATTGTTTGTCTATGTGCTACGCGGTTCACAAGTATTTGTCGCCCTTTGTAATAGTGTATTTTGTGCCTTGTACGTTCCTTGGTGAAAGTGGTACACGGTTGGCTGTGTTTTGTGCAGTCCAGGGTTGTGTACCCTCGCTTTAATTTTTTTGCCTCCATTTTTTTTCTTGCTTAGCCAATTTTCAAGTGCTGAAACTCAGCAAAATGGAGTTAAATTTGCGTTCCGCCTCACTCCCAGACGTCCTGGCTGTTCTCCCTTGCTGTGTGTGATGTTTTTGTTGTATTTTATTTTTTTTTGGTGTGTTTCGTGTTTTTTGCTTTGTGCTGTTCGACCGTTAACTTCATATTTTTCCTAAATCGTATTTATATTTTCTATGTACCGCGTTCGTCAAGTGCTTGCAGCCTAAGGCGATCCTGCGTTTCCTAAGTGTTTGGAGGCTAACTCCCGCGTGTTTCATTGCCTCCACTACTCGCCTCGTCTAAGTGCTGCAAGTTAACGGCTCGCCTCACTACACGAGGCTCGCAGGCAATGAGCACCTTTGGCGCTCATCGCTCAAGTGCTGCGAGTTTTAGTGCCTTAACGGCTAACCTCGCAGGCGATGAGCGAATTTGGCGCTCATCGCCTAAGTGCAGGGAGTTAACGGCTCGCCTTGCAGGCAATGAGCGCCACCTAAGTACTGCAAGTTAACGGCTCGCTACGCGAGACGAGCAGGCGATGAGCACCAGAGACGCTCATCGCCTAAGTGCTGCGAGTTAATGGCTCGCCTCACTTTGCGAGGCTCGCAAGCGATGAGCGCCAAAGTACGCACCACGCAAAGCGTGACAACGTCTCGTAGTTCAACAATTATAATATGTGATTAGATTGATTTAATGGAGGGAGGTGGTATATTTGGCCTTAAAGAAGCCAGCATTGTGTTACACTGGAATGGTTCCTCTGGCATTCAAAGAGTTAAAGGAAATTCAACAATTGTATTGTGGCACACAAGAAAACTACTGTTTTAACCTGATGAGGCTCAGTGGGTGTAACTTGTGTGATAAGAACAGCCAGCCAAGCACCCGCAAGACATATTATTGTAATATGTCCATCCTGTGGGATAATGGGCATTTGTTCCATTAAGGAAATCATAATCATATTACATGAACATTGGGCTATCCCCCTCTGTCACTTGTATTAGTTCTGCATAGATGGCTAGAAACATTGAAGATTTTGTTAGCATTCTTGAAAGCTGGAGAATACCTTGACTGATTTATCAGTCCACTAAGAGGCAATACAACCTGCAAAGCAGATCCTCTCCCACGTCCTGGTCACCTGATAGGGCTGGAGAGCAGCAAGCCTGCTAAAGTCAAGCACATTGTAACAACATTTTGTTTTAAAAGGTACATTGATTTTTTTTTTTTGGCTGCATATACTGATTGCATTTCTAATCAGTGACTAAATAAATTCATGAAACCCAATTAAGTTTTTGATTAAAAATATGCTTTTATGATCCTGGCTTACCTACAAGGCCGTTCATTCTGTCAGTTGGTTACATATTTCAAAACACGTGAGGTTTTACCCAAATATAATGGTCCTTTAACCATTAAATTGACTTAATAGACCAGAAAATGTAAACTAGCTTTGCAGTGCTTCGTAATCAGTTATTGACATGAGTGTTGAGGCTTCCTTACCTCCTCTCATCAAAATATATATTCAGTTCTTCTTTTATGCAAATCTTGGAAGACGTGCAGCCGTTAATTAAAACCTTCGTAGCCTATGCAAATCCAACATAGCAACTGCAGGGCATGTCAGAGCCTGTTCATCAGCCTAACTCCTTTTAAATGTGAACAAAGGATAGAATGCATATTTCTTAAAAGTGAATTTGTGTCTGCGCTGTACAGTTAGATATCTGCTTGCACGATTCAGTGTTTGTCTTTTAAACATGACGAACCGTAAAACTGTATATACGTATACTACTATTTATATATAGATCTTACAATGAACAACGTCTCTTCATAATTTACCCAACATATTATAAATTACTAGCGAATTGCCCGTCAAAAAATGACGGCAATGAAATTGTAAGTGAGCTAATGCTGTTTGGTGTGTAATAATGAAATATATAATACATTAATAAATGAATATACTTTACCTATTTTGAAGCATTGTGTTGGAGAGCTGTGAATCTGTTTTGATGTTGCAGCAGCATTAGTGGTGTGGAGCTGCTGTGTAAGCATGCTGAATGTGTGCAGTGTAATAGTGTGCGCGTGCGCGAGCCCAAACCGTTATACCCGTAGGTCGTTTGTGGTGTTTTGCAAGTTTCTTGTGGTGTTTTGCGTGGTTAGAGTGCTGTAGCCTCGTTTTCGTTTTGTTCGGTGGCCATTTTTTCTCTCGCTTAGCGATTTTTTTAGTCTCTAAACTCTTTTATTTTTAGTTAACTGAAGGTGTAAGTTGCATTTTTGAGGTCCTGGATGCTCCCTCTTGCTGTAGGTAAGCTTTTTATGTATGTGCTGTGTGTATTTATTGTGTTTTTAGTTTTGTGATGTTCGCGAGTTGGACGATTTTTGCGAGGTTGTAATGTGTGGTAACGTGTTGCGAGGGAAAGTTTGCGAGGGTCGCGGTTGTTGTGTCGTGTTGTTTGCGTTTTAACGTAAATTTTGTGAGGGTCGCAGTTGCTGGCAAGGAGCGCTCCATGCCAGCAACTGAGGCCCTCGCCCGCAGCCCTCGCTATGCGAGGGTCGCGGATCGCTGCGCGAGCCCGCAAGCGTTAGCAACAACTCGTACGCTCACAACTATATATGTGATATATACATACTGATAAATCTGTTAGGCCCAGAAAAATTCTTTATTTCATGTACGATTTCCGTGTTATATCGATCACGGCAATCAATGTGATAATATATATATACTGTAACTCGCACGTAATAGAATATCATATTTACGGCTTTATCAATATTGCATTATGTCTGTAATGTGGGTTCGTTCGTATCCTTTTTCAGTGACATAATAATGATGATCTCTTTTACCATTGGCTCCATCTAAACCTGTAACTACGGGTTTCACTACTTGATCCTGCGCAGGGCTGCGTATCCATCCTTCTACAAACGAGTTACGATCTCGTATCTCGCAGCCACCGTAACTGCAGCAGTTGCGGGTCTCACTTTGACAATACAGGCTCAAATGTAATAAGGCTGTTAGTATATCAATATGTCTTGCCCCTTCACTATTTATCCTCCTAATCCTACTTAAAGTAAGTTGCCTTCCTGTCTCTTACCATTTTTGCTACATATCCAAGATGGCGTTAAACCTATTCTGAGCATCTTTTGAGGATTTGGGATCTGCTTATTTGGATCTTCAAGTACAATAGGCTGACTGTCACTGCTACAGGTGGTGCACTCAGTTTAAGGTCCTGACATTAGAAGCACTTTTATTTAAATGCTTTTTTTAACCCTGCTGCACTTATTGTTCATGTACAATACTTGTCTTGTGTTTAAAACTTTTCGTGTGTTCTTTTCAAATATGATTGAGACAAAGCTTAATGAAAAACTCTATTTGGGTGTTTTCTTTTTGTCTTTGGCTATTATCAGAAATCAGTGAAAGTTCCCTGAGAAGACAAGTCATGGTTTCCTCATAAAACCTGTTGTATTAGATGGATGAGAGCTGGTCATGTCTAGTGGCTTAACAAAGGCAAGCGTTGTCATGGCAATACTCTAATACAGGCTTTGGGCCTGTTAATTGAAAATAAAAGTCAACAACAATTAGAAAGATGAGGAGATACTGAAAGTGACCTTCACGTCTGGGTACAACATGGAGGCCACTTTCAGTGTGGGCCGTATTTCACCTTAATTGTAGTGCATACATAAATGAAACAATAAAATCAATATCTAGAAGTGGATAAGAGGGGACATGTATTCACCAAACATCTTTTTTTAACAGAGGATGCTTGTAAAGAATATATGGTTGAGTGCCGTATTAGATGTAACACAATACTGCAGTATGTCTGCTATGCCAGGACACTTTAAAGTTTACAGGAGACAGATTCCATATTTATCCACAAGCCTCAGATGCCTTGACCTGCCATATATATTTAAAAGATTAATTTCCTCCTCCGAATTCAAAGAAATACTGTTATTGCACTGCATTCTGGGAACCAGGGCAGAGAAATGCAAATGTGCTCACAAAGGCTTTGCTCTTTAATCCAATACCATTTCAAACATGGCTCATTTTAGGCATGTGCCTGCTGTATTACACAGCTTTAAGCAAAGCCCATGATGGATTATTTACAAGCCAGGAAACCTACCCACGAACAGTTTTGAGGTTACTTCCTCTCATCAGAGTGGGGCCCAGTCCTAGATTGTATAGTAGATTTTGTGGGGAAGTAGTTTACCACAACAATCATTTAATTCACAATTCACAGCATTGTGCTAAAAAAATAATACATTTCACAATTCGGAATGCTTAGAAACTTTTATCCTTTGTGTCTGCAGTTTTAATTTTCGAGCTGACTGTATTTTACAGTATGAGGAAGCATTTTTCTATTTTAAACTTTGCATGACATGGAACGCACAAATGAGCTATCATTTAAATGCATGTTATAAACATTATATTTTTTTGTGACTGATTTAAAAACTTGCTTTTTATCCCATTGCAAGGTAGCTTTGGAAATTGCAAGGATCTCACTCTTTGCAAACTAAATGATGGTTATTGGCTGATCTACCACATTTGCTAAGCTATCACAGGGGGTGGGATGAGAGGTTGTTGTGATGTGCTGTCTATATCCTATGAAGAATATTATCACAACTATCTCATTGAACCACTTTAAAGCTTTAACTTAGTGAATCTACCCCTCTGTCTTCTGCAAACGGTCCTGCTTTACCCACTTGGACAAAAACATTAACAGCCTTATTAAATTGTGATTCTGTAAATTTAAAAGGGCTCTAATTAAGCACACAGCATATATTTTTTACAGAAGTTTTTAGTTAGTGAACTTCTATCCAAAAGCAAGGTCTTCACTAACTAAAAACTTCTGTAAATAAAATATGCTGTGTGCTTAAATAGAGCCCTTTTAAATTTACCAAATTGCAATTTAATAAGGCTGTAAATGTGACAAAATAAAAAATATGTATCCTTCTGTTAACATTTTCCAAGATCCTTGGTTCTCCCTAGATGAAGTTTCTGAATGTCAAAACTAAATATTTTGTTTTATAGCACTCTTTTTTTATTGTTAAAAGGGACTTCTGCAATGTATCACTTGTTTGTGAAGTATGTATTGTCTTTGTTTCATTACTTCAAGAGAGCTTGATCATGAGGGTGCAGTTGAGGAAGGGGTGGGGTGTAGGGCTCAGGCTGCTTGCATCAGGAAATGCAAGCCCTGCTCTCCAGCTTTGTAAATGAACCTCTCACACATACAACTACCACCAACATATCATGGATGCCTCCAGGGCTCTGCGGGAATATCAACATTTATTTTTCTAACTAAAAACATTTTTTATGACTTTTTCCAGATTAATTGTGTTTTTGAGAGATTTTGTATGTATATATATATATCATTTCATTATACATTGACCCCTTAAAACATACTTTTTTATTGACAGATCATATTGATGTACCATGTCCTTTGAATCTCTGGGTAGGGAGAGCATTATATAAGTAAAGAAACAATCATGCATGCATAAATACACTGTCTAAAATAGGTCAGAAAAATACATGTACCGCACTCTCCAGAGTAATTAATCAGTGTACAGTATATGAACTTGTAGTTACTGATAATGCTCTGTCTAAATAGTTTATAGCTAAAATATCCTACCTGGGACCCGCTTGTGCTTTTTAAGTTTCAATGCAAGCTGTCTTTTTTTACTTTGCATATAATTTCAAGTCACGTGTGTGGCAACAGATATCTATAAACTGCTTCTAGTTGAATGATAGTTTAATGAACCCAATTCTACAGATTTAAGTTCAAGTACAAGATTTCAAGTACAAGAACGAAGCCAGAGTGAGTATTTATACCTCTGTTGCCACAATTGTGGCTTGAAACTTAATGTAAAATATACCTTGACACCCTGCATCACAGCTGCTTAAAGAGAAAGAAGTGTGCTTTCAAATTCAGGCTGATATGGCTGTAAATGTAAGATATCTAACATTTTAGACTTGCAGAAACAGAGCCTTTGGAGCTCTTGCCAACAGCCCAGGATTTCTGGATCTCTTAATTTGTATAATCCAGTTCTCCCTTCATTAGTTACATGTCATTTATTCTGATATATACATTTATGCTCATTTAGAGATATACTGAAATCCTGGACTGCTGGAAGGAAACAGAACCGATCTCAGCACTACTGGTCGATTATTATGTTACGTTATATGGGACCCAAAAATCCTTTTAAAATGTTGTACATCAGTAATGGTGAATGCTCAATGTAGTTATAGTGTTTTAAAAGGCAGTTGGAATGTAACAGCACAGTGACAAGGTTATCCACATACTAAAGACAATATTTATCCACACAAAGTGGTGCCATTCTGGTGACAAACACATACCAGATGTTTAGAAAGAAAAACTCATTCTAAGGGTTTTAATTGATGAAGGAAGAAATTATTTAATTATCTCCGGATGTTGTAGCGAGCTTACAGCATGTACCCATATACATAATACTATATTAACAGTTATAATCAGTAATTACATGATTGTATTAGCTTCTGACATTACTGCTAGGATCTGAACAGGTGTGCTTTGTTTTTTTTATTTTTTGGAAAAGGCGAGGGTGCATATGAAAGTGTACCTCTAGTATTTTATACACACTGTAAAATAAATTTCTCACATTTCTAAAAATAGGTTTCCAATGAAAGCACACATCAACTGATTTGCTAATTAAAGCATTTTGTTGATTAAGTGCAAGACAACAAATTAAAGGCATTTGCCAGCCCTTTATAAAATATATACTAATGCATAACGCTGTTGGACCTTTCCTGTTTCGTTCCCGCCAACAGTGGAGCGCAACGGACAGAGTGGCTCGACCAAAACTTTCTTTAGTTTGTTCTCTGAGTTAGATTTAGGGGTTAGTTTTAGGGTAGTGGCAGATGATAAGCTTTACATAATTACTATGTAAAGCTTATCATCCTCCACTACCCTAACCCTAACCCCTAAATCTAACACTCACCCTAAGATTAAATTGAACAAAGTCTCTGCGAGCCAATGTCACGCCACCTACTAGCCACTGCATGCCACTGCTGGCACGGACGAAACAGGGAAGATCCAAGCTGTTTCTTTAACGAAAGTTGCCTCTGATCTATTACACATTGCAGGCTATTTTATAAGAGAACCAAAAAGAATGCAAGCTCTTAGGATAAGTTGTATTAAATGATCTCTGCACTGTCTGATTACCTCAGTGTTATGTCAACTTGGTTTTCCCTACCAAACTGGAAGTATATCAAGTTTCTTGAAAAAACAACTGCAGGTCCTGTAAGGACCAAAAATTACAAGCTCTCTAAATTACTACAATAATGTCAGCAAATGTAATTTCGGAATCTTGAGTTCCAGCCAAGCTGTTTCTCCAAATCTAGTTGCTCTGTTGAATCTGATAAACAAAAACATAAAATGAAATTCTGATTTAGTTATCACTTATTTGGGCTTCTTGTATGTCTTAAGAAACCAAATGAAAAATCTGATTTTTTTTCTTTTGTAGGCTACTTGTGATCTTTGGTCCTTTCAGAACCCGCAGAAACAAGAACTGCAAGCAGCAGTGAAGGAGGGCAGCTGGAGGGAAAGAAATTATCTTAATTTTAGGGCAGTATTTAAAACATGATTTTTCACTTGCGTGATAGAAATGTTGAGATGTCAGTAACAATTTAAGATTCTCAGGCACAAAAACATAATGGCCAAAATTCACCAAGTATAAAATAAGTAGGGCAGCTTTGGCAACCAACTTCACAGTCTCCGCAATGCTTAGTTAATTTTGGCCAGTGAAACAAAAAATAATAATTAATCAGGAAAAAAAGGCATACAGCTATTTTTTCATTAGAAAAAATAATTTTGATGCCTCTGCAGGTCCCTGGAGGGATCCATGATTCATTGGTGGAAGTTGTGAGTGTATGAGAGTGGCATTTACATTTGGTTGCATTGAATGATGCAAGGAGTCTGCTTCTAGGTCAATGAGAGTGAATGGGAATGTGTTGTCAATTTCAATCTTAACCAGTGATCAAACAAAGGCTCAGCATTTTTTGCCTGCTATGTCAGCTGCTAATATCATTAGTTTGGTACATACTTGACAAACAAGTGTCTTTTTTCTTGAACTGCAGTGGTCCTTAAAGTATAAATGATCTATACAGACCTCCCTCCAAGCCTCCTAATCAGGGACCATTAATTAACACTCACAGTGGAGGTGATAATGAAGAAAAAGCATGGCAAGTTTGAAATAAATAGATGTTTAATTAAGTCATTTATACTAACTGGGTCTGCTTTTAATTCTTGTAAAGCCAGATTGTCAGCGTTAATAATTGTCCATCCATACAGAGACTTAGAGAGAGGGAAGTCCTATATATAATTATGCTCAAAATACCCAACTTTCGAGCTCAATTATCTAACACCTCCACTATTTTTTTTAAATGACAACCAATTGCTTTTGGTTTTCTGGGACCTTTTCTTTGTCATTTTAACGCATTTTACTCTGGAAGAGCCATCGGCCTATTGAACAGGGTACGGGTGCTGTCATTGGGTGGGTTTTTGCAGTTGTTGTGTCCCATCACAATAGACAGGGTATATGCTGCCACTGTATGCTCATGTCTCGTATCCCATAGCTCTCTCATTCATCCCATAACACAACAGGTGGATGTACAGGCTAAAAACAGACACTTCCCACGGACGTTCTGTGTTCCAATATATATTAATCTTTTATTTACTATCAATGACCACTGTTACTGTAATAAATCATTGCCTACTGATACAGGACCATATTATATTACCTCTGCTGGGATCCCCGTCCATGCATCTACTACACTCACAATTAGGAAGTACTCACTGTATCATCCTTTGACCTTTCTCCTGCACGCACGACCTTTGGCTCGATAACCTATTGTCTCATCAATATGTCACTTGTACAATAATCAATACCACTCAGTAATTTAAAAAACATTAACCATTTCCAACTTTACAAACCATTATTACCATAATAAATCATTAACATTCATGGATTTTAAATGCTCACCATACAAACTTTTCCTGATTTAACCACGATGTATGTAACAATCTCCATTGTAAATGTACTAGAAGTTTACGGAGTTAATTCATTTGGATAGGACCATTCATTTGAGTAAAAATCAAAAACAGATTACAAAACTATTAACTTTGTCCAGTTTATCCCATTAAAATATGCATTGAGTCCATGTTTTTTTTTTCTTCTAGTATTCAGCATCCCTCCAATACATTTAAAGGTATTAACCCTTTCCTACTTTCTACATCTCTAGCATTCAGCATCCCTCCGATACATTTAAACGTATTAACTCTTTCCTACTTTCTACATCTCTAGTATTCAGCATCCCTCCGATACATTTAAACGTATTAACCCTTTCCTACTTTCTACATCTCTAGTATTCAGCATCCCTCCGATACATTTAAACGTATTAACTCTTTCCTACTTTCTACATCTCTAGTATTCAGCATCCCTCCGATACATTTAAACGTATTAACCCTTTCCTACTTTCTACATCTCTAGTATTCAGCATCCCTCCGATACATTTAAACGTATTAACTCTTTCCTACTTTCTACATCTCTAGTATTCAGCATCCCTCCGATACATTTAAACGTATTAACTCTTTCCTACTTTCTACATCTCTAGTATTCAGCATCCCTCCGATACATTTAAACGTATTAACCCTTTCCTACTTTCTACATCTCTAGTATTCAGCATCCCTCCGATACATTTAAACGTATTAACTCTTTCCTACTTTCTACATCTCTAGTATTCAGCATCCCTCCGATACATTTAAACGTATTAACCCTTTCCTACTTTCTACATCTCTAGTATTCAGCATCCCTCCGATACATTTAAACGTATTAACTCTTTCCTACTTTATAAATCACTGGTATTTAGCATCCTTCCAATACATTTAAAGGTATTAACTCTTTCCTACTTTCTACATCTCTAGTATTCAGCATCCCTCCGATACATTTAAAAGTATTAACCCTTTCCTACTTTATACATATCTGGTTTTCAGCATCCCACCAACACATTTAAAGGTATTAACCCTTTCCTACTTTATAAATCTCTGGTATGCAACATCTCTCCAATACATTTAAAGGTATTAACCCTTTCCTAGTTTATAAATATGTAGTATTCAGCATTCTTCCAATACATTTAAAAGTATTAACCCTTTCCTAATTTCTAAATCTCTAGTATTCAGCATTCCTCCAATACATTTAAAAGTATTAACCCTTTCCCACTTTATACATCTATGGTATGCAACATCTCTCCAATACATTTAAAAATATTAACTCTTTCCTACTTTATGAACCATTAGTTTTGCCTGATCAGTGGCTTTTAAATACAGATCATACAATTGTATTCCCATTTTGACCACAGTATATTACCATTGTATAAGTTATTAGCAGTGTAAACGTCAAATTAATTTGAATGAAAGTGATGAATAAATAAAAAATAGCAGCATACAACTGGATTAGACTGCTATCATTTTTTTTTTAAATTTCAGTTTCTCCATTAAAATGCCTGGATTTATGATATTAAATTATTTGTAGTATTCAAAGATTTTCACTATTTTTTTTTCCAATAAATCATTCACCCATTTTTTTATTATATGGCACTAGACCATCCTATTTCAAATTATGAAGACATCAGTAGTGAGTAAAGACAGTCATTAGATTACACCTATTAAGTTTATCCACACTTTTCCCAATAAAAATATGTTTTGGTAGTCAGGATTTTGCATTCCATCTTTAAGTCATCTTCCCATATGCATGCCTTACCAGCTCCTGCTTCAGCCTCCTCAGGTACTGGTCCATACTCTTCCTCTGTGTGGCTAGTTGCTGGAGTCCATCTGTCTGTAACTTCAGAAGCTCCTCTGTCACCCCAGCATGTGCAAGAAGTTTGGGGTTTGTGTATCTCAGATCCAGCCTGATAGATCAATGATAATTTCCAATAATGTGTAGCTGCCCAGTGGGGATTTAAATTGCAGAATGATGTGCTTTTTGCAAGTGCTAGTTTTGCATGTGTACTGCTCCTTCCACAGCTCTCATGAACTGATTAGTGCATTTGTCTCTGTGCTTAGTGAATAGTCACTGTGACATGCTGTGGGATATCTGCTGCTCACAGCAGCCAATCACAGCCCTGCCCTACTGATGACTAGACAGCCCTACTGAAGGATGGAGGCCTGTTATATCTTCATAGTCCACTAGGGGGAGCTGCTGAAGCTGAACTCTTTCTACTACAATACATATATTTTTTCAGATGTTTTTCCAATTTCCAATGGTTTTTCCCTATAATAGCTACCACTGCCATTTAGTTAGCAAGGGTGCCAGTTATTAGGAAAAATGTACGCATCTAAATATAATTGCATGCTGAGTGGAAGTGAGCTTGAAAATTTGTTATTTTAAAGGATTAGTGTGTTTATATATTTCTATATACAACTGTCCCCGGGTTAAGGACGATATACGTTTTTGAGAACATCTTCAAACCGAATTTGTATGTAACTCGGATCTCTGAATAATAATACTATGATGGCTCATATGTGGTAATAATAACGTGTAATACTGTAATACTAATACCCCTGTACTGTAATATTAAGTTACAGAAACTATTGTTCTCTTTCTTTTAATTCAAACAAACAGGACAGCACAAAAAAACAGACTCATACAAAAAGCCTTGGGAGTCCGTTCTTAAGTATGGAACGTCTGTAAGTCGGATCATCTGTAACCAGGGACTTCCTGACGTTTTTTGAATAACTAAACATGTTTAAAAAAAATGTAAAAAAAGCACAGCATTTATATTTCTCAATTTTATATCATAATCATCTCTTTATTTATATAGCTCCAACATATTCTGTAGTGCTAGCCTACAGTAAAACATATTTATATGCAATTATACTTTACTACAAGCTTCCATTTTCTTTGCTTCTATGTCTCAGGAGGGGGAGCCCTTATAAATTAAGGGCTTTCTATAGTCTTAATGAAAGCACTGGCAGTTTTAGATGTCACATGTTCAGTGTCCAGATAGAAGCTTCCCATGCATTCAAAGTCTCATCTCACTTCACGAAGTAGATCTCTGGAATATAAAATGGCACGGTTCACAGCAACATATAAAATGTAATTAATCGAAGGCCGTATTACTTTTTTCAAGTGCAAAAGGGTTTATTTAAATACAGTGGAACTCCATATTTGTCCACCTCTATATTTGCCAAATCCAGAATTTGGCAAAAAAATGCTCCGATAATCTTCCAAAAATCCAATATTTGTTACAAAAAGTCACCCATCACATGGTAATCAAAATATAAATGAATTCAGTGATAATGTGATTCTATATTAATGTGATTAAGTATTCGTCCTTCCCTCAGGAACAGATTCATTATGAATATAGAGGTTCCTCTGTATATAACTATAGTGATCCTTTAAGCTGAAAAGATCACCCCTCACAATGGGGGATCTTTTCAGATAATTTATGCTTAATATACCCAACTTTCATGCTTAACTATCTAACACTTCACTTTCTAATAACAACAAATCATTGGGACCTTTGCTTTGTCACTTTAAGTCTTATTTCCACCAATACGCAGATATGAGAACTGTGTGATCATGAATTTCAGCTGAACTTACAAGATAGGTGTTTGATAGACTATGTTATAATTTTTTATTGCAGATTTTTAAATCTTACTTGTTTTTCAGATTAGATTGTAATTAAAGGTGTCTAAAATCCAGGACAGGATACTTGGCATACAATTTAGCCTATCACAAATTCACGTTGGGAATTAAATCACATGCCAGCCTTTGAACAAGTCACAATTTTTATAATTTAAGTTAGTAAGTCGGATCCTGCAAGGACAGCTGATAATATATAGTTGTCAAACTATGAAATGTTGTCACGCTTTGCGAGCTTGTAAAGCGAGCTCACAAGAACTGCGTCCCACGCTTTGCAAAGCGAGGGGCCGCATTTGTGGAAGGTGGAGGCACCAACGTCAGCTGCAATAAGCCGAAGGCTCATTGCAGGCCGCAAATGCGGACCCTCGCAAGGCGAGGGGCGAATTTGCGTAGGTGGAGGCTCTACGCCACCTCACAAGCGGTTACAAACACCCACAAAAGCAGGGCTAAATACGTACTTACACAAAAAAGTACGAGCCGCGGGACTTAGAACGAAATAATTACGGCCTTGCACTAAAGATGGGACCATTACGAAGTCGCAAAAATTGGACCTTAATGGCCTAACCGCGCAGAGCTGAAAACATTAAAAAAAACAATAAATACACAATAAAGTAACATAAAAGCTTACCTACAGCAAGGGGGTAAGTCCAATTTACAGACACACGAAAATCCCCTAAGCAAGAGAAAAAATGGCCGCCGAAAAATACGAAAACAAGGCTACACGACCCTAAAGCCGCAAAACACCACCAAGCACATACAGCTTTTCCAAAAAGCTGTACGAGGTACAAGATACACTTTTAGCAAGGGCGCTAAATCATCCACACCTGCGTATTACATACACATTTGCCGCCATTTTACACTTTACTTCGCCGCCATTTTTTACACTACGCACTGCACACATTGCTGACACTTACACCTCAGTGCAAACCGACAACAGTGCAAACCGACATTGTATGCTGCAGGAACATCAAAACATATTGTCAGCTCTTCAGCACAATACTTCCTGCATATATTACTTACAAATAGGTAAAGTATATTAATTTATTACTTATTTAATTAGCATACAAAAATACATATACACAAAAAAAAACAACACTATCGCAATAAACGCAAAAGCCATTCACCGCGCGCCTCACAACTGTCGCCAACGCTGCTCATAGCACACAAACTACACCAGGGGACAGCCTTGCGATAAGTGCAGAAAGCAGATCAGAGCAGACCTTACAATGACAGCAAAAGTGCCTCTGATAAAAAAAATACAACAACCAAGAGGCTCGCAATGAGCGCCAAAGGTGCTCATTGCGAGCCAAACAATGAGCGTCTAAGGCGCTCAGCGCAAGGCTCGAAATGAGCGCAGAAGGATGTAAGACCACAAACAGCATTGCCTGCCTTACAATTTTACGGGCAAGTCGCTAATATATATATATATATATATATATATATATATATATATATATATACATGCATAGTTACATGTTTTACCTAAGTCAAAAGTATCTGGCCAGAGAAAGTGGTGCTGGCATTTGTATTAAGCATTCAGCTGACATTTGTGTATTTTATTTTTATTGTGTAAAAAAATGGTGAGAAGCCAACTTCAGATATTTTGATATGGGTATGGTTGATTGAAGGCATGTGGAATATATCAATGCTGCTATATAGCATCAGAGGACTGAAAACCAAGTGGGAAAAAATGTTTTGGATTTTTTGTATACAACACAGTTAATCTTCCAGCTGTCATTCCTCACTAATGGCTGCAGCAGGCTTTTTCTGCAGGGTCTAAAAGGACCAAACATAACAAGCACCTTATAACTGACCATAAATTCTATTTGGTGCAACAAAACAATAAAAATGATTGGAACATAAAATTAGCAGAGAGTAATTTATGAGCCTTTGAAAAAGTGAATGACTTCTCTGGAATGCACATTACTTTAAAGCAGTGGTGTATTTAGGCCTAGGCCCAGCAGGCTGTCTGATGATGCTAGTGCAGTACCATAGAATAATGGCTGCATAGGCACAGAATTGCTTATATGTAGTGATATTTCTATCTGTAAGTGTACCTAACACTTACTGATAGACCCATAGCCAGATTACCCATTAGGCAAACTATGCAACCGCCTAGGGGTGCTTCCCTGTGAGGTGTGCCACTATTTTTTTTTTTTTAAATGGCTCCTGGCTTAAAAAACAAATGAAATGCTGCAGTTCATAGACTGGCTACTCGGGGGTTACCACCTAGAACATAGAGTTACAACAGGAAAATTAACTTACAGGCACAGAAGAGGGAAACATGGGTCCGTGCATATCATGCGTGCTCTCTCGTGGGGGCTCCTCCACTTCACTGCCTAGGGGCTCCAAAAAGGTTGATCTGGCCCTGCATAGTATAATATGGAATATAGCAAAGGGGATAGGAGGAGTAAAAACTGAGGAGTGGGGTTGCAAGTCAAGGGCAACATAAAACCGGAATGCACTGATGATATTTTATCATTCCATTTTGCTGGGTATCTTATATTAACCCCTTGGTTGCTAGCTCTGCTGCCTTATGATGCAGAGAATGAATCTCCTCCACATTTAGTCCCTGTCACTGCCCAATGGGACAGGGTGAGACCTCCTCTAGGAACTGGTGGTGCATAGTGACATCATAGTGACATCATCATTATATTGGTCACACATAACAGGTAGTTAAACTTTGCTCTCAGTGTAAGAAATATTAGAGAAGCCCCTTACCTTCCTCATTTTGGAAACAAAGTCTCCTCTTTCATAAGTGAGGTCTTATGCAGCTCTAAACATAAGATTGTTATAAAAAATGATGAACTGGCAAACACTAGAACCTCTATCTCTCCTCCACAAATAATAAAAACAATATGGGACCCTTCATTTACATTTTTTTAGAGATGCCTCATTTTTGTATCCGAGGACCAAGGTAATCCCTTGCCCACATTTTTATTGGTAGAACAGGGATACTAAAAGAGCCCCTCCGCTAAACTGAAATTTGGAGGACAAAATGGGTTTCATAGTTTAAGGTAAAGCGTCTTTTTTTTTGGTGTATGAGAAGTGATGATCTGAAAGGGGGGACCCCAGTGCATCTAAAAAAAGATGTTACCTTGTCTTGTGCTGTACCCTATGTGTCCGGGTTTTATAACAAAGCTCTGTTGCGTTCTGTTTTTTCCGATGGGTTTATCATTCTATTCAAAAACTCTCTTCTCTTTTACCCCCTAACTTAAAGTCAGCGTGTCAGTATAATGTGGTGATTAGGGACAAACTGACCAAAGGGGTTGCCCTGGGTAGAATTGTTGGCGCCTTCAAGGAGCCGCTAATACCAAAACTGAGTTTTTCTCCTTTGAGTGTTATGCTGAAAGGTTAGGCTTATTCACCATCTATCTTTTCCTAAGAGTCGTTCAGTTAATGAAGACATTGATAAGGATCTATCTTCTGTCAACTGCACATCTTTTGATGCAACTGTTCAGTTAGTCACGCAGCATGTAGGGGTGCCTGGTTGGTAAAGGTCGGCATAGATTCTGCATTCTTCTTACTTCCGGTTAACCCAGCTTGTCATCCCTTGGGTTGCTGTTTCCTGCAGGGTTTCTATGTGGATCTTTGTTGAGCTTCTCTATTTCGTGTTTCTATTTTGATACTCTCGACTGCTTCATACAGAGGGCAGTGGAATCAAGTTCCCATATTAAATCTTTAGTTCTTCATCTGGAACTCCTTCTAACCATCTGTCCTCCAAACCCTGTCTGTGAAAAAAATGTTTTAATTCTTTTTTGACTACGGTGGAAGAGTTTGGTATCCCCATTGCCTCTGAGAAGTGTGAAAGCCCCTGTACATCGCTCAGCTTTTTGGGAATTACTATTGATTCCATGAAGTTCGAATGTTGACTGCCAGTAGACCTGTTACTGGATCTTCGTCAGGTGGTTACAACTGTTCTGGAAGGGAGAAAGATCACCATTAGAGGGCTTCAGTCACTTATAGGTAAACTTAACTTCGCCTGCAGAATCATCCCCATGAGTAGAATATTTTCAAGGCGGCTATCCTTAGCTACAGGTGGCGTGCGTTAACGCCACCATTTTATTGGAATATCTGCCCACATATAAGCTTATCTCTAAATCCTGCCTGAATTAGAATTAATGAGAGCACTGGCATTTTGAATATGCCTCCTTCCTATTGTAAGGTGGGAGAAGACCCCTCCCACCTCAGGAAGTAGATCACTGAAAATGAAAATGGTAGATTCCACAGCGCCATAATTTCAATTGTGGCTTTATTATATATTTTTAAACTCTAAAAGTGTGTTGCCTATTTTCAAGAGTGGTTTTTAAAAGATTGTTTAAATATCTGTCCAATAAAAAATGCAGGCATTCATGTTTCCTGTCCTGCTGTCAATAACCAAGGAGCATTGATATTGTGCACTCTAGCAAGGGGGGTTTACTAAGCATCTCAAGTACATCTCACATTATCTCCTGATTTACTATGTACTATTTCCTTGAGAAAAAACTGCCCTTCCCATGTTATCTCAATTCTTCTCATCCCAGGTGAGAAAGTGCTTAGTACATTTTCCCCAAGGATGTTTCACTGGGCGTGCACCTTGCCTGCCAAGTAGCCATTTAACAGTGAGTAAGAAAGAGCTATGAGAGAACATTTTATTACAGATTCCAGCAGTGTGTCGGTTTTGCAGTATATATATCTTTTAAATTAGCATCTCTCTCACTCTCTCTCTCTCTCTCTCTCTCTCTCCCTCTATCTCTCTCTCTATATATATAAGTGCATGTACAAGCTGATTTCCCAGCGTTAGGACTAACACTTTTATTTATACATCCCCTAGATATATCAGGATGGAGAATATTGTCTTGCATAGAGCTGCTGTCACTATAGCAAAGTGGTTAAAAAAAGCGAAATGGTCCCCATTTCTTGCAGATGCTGAAGTGTCTATGAATTATCCATAAATTGTATTTAGTCGTATTTATTACCATGACAACTGTGTAACCTTCTCAGCTCTAACGCACGAAACCAATTGTCTGTTTAATTTATCTCCCTTACGACTCCATAATAGAGATACTTATCATTAGGCCCTCCAGATACAGAAAAAAGTACTGTATCATTTAATTAAGGAACAATTGAAGAACTTGCTTGAGACCCACTGAATCCTTGATGATATTTTTTCAAAAACTAATAATGCAACAGCTCAAAAAAATGTTTTTAAAAAGAAAAATTCAAGAAAATTATATGAAGACTAATGAGTGATTAAGGACAACTAGTTTGGTAAAAACTTCACATGCTTGTTAAGTATGTAACAAAATAACAGGAACATTATAGCATTCTTTTAGAAAACCATATTTTTAGTTGACTGTCATTGGTGATTCCATCTTTGATTGATAAGCACGGCCATTGACATAGGGAATATACTCATTTAATAAGGTAAATAAATTAAGATTTCTCATTACTATACATGCAGTTAACCTAAAGTCTGGCTATGTGAGATTAGCAAAATGGTGTGCTTCGGTCTGGCGATGCCCTGGCTATTACATTTGGACTGGGCACCAAGATTTCTGTTGGCTGCCCTGCTACTAGTCTGTTTGTAGCTTGAAGGATAGTGCTCTGCTATAGAGCCTTATGCTATCATCAAGTTCTATTGTTATGTGTGGGTAATGGCATTCCCAGATTTCTAACCAATTTAGGAAAATTACAACATTTCTGTCATCAGTAAAGCCAAATTTAATTTAATATTATGGTTAAAAATATTTTAAACATTTTGCACATTTATCAAGTAATGTTCTTCAAAAGGGACTACTATAAATATGAGTCTTCAGTGATAATTTAACATAATATAACATCTTAAAAATATACATTGAGACAAAAGGACTCTGAACTTACGGATACTGCTCTGTATTATCGTTGTATTATCGGCAGATCAGCACTATATATATATTTAATTTTATATATATATATATATATATATATATATATACATATATAAATAAATATATATATATATATATATATATATATATATATATATATATATATATATATATATATATATATATAGAGTCAAGCCATTAGATACCACCGCATATGTTCAAACACTGGGGGCCGTGATGAACACTTCGAAAATGCTGTCTGAATCTTGAAGACGGAAGGGTTACAAGCCCTGTATTATTACACAGAAAGTAACCATGGCCATTAAAACGCCCTGTGAATATGTTGCAATGTATACCTCTGGTGACCACACACCTTTCGGCACTAGAAGAAATAGCGCAAAATATTTAAGAATTTACAACCACTACTAACAGAGGATGCAGAATTTAAACATAGGTTCATCAAACCTCCTATTCTTGTATTTAGGCAGCCACCAAATCTGAGACATACATTGGTCAGAGAAAATAGTAGCAAACACTGCAATAAAATTAGCTGCATTCGATGGAGCAGAATGCCAGAGAAGCTGCATCTACAAGTGGTGGCCCCAGAGTGACTGTCCATTGCAAGCAGTGAGAGGATGCTTAAGGAGATGATGGAAGCTGAGACTGTCCTCAGAGCTCCAGGTCTGGTGGCTACACAGGATCCAGCCTCCTTGCCAGAATATCACATACACCCAAATGTACACCACATGTACATCACACAAACATAGACAACTCTAATCACATGGAAATGCTGTGCAACAATAGGAGTGGCATGTAATCTCCCTGGATATCACTAGGGATAGATGGATCGTCTATCCCTCATCAAATCCAGGAACCTCACAAATTACTCTCATTGGTGGTCAGCATCATGTGACAAATACACACAGCAATTAACAGATATATACAGTAGACTCTCAGTTAACCAGAACTCAAGATACCAAAAACAAAATTGAATACTATACTTTAAATAAAAATGTAATTTTACAGGGCTCAACAAATGCCAGGAGCCAGGTTGTCATGCCACAAAATGCTCACAGGCACCTAGATTTCATGCACTGTATATTTCTGCAATTAGTTTTTACCTGGAAGCAGACAGGCCTGAGTAACTGAGCCAGGGCAGTATTGGCGTTACATTTCCTCGGGTTCAGCACCGCACCCTTCAGCTGAACATACCTGTGTGTAAGTGAGGAGTGAAAGCTGCTGCTGCTAGAACAGCCCTCACTGATACATATACTTAGCAGATCATCCTATGTGCAGCTAACTAGGCCTCTTTTATTAGTGACTCTCAAGCAACCAGAAACTACATTTATCCGTCATCTAGCAATCCCTGTGTGTGCCGGATAAATGAGAGTCTACTGTATAATTTTATTCAACATCGAAAGGAGCTCACAGTTGTGGGTGAGGCCACTGTACCACTTGCAGATATAGACTCTGTAGGAATTGTTGTGAAGTATAGTGACCTACCCATCAGGGAACACCTCTCAGCAGCATCTTAACAACTATTGCTGACATATGCTCACTGATTGGTTAGTAGGACACAATGTGCAGCAACATCTGTAGACTATGTATTTGCATGTGCTGCAGAGGCCACAGATCACTTACGAAGTCTGGATCCACCACAGAGACCAAGGTGAGGGTGTCTACTCAATCGGAGCCTTAGGCTGCAGCCAGTGCCCCCGTCCAACATGCTCCAGGAGAGGACAAGGAGTCAAGGAGATCACAGGGCACGGCGGGTGAGGTCTCTCAAACCTTCTGCCCCACCAGTGGCATTTTGACCACACTAGCACTCACAGATAGATTCCTCAACAGGGCCCAGCTATTGGACTGATGACAGGGCCATGCCGCCATCAGCTCCTCCTCCCATCAATGTCACAATGTGGCACCCACCACCATCACCTTTCAATGCTCCTCAGCACCAGAATGTGCTAACCCAGCAGAGTGTGGACATCGCCCATTGAGCTCTGGTTCCCAGCACCGCCTCCTCCACCTCAGAGGCATCCCCTGCACACACACAGTCTGGCCACTCCTTGCATCCCTCCATGCCTCCACCTCAACTGGTGCTGCTGCCTCCAGGAGGGTGGTTACCCCTGCAACTCCCCCTAGATTAGGGCATGGGATGGGTGCAGTTGCACAGGGGGTGAGGCCCTGTGACAAGGTGGAAGATGAGATAGGGGCTTCCCCTGAGCTTTGACCATCTCAACAGCACTCCACAGTCACCATCTGTTGGTCTAAGTGTTGACATAACCTAGCCTGAAGACAGAGTAGAGGAGCATGGTGATATTTTTGTAAGCAAATGGCTACCCCCATCACATGGTCCATGATCCTCTTCTCTGTGGACACATATGGTTATCTTTAACATTTCACCATTTAATGGTCACTGAGGAATGCTATCGGGAAGAGATGGTGCAGTCCATAATTTAGTTTTTCCCATTAGGATTAGTTTGTATGTTTATAGGCACAATTCAGGTCTATGAAAGCATACTCTTCATCTGCAAGCAGTGCTATCAAATAAAGTGAGATATCTTCACAGTGGCTATCAGGTAGCCATTCCATCAATATGAGAATGATCTGACATGCCATTAAGCGATCAAATATTATGTTCAATGTCACCTGTTAGTTGTTAGGTTCGACTTCTAGCAGTGTAGATCTGGTGTGGAACTATCAAAGTCCAAAAATGGCCATTTATTCCAAAAAAACATTAATACATGCATTGCAATCTCCTAGAGAGATGGTGATAGTACTCTTGACCCGGTGACTGTGTCCACAGTGTAGCAATCCTTGTAAGATGGCACATCATTACTCGTGCTGATGGCAAGGGATTTCAAATGATAAAGAAAATTTTGCACTGCTTGAAGATGAAGTTCAGGTAAGTTGGTTTATGATTACAGTTACAGTATTTCCCACTGTACTGTATGTACAGATTTGTAAAGATATTTTTTTTCCCCTCCTTCTTTGCCCTTTTTAGCATATAACCACCTTTTTTTAACACACTGTATCTGTGTAATTGAATTGGATTACGATTTACGAGTTGTATTATGAGTTAATAGTTTGATACATATACATAGTGACATTGATGGGCCTCATTATTCCAGTGTAGGGTTGTTAGGCATCTGACGTGTAATTAATGCTTAATTGCTACATTAAGAGTATCAGTAATTTTCACATGCTCAATATTATTGCACATGTTGCCACTTGCACAGCATCAATGGCATGGGACTTCCAAGGACATGTATTCCAAACATGTTGAGGTGGAACATAATGATGGATTTTTCTGATTTACATTTTTCCCATTTGTGTCTCTCTGACTGTAATATAAAATTAGTAATGGAGTTCTCTGATTACTGAGGCTATTTATGGATTTATTGTCTCTTTTTGAGATGTAAGCAGATGTTTACTTTTTCAATAAGTGTGATATGTCAGGAGTGACAATTAAATACTTTCATATTGCACATATGTGCCAATAGCAATGAAAATCCTTCATTTGTGATGATTAAGCATGATTTTCTATTGTTTTGTATTGTGTCCCTGACCCTTTAAGAGGTGCTGTGGCAGTCTGCCATGTTTTTAAAAGGTGGTTTGGTGGCTGTCTACATGCAAGAATATATGTTTTAATTATGCATCCTCTGTTAGTAGTGGTTGTAAAACCTTAATTAATTTGTGTATTCCTTCTAGAGTCTGATGGTATGTGGTCATTAGAGGTTTATGTGAAGTAGTTTCTTTAGTTTGGTATTGCAAAAGGGGTGTTTTAATGGCCATGGTTATTTTCTGTATAAGGACATAGGGTTTGTAATCGTTCTGCCTGAAGGATTCAAACAGTGTTTTTAAGTGTTTATCGCAGTGCCCAGTACTTGAACATATGCGATGATACCTGATGACTTGACTATGAATTATCGCTTGTTTTGTGTGAGAGGGATGGAAACTAGAGCTGTGGAGGTAACTGCATATGTCTGTAGGTTTCCTATACACAGATGAGTGAAGTGTGCAATTTGTGATGGATAATAGGGGTGTCTTGAATGTTTGCCTGTGAGTAATACATTTTAAGTTTAATAAATGGGTGTAAGATAAGTCTTTGAGGGTTTTTTCGCTTTCTGTCCATATGGTGAAAAGGTCATCTATTTAATGGTAGTATCTGTAGGGGTTATGGATATATGTGGACAAGAATCTGTGTTCCGGGTCAGCCATAAACAGAAAACAGATTAGCGTATTGTGGTGCCATTTTGGTACCCATTGTGGTCCCATTATTTAAAGGTAAACATGCTCGTGGAAGTTGAATTAGTTCTGGGTCAGGATACTGTGCCTTGCAAAAGTATTCACCCCCTTGACTTTTTACCTATTTTGTTACATTACAGCCTTAAGTTCAATGTTTTGTTAATCTGAATTTTATGTAATTGATCAGAACACAATAGTCTAAGTTGGTGAAGTGAAATGAGAAAAATATATACATAAAACTATTTTTTAGAAATAGAAAACAGAAAATTGGCATGTGCGTATGTATTCACCCCCTTTGTTATGAAGCCCATAAAAAGCTCTGGTGCAACCAATTACCTTCAGAAGACACATAATTAGTAAAAATGATGTCCACCTGTGTGCATTCTAAGTGTCACATGATCTGTCATTACATATACACACCTTTTTTTAAAGGCCCCAGAGGCTACAACACCTAAGGGAGAGGCACCACTAACCAAACACTGCCATGAAGACCAAGGAACTCTCCAAACAAGTAAGGGACAATGTTGTTGAGAAGTACAAGTCAGGGTTAGGTTATAAAAAAATATCCAAATATTTGATGATCCCCAGGAGCATCCATAATCAAATGGAAAGACATGGCACAAGAGCAAACCTGCCAAGAGACGGCCGCCCACCAAAACTCACGGACCTGGCAAGGAGGGCATTAATCAGAAAGACAGCACATAGACGTAAGGTAACCCTGAAGGAGCTGCAGAGTTTCACAGCAGAGACTGGAGTATCTGTACATAGGACGACAATAAGCCATACGCTCCATAGAGTTGGGCTTTATGGCAGAGTGGCCAGAAGAAAGCCATTACTTTCAGCAAAAAACAAAATGGCAAATTTTGAGTTTGTGAAAAGGCATGTGAGAGACTCCCAAAATGTATGGAGGAAGGTGCCCTGGTCTGATAAGACTAAAATTGAGCTTTTCGGCCATGAAAGAAAAAGCTATGTCTGGCGCAAATCCAACACATCACATCACCCAAAGAACACCATTTTCAACAGCCGGGACTGGGAAACTAGTCAGAGTTACGGGGAAAGATGGATGGTGCTAAATACAGGGATATACTTGAGCAAAACCTGTACCACTTTGTGCGTGATTTGAAACTAGGACGGAGGTTAGCAGCATGATAGCACCATCGCGGTTTGAGATAGAGGTGGTGTGAGTAATTAGTGACATATAAATTGAATGTATATTATCTAGATGCCATTATATTGCTTATATTGTAGTATTTTACTCTACAGATTCAATTACTATTCTATTTGTATTTACCTGTGAACTTTCAATATGAGTATGTTATGTTACTGGGTGCATGGAACATCTATTTGAACTAGATTGACCATTATAATTACACTAGCGAATTGCCCGTCACAAAATGACGGCAATGAAATTGTAAGTGAGCTAATGCTGTTTGGTGTATAATAATGAAATAAATAATACATTAATAAAGTAATATACTTTACCTATTTTGAAGTAATACATGCAGGAAGCTTTGTGTTGAAGAGCTGGCAATCTGTTTTGATGTTGCTGCAGCATTAGTGGTGTGGAGCTGCTGTGTAAGCGTGATGAATGTGTGCAGTGTAATAGTGTGCATGCGCGAGACCAAACCGTTAGCGTAGTTGTGTACTTCCGCATTGTTCTAAAATGGCGGGTAATGTGTGGTCTACGTCTGTATGGGAATATCCGTAGGTGTTTTGTGGTGTTTTGCGTGTTTCTTGTGGTGTTTTGCGTGTTTAGAGTGCTGTAGCCTCGTTTTCGTTTTGTTCGGTGGCCATTTTTTCTCTTGCTTAGAGAATTTTTGAGTGTCTAAACTCTTTTATTTTGAGTTAAATTACGGTGTAACTTCATTTTTTGCGTTCCTGGATGCTCCCTCTTGCTGTAGGTAAGCTTTTTATGTATGTGTTGTGTGTATTTATTGTGTTTTTAATTTTTTCCTGTCCGCGGGTTGCGATGTTCGTAATGAGTGGTAACGTGTCTCGTATGTTGTTTGCGTTACGACGTAAAGTTTGCGAGTTCAACCTTTCATGATCTCCTCTGATTTGCAGTATTCAGATTAATTATTAATTGTTAATTTTTTATATATATATATATATATATATATATATATATATATATATATATACATATTAAATAAATAAATAGTATATTTGTGTTCACATTTGAGCATCTAAAATATGTAAAAAAAAGTTTTTCCACAGCATTCTGGGAACCTGGGCAGGGAGAGGCAAATGTGCCCAGAAAGACTTCACTCTTGTAATCCAATACAGTTTTATACATGGCTTCCTTTAAGCATATGCCTGCTGTATTACACATCTTTAATCAAAGCCCAGGATGGATTATGCACAAGCCAGGAAACCTACCCACAGCTTACTGCCTCCCATCATTCTGGGACCGGTTTCTATATAATTGTGCAGTGGTCCTTTAAACATGTCTGGGATAAGTATAAGGCCATCCTGAGGCATTGTGGGGCAAGCTTTTTGTAGATAGAATGGTTAATCTAGATGGGCCTTTTGGTTCTTAGCTGTTATCAGATGTAAGTTATTTTGTGTTTCTTTAATTATCAAAGTGGGGTCAGTGGTGAAGGTGACTGAACTAGTTATATATTTGAGCAGCTGCCTTTTTCCTTATTCTACGCTGTATTGTGGGTAATCTTCTGCACTAACAGCTGAAGGCTGGGCCCGAGCACACAGAGATGTGGCATGGCCAGCACTGCAGCTATGTGACATTCCTGGAAGGGGAACAAAGTGCTGGAACTGTTCCCACCGCCAGAATAAAAAAGGTAACAACTGGGTCTCATTAAAAGAAAACACAACCATTAATAGATCTTTGTGTGCTAAACTGGGAACACCCAGACTTTAGAAAAATTTTAGATTTCTAAATTAGGATACAGAAACCGCAAAAGTCCAGGTCACATAAAGTGTGGCTTGTTGTAGATGGAGTAAGTATTAAAAGGTTTAGAAGGATTTATATTTTCTTTATTTTTTTATGAAATATCTGCAACCATGTTATTTTGCTTACTTGCATCGTTCAGTCCTTTCTGACTCTCCATGACCTCAACACACCATGCTGAGATATTTTAGTGGGTTGCCAGTTCCTTCTACAGTGGGTCACAGCATAGAGCTCCTGGTATTTCTATGTGGTCTCCCATCTAAGTACTGAGCAGGCCCAACCCTGCATGGCTTCAGGGTGGTGTGACCTTTTTGTTCCTTGACTGGAACTGAACCCAGACAGCAGCGCTGAAAGCACCGAATCCTAACCCGTGGACTACCAGGGAACCCCCATGTTATTTTTAACTAGCCTTTATAATTTACATAACAAATCTTGATTAAGCAAACAGACTGGCATTCTATTTGGAACTTGCCCGTCATGTTACTGGGTGACGCCACACCAAACAAACTTTGTTGACTTTGTTTTTAGGGTTTAGGATGGGTTAAGGGTTAGGGTTTAGGGTTAGACTAAGGTAAGGTTAGGGGTTTGGGTTAGGGTAGTGGCAGATAAGAGGTTCTACATAGTAAAATAGTGGCAGGCAAATAAAAGGAAAGATGTGACTGTTGGCTTCAAACAGTGTCCCCTCGCCTTCTTTTTGTTGTGTATGTGCTGCAGTTCAAAGTTTCTTTATTTCAGTTACATAGTTACATAGTAATTGAGGTTGAAAAAATACCTTTAGTCTGTCAAATTCAACCTTTTTAGATCTCCTCTTATCTGCAATATGCATATTAATTGGTAATTAATCCAGAGGAAGGCAAATTAAAAAATCTAATTGGTTAGCAGAGCCAATGATCAATTTAATGAAGTTAGAGAATGGTGCCTGAGCTAACAGACTGTCCCTCTGAATTAGATCATGTTTTTTGCAAATGTACTATCAATATTAAAACAAGATTAATTAAAAATAAAATCTCACTGATTTGCAGAAATTTTATTTACTGGTTACACAAGTCATGAAGGACCCCCGGGGCGGAACCAGCGTGCTGGTATCTGCAGCGGGGGTCCCTTGACATGGAAGGACCAAGTTCCGGCGGAAGAAGCAGGTCGGTGGGGCCTTGCGTGAGAGGTGCGGTGACTCCGCCCCCTCAGGCAAGCACGGGCACCATTTTAGCTTCACTCCCCAGCAGGCAGGGAACCAGGCAGCAGCAGGAGCGCAGGAGCAGCCGGATGGTGGACATAGAGTGGTTTGATTTTGTGTGCATACTTCATAAATGCACTATAGTGTAGGGTAGGGATTAAACAGTGTTTTGTCTTCTTTTTCTTCCTTCCTTTCCGTTTATTTCTTGGGGAGAGGGCCTTATATTTCTTGTCTATTGTGTGGTTCAGCTTTGTTTCCTTTCCCTAGCTGTGCTTATAGTTAGGTGTCATACCCAGGTGTGTGCCTTTTGTGAGTGTGGTGGCTGTGGTGTGCTTGTGTGTTCTTCATTTTTCACCCCTCATTGTCCTGTGTTATGTCTGTGGGTATGGATGTGGGGGAGTCAGTGGGTTCAGAGCGCATCCTGGCGGAGGTGTGGTCCAGAGCCATCAGCCATGGGGTAAGATGGTTGAAAGACCGTCTGGGCTGTGGACAGGCTGCTGCAGCACCTGCGGCGGACTCTATTGAGGGAGAAGAACCCCCCTTTATCTGCGGGGGAACAGTCGGTGGTGGCTGTTTCCCGCAAGGGCATTGGGAGCGGCATTCCTCCCCACAGAGTCACGCGGGGGCTTTCTAGGTCTCAGAACCAGCCGAGGGAGGAGGTAAGGAGATCCAGTCGCAGCCATGCTGCCGGCAGTGGCTCTAGGCCAGCCGGCAACTCTCCAGCGGGGGTTCTTTATTCATGCGGCCCCAGCAGAGCGAGTCTAGGGTTCATAGGAACCAGAGGGGTAAAATTAAAAGGAGTGCCACCAGGGCTCCGACACCTCAACCTGGAGTTGGGCTAGCGGGAAGTGAGAGTGGTGATAACGTGCCAACCTTGAATTCGCAGGGCTTGCCGCCATCCCTATCGTCGCAGCTGAGAAAAAAGAGAAGCGAAGTGGAAAAAGAGATGATCGCGGAGACCATGAGGTGAGATGAAGCAAGACGATCCCCACGTCCTGTGAGAAGAAGGAAGCCAACAGCAAGGTACAGCCCTCTTTCTTTATCTTCTATCAGAGTTGGAAAGAAGCAAACCGCTCAGCCACCAAATGCGGTAAGCATTGCCGGTTGGTTACCCAGCCGGGGGGGCCGCGGCCGTAGAGGACCTAATTAGAAACACCAGAGGACTGACAGGGGCTTCAAAAGAAGATGGTAGAGCTGTTTGGGAGGTTAGAGCCGTCAGTCCTTTGACTGGGCTGTCCTTACCGTATTCCAACTACGAGTCATCACTGGATGGGAGTGGATAGGACGACAGATATGGCAGGCAAGGACAGCCCTCACATGGTTCTTTTTGCCTTGACAGATCATCTATGGGCAGATCTCGCTCCCATAGCCGTAGGTCCTATCGGCGCGTTAAGACGGACTTCATTTCGGAGAGGGAATCATGTGCAACGAGTATGAAGAGCAGGCGACCGAGATCCCGAGACAGGAACAGTCCAGCCAAATAGAAGCCATGTCAAGAGCCTGCCAGGCATGATACAGGTGAGACACTCGCTTTGGGCTACACTGGTAGTGGCAGTGACGTACAGTCACAGACGTTTTGGCTGGGTTAAAGGGATTCTTGAGGTTATATGATGTTAACTTGAATAATGAAGATTTAGGAGAATGGGTGTCGGGTTTGGCAAGGCAGGCCTGCAGAGGACAAGGTACTATAGCACAGGAGAAGAGTGGTGCCACCCGGAGTGCTTCAGGGTTAGTCTCACCGCCTTCCCCAGCAGACCCGGTAACAGCGCCAGGCGCAGTCAGGATATCCGACAGCTCAGTCAGGTCGACGGTGTTATGCAGCGTGGATAGCTTGGGTGCTCATCTGCTGCTGGAAGTAAAGAAGCGGTTCTGGAAGAGGGAATTTATCAAAATATTCTCATTGCTACCCTCATCAAGATTCAGGGATATCCAGGACAAAGGGCCGGTGTTGGGCGAGCCAGAGCAAAAAGGCTTAAGGAAGATTCCTAAGACGTTTTAGAACTGGCTACAGGCATTGTCGATCTTGGCGTGTGTCATCAGCGAGAGGTCTCCAGAGCAGTTTTCAGTTGGTGTGCAGCCATCTCTCCTTCCCGCAGGTTTGCCGGTAGCGAGAGGGTGGTTGGTATACAGACAAGGCTTGGTGGCCTCAAGTGCCTGGTATTGGGATCCAAATGGGATCATGTGTCCATATGGATGGTTTAGAGATCCTGTGTGAACATATGCCCGGTCTTGGGATCCAGAGGTTGATCAAGTGACCATGTGGCGGTATACCACGGTGACGGAAAGAGGTCTGTGACAAGTATGAAGCCTTGAGGTTCGGTACAGCCGACTCTTCCGGCCGGTAGGGAGAGGGTGGTTAGAGAACAAACAAGGTGGGTTGACCTCGGAGGTCCGGTCCTAGAATTCAAGGTGAGCATGTGACCGTGTGAGGTGAAGGCCAAGAATGACTAACAGATGAAGAGGAGGTAGTTTACAGTGTGACAGGCACACTGTTTGCCCCCCCCCCCCCTTTGTGGTGAGAATTTTCTGGGGCCAAAGAAGCATGCAGTTTGTATATCACTGTCATGGAGGAAGTTATGAGCGGTTGGGGAGCCTTGCGGTGCGGCGCAGCCATATCTTTGTCACGGGTCGGATGGAAGCAAGAGGTTAGTTAAAAAATGGATTAGGTATGTCGACCACAGGTGATCAATGGGGTGATCAAAGGTAATCAGGCAACCATTGGACCGGGTCAGCCCAGGACGGAGCGGGGCCTAAAATCAGTGGCCAAGTTTCCTGGTGTAGCAGAAGAAAAAATTAGAAAATAAGTCAAATTGGGCAGGATGGCAGGCCAGTTTGCGGAACCCCCTATACCTTGCTTCCGGATATCCCCTTTGGGTGTGGTGCCAAAGCAAAACTTGGAAAGTTTAGACTGATACATCACCTGTCATACTCGAACGGGCAATAAGTCATTGATGGTATTGACAAGAATCGGTCGTCAGTTTCATACGCGCCGTTTGACTCCGCGACCGAGATAGTTCGAAGTCCAGGAGTCAGGTTATGATAGCATGGTGCATTATTTGGACGACTTCCTGTTCGTGGGGTCCAAGGGGACAAGAAGTGTGGGCGCACCTGCTGGCCACATTCTCCAGAGTGGTGCATTCCTTTGGTGTTCCGTTGGCAGACCACAAGACTGAGGGTCCAACCACCTGCCTTAGCTTCGTGGGATCTTGAAAAAATTCCCTGACGATGGAGTGCAGTTTACCATTGGAAAAAGTCAACGATTTAAGAGGCCAGTTGGCAGCGTTTGCAGGTGCGAGGAGGGTGTCTTTTCGGCGGCTCCAGTCTATTCTTGGAAAGCTTGCGTTTGCATGTAGAATCATTCCCATGGGAGGGATCTTTTGTCGTAGGATCGTGGTAGTTACAGTTGGTATCAAGCAGGCACACCACGTCGCAAAGACAACGGCATCTATAAGAGAGGACGCGGCGGTTAGGGTGGCGTTCTTGGAATCCTTCAATGGTAAGGCATTGATCCACAGGTGTAGACAGTCTAACATCCAGCTGCCCTTGTTTACCGACGCGTCGGGGGCTCACGGATTCGGTGAATATTTTCGTAAAAAGTGGTGTGCGGCAGCATGGCCCGAAAAAATGGATTGAGGCGGGCCTATCTAAGAATTTTAGCCTTCCTGGAACTATTTCCTATCGTTGTCTCAGGATGTATGGAGAAGACAGTAAGGATAGGCAAGTCATCTTCTCAGACAACATGGCAGTGGTCCATGCGGGGAACAACATCACGTCATAATTAAGACTGGGCATCAGGTTGCTTCGACACTTAGTTCTGGCCTGCCTACGTTTGAACATATGTTTAGAGCATGTTTCGGGCAAGGATAACAGTATAGCTGATGCACTCTCGTTTTCAGTGGGCACTCTGCGTCTCGTTTTCAGTGGGGACGTTTCAGACAGCTAGCACCCCAAGCAGCAACGGGAGTGCAGTTCCCGCTCACACTATGGGAGCTCAGAGCAGAGAGGTGGTGTCGCTGATCAGGAATTCATTGGCGCCATCAACATGGTCGGCATACAGGAAGGTGTGGTTTAAGTAGGGCCGACTTAATGGCGGCGGCAGGCGGTGAGGAGTCTGATGATCAGAGGTTAAGCATACTGCTGTGGTTCATACTGCAATGTAGGGATGCCGGTATGTCGACGGCATCAATGTTCAGTCAAGTAACTGCGTTAGCTTTTATGTTCAAGCTATCTGGGCAGAAGGACTTGACTAAGGAGTTTCTGGTAAGGAGGGTTCTGAAGGGACTGGCGAAGGGTCAGTCAGGTACAGACAAGCGGCATCCTGTCACATTTGTTGCGTATCTCTGTGGCACTGGAGGAGGTTTGCCACACGGCCTACGAGGCACTGCTGTTCCGTACAATTTTTTGCTAGCCTTCTTTGGAGCATTCAGGTTAGGCGAACTGGTTGCTTCTAGCAAGCACGGCCCGGGAGGCATGCAAGTGTAGGACGTATGGGTGGCAGGGTAGTGTTATGGTTAACGAGGTCCAAGACAGACCAAGCGGATCATGGCAAGGAGATCATGCTGAGACGGGTAGGAACGGACTGTTGCCCAGTGGACTGGTTAAGCCGACTTTTGCCCGGGCCTTTATTAATACACTTGGACGGGCTTGCCTTGTCGTGCTTCCAATTCTCTAAGGTTTTCAAAAGTTGTTTAGCAAGCTGGGACTATGTGAGGCTGAATTTGTAACTCACTCATTCCGAGTAGGGGCTGCAACGGAAGCAGCAGGCTTGGGACTTCCGGATGAGGTGCTTAAGAGGATTGGAAGGTGGCAATTAATCCATTTCAAGTTATACATTCAACTGGCTTCAGTTGATTACTAAGTTTGACATGCCATTGCAGACCCTCAGAATCAACTCTGGGTGATCGGGCACTCCTGCATATACTGGGCGGAGGGTTTTGCCATGAACTCGAATGATGGTCTGCAGTTGAGTATACCTAATGGGCGGGAAGCAGTGCGCTGGTTTGGTACGAGAGGAATGAGGTGGAGGCAAGCTAGTGGGTTCATGGACTCGGACACCCAGTGCTTTGGTTGGCCGGAGATTGTGTTATTCCATGTGGGAAGAAATGACTTGGGATACATCCCTATCAAAAGGCTGGTGAGGGATATGAAGCGTGACATCAGTGTCTGGAGAGAGAGGTCCCCAGGAATAATCGTTATATGGTCAGAGATGGTAAAAAGGAGGGCGTGGAGAAACGCTAGGGACCCAGGTAGCCTGGACAGGGCCAGGCAGAAGGTGAACAAGCTGATGTCAAGCTTCATTAAAAAGATGGGATGGATATCTCTGCGCCATCATGATGTGGAGGAATCTAATGCGGATGCATTTTTCTTGGAAGATGGAGTACATCTAACGGAAATAGGCTTGGAGCTGCTTATGTTGAAGTTTAAGGTGGGGGTACAGCAGGCCTTAGCAATGAGGGGGAGCGACTCCGTAGAGGTTTCGTCCGGAGTCGCCGTGGCGGGTGGGGGAGTTGCCCGGGCCAATGGTGAGAAAGGGCCGTCCCTACCCTGGGAAGGTGTGACGACGGCACAGAGGTTGACCTCTTGAGCGTGGGCTCAAGGGATGGGTTTACTGCCAAGCTGGGGCTCCTCCCTCGTTGTAGTGAATTTACATATGCCATTTGCATATGATAACAATAAAACTTGCTGCGGCCAGTTGTACCTCCAACAGTTGTGTTGTGTCATTTTTGGGGGGGTCAGGGACTTTGGGTCCTGCCGGGTCATGGCTATTTAAAGTAAAGGCTGCATCCAAAATAATGAATGGCCTAATAGCCCAGCTGTATAGAGTAATGAAATATTACAAATATTTTAGTATACATCTGCTTGGTTGCCATGTTGGCCACTCCCCGTCCACACCCATAACAATGTGTAACTGAGGGGGTAGTCACCAAGCTGTGAATCTCCACATTGCAGTTTCTACTGTAGGGGCAGGACAACATGAATTTGTGGACCAACAGATATGATTAGCAAATCCACAACAGGGTGCTTGGTTACTTCACTAATGCAAGCTCCCTATAGAGAAAGACTGGAATTAATAACTTTGCGTTTAAAATTTTTCCTGATACACAGAACTTTTGAGGCAAATTACATGATTTTTTTATGTTGGCCAGGACTGTTTACTTGTTAAATAGACATGGAAGGTTCCCTGTTTTTAGTATTAAGATGATCAACGAAGCATTTATTTGCTTATGTGAACATCTTTTTAATAGCACATACTTAAAAGCTATGTTTTTTTAACTGAATCCTTCCAAATAGTCCCTACAATATTCTGCCATCTGTACCTCGTGCACACAGTGTTTCTATAGTACTAGGTGTACTACCCAATTACATTTACAGCCATATTAAATTGCGATTCGGCCAATTGAATAGGGCTCTATAGTATATAAGCACAGAACATATTTTTTTACAGAAGTTTTTAGTTAGTGAACTTCTATCCGAAAGCAAGGTCTTCACTAACTAAAAACTTCTGTAAAAAAAATATGCTGTGTGCTTATTTAGAGCCCTATTCAATTGGCCAAATCGCAATTTAATAAGGCTGTTAGCCTCTTAGCAGTATTTCAACAACATGCTGTTGAAAGACAGTGTGTGATTGGCTAGTACATCAAGAACTATAGAAAAAATTCATGCATGAGTAGATTATTTTAATACAAAAAAGGGAATCTTCCATGTCCCTTTAAGTTTGAGCCATTATCAAGTTGTCATTAGCTTTTATCAATACCCAGCCCTGTTTTAATGGTGAACTGAACTTGTTAATCTACCTGGTATATACATTTGTTTAAGAGGTAGTTCTAATGTACATTAATCTACCCTTTAAAATGATATTCCTGTCTCTAAAACCTCTAAACAGTGTTTTAAAGGATGGAATATTTCAGTTTAAAGAAGATTTGAGCTTCAAAATGAGACTGCATTACCTCTACAAAATAACTGGTTAACTGACAAAGAAATCCAAAAGAGGCTTGAAAATGTTTAATTAAAACGTACTAGGTCTGGCTAAGAGCATAACTAAGCAGGAAAAAATGATTGGCCATGTTTTAATTAGAAAACATACATGAAGCCTCTACTGGTCCATGGTGGCATCTATTATAAATTGGTGGAAGTTTTGTTTGTGAAGGGGGCATTTTTAAAAAAGACGTCTTAATGATGTAGAAACACGTGTTAGGGGAGTGTACTAAATGGAAGCGTGCCTCTGAATTAGGGAAGCGCATGACTTTATGCAGAGATAGATTAGGAGCAAGTGTATTGTGAAGCAGTGTGCAGGATAGAGAAGGTAGATATTTTAGACATCAAACAGAAGTGGAAACAAGCAGAAGTAGCGCCTCTTGTTTTGAATATTAGCAATGAGTAAAAGATCATAGTTGTGGGCTATTAGAAATGATGAGGAACCATAATAACAAGCTAGATTTATATCAAGATCCTAACGAAGACAGACTAGAGCTATATTATTCCCACAAGTGAATAGAAAATATGTTTTCAACAAAGGATTTATGTATATAGCAATTATGGATATAACTAGATGGATGTGAACAGTATCTACAATAGAAATAAAAGCTAAAGATAGCATTAAGAGATTTAGCCTGTAGAATATATGGAATAACTGTCTATCCAATAAATATTGATTGCTTACATGAAGTGTTGAGGTCATAGGCCACATAATTACAATTTTAACAGAGTGTAATGAGGATTACACGCTATCCACACTTTTAATGAGCCTTCTTGTGGTGAATAATTGTATATAATTAAGACTCTAGGAAATATATTTTATTGCAACAAAAAATGGATAATAGGAATAGCTGCTACAACCTATACACTCCAGGATATCCTTATATACATAGGAGGAACATGATACATAAGAACTTATAGAGCTGGAAAAGGTACAGAGGAGGGCAACAAAACTAATAAGGGGAATGGAGGGGCTAAGTTATGAAGAAAGACTAACTAAATTAAACTTATTTTCTCTAGAAAAAAGGCATCTAAGAGGAGATATGATTACGTTATATAAATACATCCAGGATCAGTATAAACATTTGTCAAGGGAGCTTTTTGTGCCAAGAGGTTTTCAACTGACAAGAGGACATCCCTTGAGGTTAGAAGTAAAAAGATTCCACCTTAAAGAAAGAAAAGGGTTCTTCACAGTAAGGGTGGTTAATCTGTGGAATTCGCTACCAGAGGAGGTGGTGACAGCGGATTCAATAGATAACTTTAAAAGGGGACTGGATTTATTTCTAATTAAAAAGGGAATTCTGGGTTATCCTGGATAATTAGAGAGGCAGTATTGATCCAGGGAGAAGTCCGGTCGCCGGTGTCTGGGATCAGGAGGGAATTGTTTTTTTTTTTTTATATATACAACTAATTAAGTAATAGTTAATCCGCATATTGCAGATCAGAGGAGATCTTAAAAGGTTGAACTTGATGGACTGAAAGTCTTTTTTCAACCTTAAATACTATGTAACTATAATAGAGCGATTATGAAAAGAAATGAGGAAGTTAATACTGGTTTATAGTTTTGAAGTTGTTTGTTATAAGTAAGCTAAAATTAAAGCTATTTAAGGAGAAAGAACAACCAAACTCCTCATGCAGAAACAGAACAGCACAGAGACTCCTCAGTCCCAACTGATGGGCTTACTCGTGGGCTGATTAAACTAGTAAAATGCAGGTTCTTTAAACCCTTCTTACTTCCGAGTTCATGATCTGGAATAGCGTTACATGATTACATGACGCCAGGTAACGTATTGGTGCCATTACGTCGGTATTGGAAGTAATATGTATGAGTAAAATGTACCTACAAAGCTTTGGCAACTTTATTAACAAGTTTATAGAAGAAAATGACAGAAATAAACAAATTAATTTAAAAAGATTGTACTAAATGGATAGAATAGATAGAATTATTGGGCATAAAATTATAAGGATACCTTGAAGTGCATAGGGAGGCTTATAAGAATGAATGAATAAAGGTTGTAGCCAGAAAGCAAATGTAATGGCTCTCTATAAATGAAAACTATAATTACAAAGTGATGAGAAATAATGTAAGGTATGCAAATTATCTTGAGGTATAGAGATGCCCAGATAATGGGTAACTAGCTAACAATATATAATTGGAGTGAGTGATGGGTGTGTGAGGATAAGATGATGAAACATAGCATGAAATGTATCTGAAACAAAAAAGGAATGAGCTGGTGAGGTGAAATAAAATGGGTGGAAGCTTTGCAAATGTAGAGTGATGAATATGTATTAATGAGTGAGTGGTGAGTGCGTGAATGATACAAATATATTAATGATGATGATAGTTATTAAGATTATAAAAAAATTGTGTATTGCAGAAAGGCGAATACCTAAATAAAAAGTAATGAATGTGTGGTGTAATGAAAAAATAGTTAGTGTGAATGTTTAAATGAAATGTCAGTGATGTGTAGACATAAAAAAATTACTAAAAAGTGAGGATGGATGTATTCTACTGTTGAGAAATTATGTAAAAGTAAATGTGAAAAATATGAATAATATAGCTGGTAGCTGGTGATAATATAATAGCAGTGGGAAAAATATGTGACGTGTTTGAGGAGATATATATTGATAACTATAAATAAACTAGGCACAAGTCTGAAAAAGGAACAAACACCATATAAATATTACAGAAAAGCAGTGTAAGAAAAACCTTCATTTAGGCCATTTGGAGACTGTGAGTGTAACAGAAATATCAATTTGCTTTCTAGCTGTAAAAGGTGTTTATCAAGGTCTCCACCTCTCATGTTTTTCTGAATATTGTCTATAATATAGAATTTCATGGCTTCAGATTTGTTAGCGTGGAAAACCTTAATGTGCCTGGAGACTGCGGTGTCCATTTTCTTAATGACCAAATAAGTGTGTTCCAACACCCGTCTTCGTAATTGCCTTATCGTTTTGCCAACTTAGATCTTGGGGCATGGGCACATAATCACGTAGACTACATGAGTAGTATTACACTTATTAAAGCTTTATAACGAAAATATAGCTGAAGTGATTGGATGAATAAATTCCCTGTTTGGTTGTATGTAATGACCAGCCTTGCAGTTTCCACATTTGTAAAGACCCAGAGTGGGTCTGAGCCACATGTTGTTTTTTTCCTTGGATCAATAAAAACTATTGACAAGTCTATCACCTATGCTTTTATTTTTTCTGTAGGTGATAGAGGGTTGTGTTGGCAAACATTCTTTTAGTATAGGGTCGTTGGTGAGAATGTTCCAATGTTTATTGAGGATATGCCTTATTTCTTTCCAGTCACTGACGTATGACATAATACAATGTATTGGTTCTTCTTCGTGCTTATTTTTTTAATAATTTTTTGGACCATACAGGAGTTGTGTTCAGTCGGCCTCAAGGGCCCGTTTATATTCTCTTTTGAGGATCCTATTAGGGTATCCTCGACTTTTAAAACTTGTCCTGAGTTTATTTGCTTGAGTTACGGAGCCTTAAATATTGTCCAACAGGGATGCCTGATTTTAGGGGTAGCGGGTCTGGCTAGACCATTTTAACAATGAGTTTGAAGCCATAACAGAGTTTAAGACCCAGGCAAATAAACTCAGGTTTTAAAAAGTCGAGGATACCCTAATATAACCCTCAAAAGAGCTTATAAACGGCCCTTGAGGCCGACAGAACACACCTCCTGTATGGTCCCCAACTTTTTTTTAAAAAATAAGCATGAAGAAGAACCAATACATTGTATTATGTCATATGGCAGCGACTGGAAAAAAATAAGGCATATCCTCAATAAACATTGGAACATTCTCACCAACGACCCTATACTAAAAGAATGTTGGCCAAAACAACCCTCTATCACCTACAGAAAAAATAAAAGCATAGGTGATAGACTTGTCAATAGTTTTATCGATCCAAAGAAAAAAACAACAACATGTGGCTCAGACCCACTCTGGGTCTTTACAAATGTGGACACATGGCTGGTCCTTACATACAACCAAACAGATAATTTATTAATCCAATCACTTCAGCTAAATTCCTGTTAAAAAGCTTTAATAATTGTAATAATACTCATGTAGTCTACGTGATTATGTGCCTATGCCCCAAGATCTACATTGGCAAAAGATAAGGCAATTACGAAGACGGGTGTTGGAACACTCTTATTCGGTCATTAACAAAATGGACACCCCAGTCTCCAGGCACAATATGCTTTTCCACGCTAACAAACCTGAAGCCAGGAAAGTCCATATTATAGACAATATTCAGAAAAACATGAGAGGTGGAGACCTTGATAAACATCTTTTACAGCTAGAAAGCAAATTGATATTTCTGTTACACTCACAGTCTCCAAATGGCCTAAATGAAGGTTTTTCTTACACTGCTTTTCTGTAATATTTATATGGTGTTTGTTCCTTTGTCAGACTTGTGCCTAGTTTATTTATAGTTATCAATATATATCTCCTCCAACACTTCACATATTTTTCCCACTGCTATTATATTATCACCAGCTACCAGCTATATTATTCATATTTTTCACATTTACTTTTACATAATTTCTCAACACTGCAATACATCCATCATCACAGTTTAGTAAGTCCTTTATGTCTACACATCACTGACATTTCATTTACACATTTACACTCACTATTTTTCACACATTTTTTATTTTCATTCCACCACACATTCATTACTTCTTCTTTTTATTTAGGTATTCACCTTTCTGCAATACACACATTTTTGATACTCTTAATAACTATCATCATCATTAATATATTTGTATCATTCACGCACTCACCACTCACTCATTAATACATATTCATCACTCTACATTTGCATAGCTTCCACCCATTTTATTTCACCTCACCAGCTCATTCTTTTTTTGTTTTAGATACATTTCATACTATGTTTCATCATCTTATCCTCACACACCCATCATTTACTCCAATTATATATTGTTAGCTAGTTACCCATTACTCATCATTATATCTGGGCATCTCTATACTTCAATATAATTTTCATACCTTACATTATTTCTCATCACTTTGTAATTATAGTTTTCATTTACAGAGGGCCATTACATTTGCTTTCGGGCTACAACCTTTATTCATTCATTCTTATAGGCCTCCCTATACACTCCAAGGTATCCTTGTCATTTTATGCCCAATAATCATTTCTATCCATTTAGTACAAACTTTTTGATTAATTTGTTTATTTCTGTCATTTTCAGTACAGTTGAAAGTTGGCCAAGTTGAAAGTTGGCAAAGCATTGTAGGTACTTTTTCCTCATACATGCTACTTCCTATACTGAAGTAATGCCGCCAAAACGTTACCCAGCGTCACGTAATCACGTGATGATTTTCCAGATCATGAACTCGGAAGTAAGAAGGGTTTAAATAACCTGCGTTTTACTAGTTTAACCAGCCCATGAGTAAGCCCATCAGTTGGGAGAAATGGACTGTCGGGACTGAGGAGTCTCTGTGCTGTGCTGTTTCCACACAAGGAGTTCCTTGTGCATGCAGTTTGTCACTATGTACTTGCTTTTATAAAATTGATTGAGACAAGCAGTTGTCTCCATGTTTTTTTCACAACTTTGTCATGCATTGATTTGCTAGCTATCTAGGCTTCCTTTGGGTACATATATATTGCTTGGATGTATACACCACAGCACTGCAACTCCCTCTCTTTGTTTTAATTGTTTGTCACTATGGTTTTTTATAACTAGTGCTGTGCTTACCACTATAATAGTTGTCAGTTTGTGAACGTTGGTCACTGTTGTCGTTTGTCACATTTGGCGAGCCTCGCAAAGCGAGGTGAGCCATTTGCGGGCCGTAGGGCAAGCCCGCAGGACACCCTGCAGTGATGGCTGCAATCCTACTCCCTCCTAACCCCCTTGGCCCGCTGGACTTCGGCGCTCAGGCACATAGGACTGAGGGACGCAATCCTCCTCCTTCCTAACCCCCTTTGCCCGCAGGGAGGACCGCAATCCTCCTTCCTCCTAACACCCTTGGCCCGCGGGACAGTTAGGGTTGCAATCCTCCTCCTTCTCCTCCCTCCTAACCGCCTTATCCTCCCTCCTTCCCCCTCTCCAAAAACCTCCCTTTCACCTCGCTCCTCTCTTCTTACCTTAATCCATTGAGCTCCTACTGCTTTAGTGCTTCTTCTTGCTTTGACCATACCGGCATATGCTAATAACATGACGTCACATGCGCGTCATGTCATTAGCATATGCTGGTTCTGGACACAGACAGAAGACTCGCTGCTGCAGCAGCAGAAGATCACTGCATCAAGGTAAGAGAGGACAGAGGGGATAGGGAGGTTTTTGGAGAAAGGGGAAGGAAGGAGGATAAGGGGGGAAAGGGAGGAGGAGGATGAGACACGAGGGAGAGGAAAAGGACACACAAGGGAAGGAGGGAGAGGAGGGGGAAAAGGACACACAGGGAGGGAGAGGAGGGGGAAAAGGACACACAAGGGAGGGAGAGGAGGGGGAGAAGGAGACACAAGGGAGGGAGAGGAGAGGGAAAAGGACACAAGGGAGGGAGAGAAGGGGGAAAAGGACACACAAGGGAGGGAGAAAAGGGGGAAAAGGACACACAAGGGAGGGAGAGGAGGGGGAAAAGGACACACAAGTGAGGGAGAGATGGGAGAAAAGGACACACAAGGGAGGGAGAGGTGGGGAAAAGGAGACACAAGAGAGGGAGAGGTTGGAGAAAAGGAGACACAAGAGAGGGAGAGGTAGGGGAAAAGGAGACACAAGGGAGGCAGAGTAGGGGGGAAAGAAGACACAAGGGAAGGAGAGGAGGGGGAAAATTAGACATAAGGGAGGGAGAGGGGGGGAAGAGACACAAGGTAGGGAGAGGAGGGGGGAAATGAGACACAAGGGAGGACGCAGATGAGTGCCAAACACCACTCTTAAAATGTTACTCCGTCATTTTTGATGGGCAATTTCCTAGTACACTTATAATCCTGTGATTAGCACTAACACTGCATATGAAGATTGTATTTGTCATTTACATACACCTATGTCTGCATTTGCTAAAATATCTATGTCTGTATATTTTTTGGCTTTGTTGCCATTTGTTATTACTTTTTATCTAGGGCCGTATTTCTGACTCCTTGATTTTTGGCCGGCTCTATAGAATAGCATCTATATGGCCTTTCTCCATTTTTGGATTCATTCACAGATATCTTTCTACATATGAATTTTTCCCCTTCTTTTATTCCACTAGCGGCGTTGTTTCTGGATTTTATTTTATATATATTCCCTCATTAAAATGTAACTATCCTGTATTTTTAGTATTAAGCCCTAGGGAATAATAGTTCATATATTCCTTTACAAACATTTCCCATTGAAATATTTTTCTAACTTCAAGGTTTAAAAAAAAAAATGATTTTGTACACTACTAATTTTCTATCAGATGCATTCATAATCCAGCTCACTTACATATCCTTTTAACAAGCGATCGCCATTTGGGGCTCGAATAAAAGAATATTTCAGCTTAAAGAAAAAAAATGGTTCTTCACATTAAGGGGAATCAAAGAATAGGACTCGCCATTGGTGTAGCTAGTAAATGAAGGGTCTGGTGCAAAAACAAGGTAAACTGGCTATCTGCTGAGGCTTTGAGCCGCCACTTCACCCACACAAAAAAAAAAAATCTCACAAGAGGAATATTTGCCACTATCTCCTTTAAGGTAGAAAACTACAGTAGAAAAATGCAATGTTTTTATTTAATAAAGCAGGAATATATACCATATATATATATATATATATATATATATATATATATATATATATATATATATATATATAGCTGCAAGAACCGCAGAATATTATACAGTATATAACACAGTTACAGTTACTGTAATAACAACATCTCTAATAGGAAAATCAACAGCCCTGAGGTTTCCTTCCCTTGGCTATAGAATAAACCATATCTTTGAGCACATTCACATGTTTCAGACACTTCTAACACTATATATTTGCCAAAACTTCAACAGATTGAAAAGTATAGATGGTTCTAATTTTTGTAGGGTCAGTTCTGTGTAAGGACTGATACAATGGCATCTTACCACAACAGTGGTGGTATGCAGTCAATTCCAAACTGCCCCTGTAATTTTTGCATGATGGGCCACATGCTCTTTGTTCTTATCCCCTGTTATATCTATCTATCTACCTACCTATATATCAGGAATACCCCATTTAGCGCTGTACATGTGTTTCTGCATGCAGGAGTGCTATGTGAATGAGTGCTAAATGGAGCATTTTACCACTACACAAATAATAAACAAAATCAATACAAAAAACAAAGCAACAACAGCACTAGCTAGGGCCCACCCCACTGAGCTGGGCCCTGGTGCAAGGCGGTAGATCCGCCCCTGGGACGTGCTACCAAAGGAGGTTATGACAACAGGTTCAGTAAGTAACTTTAAAAAGGGGTTGGACTGGCCATAAAGGATTATGTTGGATCACTAGAGTAGGAGGGGTATTAATCCAGGATTGCCAGAATTTGGAATTAGGAATGAATTATTTAATGTTATAAGACCATTAGCAATGTTTCAGTTGGTTTGTTTTTCCTTCCTCTGGATCAATTCACATAATCCGATCTAGAAAAGGTAGAACTTGATAAACCAATAATTATTACAACCTCAGTTACTATATTGTCTTGTAGTCCTTTATCTAACCCAGTGTGTAGATTGCGATCCATACCTTGCTAGGCCATATATTTTTCCGACTTGTTGCGCTAGTATACAGCGGAGGCAGTGCCACCATCATCCATACTGAAAGTGATGCAGCAGAAAGTGCAAGTGTTATATTATTGAGCATTACAGTTAGATATTTTAAGCATAAACTACATGAAAAGATCTTCCTTCCCTGATACTATCTGAAGGGATTAAATAACCCTTATAGTCACATATATAGCCAAAAAAAGCTTGCACTCAATTGTAAGAATTTGAAATCTACTTAATGTCTTTCAGTTTGTGAAAATAACTTGCAATCTATTATAACTTAAGATTCACACATGTCTTAGTAACTAACAATATCTTCATTGATTAGATGGAGCAGGGGGGAGATGTAGACCCCTGCTGTACATAACAATAATTTCTGTGATATCAAGTTTTACTATCTTGCATGCTATCCATTTAATAAAGCATTACAATTAAGGCTTAATTATGATTATTATCCTCTATTTTCAAGAGCGCCAACCTAATGTGTAGTGCTGTATAAAGGGAACAATAGATCCATGAGGCTGTGATCATATGTATTCATACTCACAATAGGAGTTGAGAGCCTTTATTGTTATAACCTGTAATCTAAAGACAATGGTCTATATTCACCAAATGTAAAAGTGATTGTGAGCTGTGCTCTGCTGTACTAAGCCAAAATTTAGAAATCACCCTGTGAAAGGAATATTAAGAGATCAGGGCCACTATCAAGGGGGTACTGGTTGTATGAGGCCCCATGCAGGGTGCATTATGGATTTTTAGTTTGTTTTCATAAAGCACATAATGTGGGCAACCGACTTCACAGGACACAGGATCAAATGTTTGTATAAAGACTGGAAAGGAATTCACTTTTATATGGATTAGGGTTAGTTTGGGAATAAGGAAAATAATTAGAGATAGTTTTAGGACTAGGGATATGATTGGGGTTAGGGGATATGATTAAAAATAGGGATATGATTAGGGTTAGGGATATGATTAAGAATAGGGATATGATTAGGGTTAGGGATATGATTATCAGCAATAAGCTAAAGGCCAGAGATATGATCATTATGGTTAGTTTTTGGATTAGGAATAATATTAGACATATATTTTAGGATATAATTGAGGATTAGGATATAATTAGAATTAGGGAAATTATTAAGGTTAAAGACAGAAATATTGTTCGGATTATAGAGCTAGTGCTTCAGCCTCATGATCATACCTTCCACGGGACAGTTTGTCTTGAATTCCTGAAATACTGATTTATTAGATCTTCTTGCAGTCCAAGAGACTCTAAGCAGTTTTCACCACAATTCAAAGGTGTCAATTCTATGGCACTCATGGTGCAGCTCTTACATCCGTGTGTTACTACTGTGAATACGATAGCTCTAACTATGCAAACCTTTGTTGATAATTTAATATCTTTACTTTTTACTAGCTTGTCCATAGCTTTCCTCCTCAGATGTAAACCTCTTTTAATTTCACTGCCTACAGTCACCATCTGAAGAGATCCCAGGAAAATAGAATAAAACTACTCTGATGGCTGAAAGTGAGGAGGAACTAAAAGACCTAATGATGAGGCTGAAAGAAGAGCGTGTAAAAGCTGTCATCCTGCTCAATGTTAAAAAAACAAAGAACATGGCAAGGGGCAATCTCAGTACATGGCGATGTGGAAGAAGTGGAGGTGGTGACAGACTTTATTTTTCTGGGATCTAAGATCTCTTTAGCCATGAAATTAAAGGATGCTTCTGCGGAGGAAAGCTATGGCAAGCTTAGTTAGACAAGCTAGTAAAAAAGTAAAGATATTATATTATCAACAAAGCTATGTTCAGTAGTAATATATAGATGTAAGAGCTGGACCATAAAGAAGGCTGAGCGGAGTAGAATTGATACCTTTGATATGTGGTATTTGGGACTAGGTCTACGGTTAGTGTTAGAATTACAAGTAGGTCTAGTATTAGGATTAAGGATATGATTAGGGTTAGCATGAATGTTTGTGATAAGTATTATAGTTATGCTTAGCATAATGCACTAGAGTAGCTGGGGGGGCTGTCCGTCCAAGGCAGCACTTTTATGAGGGCGGCACTCCCAATCTCCTGCACCCCCAACTCTGCCCCCTCCTGTTCCCCGGCTGGGGGGCCGGGGATCAGGAGGGGCTGAGCTGGGGGGCCAATAAGAGCTGAAGTGGGATCAGAATAGTACTGTCTGGGGGAGCTTTCTAGGTGGGGGTGCCCCCAGGGGTATAGATATATGTATGAATATATGGCACTGGGTGGGGGCAAATTGAGAAACAGCCGCGGGTGGCGAAAGCTTTAGCTACGCCACTTGGGTTATGGATATGATTAGTGTTATGGATATGGTTAGGTCTAGGGCAGTAACAGGCAACCTATTTCACTTGAATGGCTTCATATATGGCCTCATTTGGGCCCAACTTTTTAAACCTTTTTATTTTTTCTCAAAGCAAAGTAAAATCACTGCAATGGCAGTAGTGGTATAAATAATGATATAATTACAAATGGGTATTATTTGCTGGTTTTAGAGAGATGTGATGGACTGTGTATTATTGAACAAGGGTAATGGATATCATTGTTGTTAGTGATCTGATTAAGATTAAGCAAGTCCTCCATATGACTTTTTATCTATTTTGTTACATTACAGCCTTAACTTCAATGTTTTGTTAATCTGAATTTTAGGTGAACAAAAGCAAACCTGCTAAGAGACGGCCGCCCACCAAAACTCATGGACCGGGCAAGGAAAGCATTAATCAGAGAGGCAGCACAGAGACCTAAGGTAACCCTGGAGGAGCTGCAGAGTTCCACAGCAGAGACTGGAGTATCTGTACATAGCACGACAATAAGCCGTACGCTCCATAGAGTTGGGCTTTATGGCAGAGTGGCCAGAAGAAAGCCATTATTTTCAGCAAAAAACAAAATGGAACGTTTTGAGTTTGCGAAAAGGCATGTGGGAGACTCCCAAAATGTATGGAGGAAGGTGCTCTGGTCTGATGAGACTAAAATGTAACTTTTCGTCCATCAAAGAAAACGCTATGTCTGGCGCAAACACAACACATCACATCACCCAAAGAACACCATCCCCACAATGAAACATGCTGGTGGCAGCATCATGCTGTGGGAATGTTTTTCAGCAGCCGGGACTGGGAAACAGATCAGAGTTGAGGGACAGATGGATGTACTAAATACAGGTATATTCTTGGACAAAACTTGTACCACTCTGGGCGTGATTTGAGGCTAGGACGGAGGTCCACCTTCCAGCAGGACAATGACCCCAAACATACTGCTAAAGTATGTTCACAAGCGCAAACCATCCAATTCGAAGGAGCTGGAGCAGTTTTGCAAGGAGGAATGGGCAAAAATCCCAGTGGTAAGATGTGGCAAGCTCATAGAGACTTATCCAAAGCAACTTGGAGCTGTGATTGCTGGAAAAGGTGGCTCTACAAAGTATTGACTTTAGGGGGGTGAATAGTTATGCACATTGACTTTTTCTGTTATTTTGTCCTATTTGTTGTTTGTTTTACAATAAAAAAACATCTTCAAAGTTGTGGGCATGTTCTGTAAATTAAATGATGCAAAACCTCAAACAATCCATGTTAACTCCAGGTTGTGAGGCAACAAAACATGAAAAATGCCAAGGGGGTGAATACTTTTGCAAGGCACTGTATATAAATATTTAGAACTTTGAAAATGTTGCATGTCAATTTAAATATGGTTAGCAAATCTGTCATTTTCATCAAAAATGTACAAACACTATGTCGTGCAGTGTAAATATGATAACCTGATATGTTCTGACCCAAAAAAATGGTCCATCATTCCTTCCCCTGGTAATTGAACTTCTGGGTTGACCATGTACAACCATAGCTTTGACTCAGCTTTGTTCACTGTCTGTCTCAACTTGTACTTATTGTCTCTTTACTTCATCACCATACCAGCTATGATTATGAAATAAATAAACTGACTAATATAGTGTGAAATGAATAGTCCAGAATTAATTTATATTTTGATCTATATTTATTAAGAGGTGAGCAACATTGACCTAATAATACATATCTAATGATAGTGGCTGAACTCCCAGACTCCTTCCAGAGGCAGCAACCTATTACATTATGTTTTTTTTAAATATATATTATGCACAGGCACAATATTCTACAATGTACAAGTTTTTTTAGCTTGTTTTAGACACAAATGCACTATTTATTTACTTACTACTGTACAGGGGAGGGCTTCTGTCGCTCTTTTGCCCGCCATACAGTATATTAAATGAATGTTGTGGTAAACTACCTCCTCAAAAAATCTACTATACAACCTAGAAACCAGCCCCACACTGATAAGAGGCAGTAACCTTGAAACAGCTGTACGTGGGTAGGATTCCTGGCTTGTATATAATCCATCCTGCGCTTTGCTCAAAGCTGTTTAATACAGCAAGCATGTGCTTAAAGGAAGCCATGCTTAAAATGGTAATACATTACAGGAGTGAAGCCTTTGTGGGCACATTCGCATGTCCCTGCCCAGGTTCCCAGAATGCAGTGTAATAACTATGTCTTTGAATTCTGAGCAAGAAACAAGTTTTTTTAGCTCATTTTAGACGTTCAAACGTGAACACAAATGTGTGTGTGTGTGTGTATATATATAAGATTATAATGTTACAGGCAAAGCCCTCACCACCTTTGCTTCATTCTGTCTCTACTCCACATCTGCAGAAAATCTCTATAAAAAATGATAAAAAAATAATAATTTCAGAGGTATACTATTTGCTTCCTCGTCTCACTTTGTACGGTATATAATATGACTCAACTGTGGTCACTTAGCTTCTAATTGAGAGTGAGGGGCCCAGCTGTTTCATGAAAATCTCTCTGTACTTAAACATATGGGACATGCCTGAGGGAGAAAGCTGTCTGCTACGATGATGAGATCACGACATATTAGTCAGATTAGTGAGGTGGCAAATAGCTGCAATGAACTTTTCACTGTTCTGCATTCAATTAGCATGAGGGCATACGTTGCTATACCTGAGGAGGCGAGAGAAGCTGCCTAGCTGTTCAGTGTTAGTCTAAGGTCATGTTTAAGTGTCTTCAGTGTCTGCACATTTTATTTTGCAATGGATAGGTAACAATATTATACAATAATTAACAAAAAAGCACGCTCTTATACTAAAACCACTTACAAACTTAGCAAAAATAAAGAAAAAAGAGAGTCCAAAAAGTAGATTACAAACTAAATTATACAATAATACAAATAATTTGCATCTTTAATACAATTACTCAATAAAACATAAACAATATTTATAATTAATTCAATTATTAAAATATATAGGTGTGTCAATTTATTCCAGAGAAATATATATTAATTTAGTTTTGTCAGCAAATTTCAGAATTAGCAAAAGTCTTTTGCTGTTTAGTAAATGTCTCATTGCAATACGCAGTCATTAATAAGGTGACGTTTCTGATGTCTTTATGTTATCCTATAATGTAAAAAGAATGATCAAAGTGTGAAATGATTTCACCAGCTTAAAAAGGCGCTATGTAGAATAACGGTGGCACGTCTTTCGTGCGCCCTCATGACGCAGTTCTCAGCGCCCTGATGACGCTCTGCGCTCCAGCCTGCCAAGGCCAAGGTAAGGGACTGACAGTGTGCCATGTGGGACTGGCATGTCACTAGGAGCATATTGTATGTCATGTCACTTGTATGTAATGTCACTGTGTGCATGTGTCACTAGGAGCATGTTACATTACATACAAGTGACATTACATACAATATGCTCCTAGTGACACATGCCAGTCCCACATGGCACACTGTCAGCCCCTTACCTTGGCCTTGGCAGCCTCCAGCAAGCAGGTCCAGTAAATATGAGATGGGGCAGATGGGATGCAGGCTAGAGCGCAGAGCACAGTTCTCGGCGCCCTGATGACTGTCACTGCGCGCTGTTCTGCAGCTCAAGAACAACACTCAGATTTTAATATATAATGAGAAAGCGCTTACCTTATTAAATAACGCCCATTCCCCATATTCACCAAGCATATTTACAAGGGCTGAGAAGCAATTTACTGATGTCTGCTGTGTTTATTTCCTATGTTGAAAACTGCCACTACAGCCTCACAAAGCTTAGTGAATATATCCCATTATGTCCCAGTAGTCTTATAAATATATGTTTTATAGACATCTTTAGTAAATTGGCTTCAATAGGCTGCTATGAATCTTATAGCAAAATGCTGCTTATTGAATATACAATGCCATTTCCATTAGGAGTTAGATGTGCCTGCGCTGTGCTAATGGCTTTTTACCACTGAAGGCTTAATATAAATCATTACAATGTTAACAACTCTATTATTACTCTCATCCCCTCCCCAATACATCTTCTACTGTTGTCAGTTTATTACCCCATGTTGTGGCCCCTTGTCTGCCAGCTCTATCTTAATCCAGGGGTTTGCAATACATGGCAGCTGAACCAATTTATCAAAAAGCTATGTTATGGCACAGCTTGCAGCAAGATATATGAATTCCTTATTTTTTAATATTTATATTTTTTTCTTTATTGATATTAAACAGACATTGGAGACTTATATTTACAAACTGCTATTCTGAAGAACTAGAATTGGTTATGGCCAAAATCTTTTTTCAATTTATTACCTGTTATAAGAAAAAAATCGCCACTTATTACCTGTTATTAGAAATAATCCCCACCCATGTTATATAAAATTCCAACTAGCTGTCAGTTTATCTTTATCATCAATTGGACTGTAAGTTTTAGATTGAAAGCGAGTCTTCCAAGCTCAAAGACAGGGCCCTGCATTCTTTGCAGTGCGTTTAATATTGTTTTACCTTTAACGTAACCAATGTACAGCGCTACAGAATATGTTGGAGTGTTACAAATAAATAATAATAATCATTATTCCTTATAATTGGACCTAAACCTCATATACATTTTACTCGTTTGGCTTTTAGCCCCGTCGAATGTATGTATAAAAACATTATTTAAAAAAAAAGTAAACAATTCTAATTATTCGGTTAAAATATAAGTAAATATGTTATATAAAACATAGCAAATAGTGTGTGTTATATCATGTTCCATTGCCAAGCACCTCAGCGGAGCTCAGTGATAATGAGTCATTGCATAGTATGCTGTCTGGGTTAGTTGCCTGGAGGCACCGCCTGATGGTTCAGTCACTCTCATTAGCCAGGTGTTGGCCAGTCAAAGCTGGGTCCAAATTGCTTAGAGCTTAGTAAATACTGGCCAGCAGCTGTTTTTAAGTCATTGTAATTATAAAATAGATTCAAAGATTTACGGTATGTTACTATGATATCATTGCAAGTCAAGTAAGTAACCAAGACAGGCTACAGTAGATCCTTTATTGTCTCAGATTCACCCATGGGATAGAGGTAGATATTATGGATCTGCCCTTGAATTGTTGATATCCAATCCGGATCATGGGTTGATAGTAGGCTTGGGGTATTCGCAATACAGGCTAAATATTATACCTGGTAGCAGATAAAAGTATCCGGTAAACAAGCAAGAGGTCAAAGCTGGCAGCAGGAAAGAGAAGAGTACGGGTCATGGTTCAAGGTCAAATCGGATAGGTCAATAAAGCAATACATTCTGGTGGCACACCTTTAACAAAATGAACTAATGCCTATTAATAGCTGTTAAATTCCCACCAAAATTTACTTTGGGCTCCATCGCTACCTTCACGCTAGGATCATGCAACCTATGCTAACAACATAGTGCCATGCATCTAAGGCAATCAAAGTGACCCATGTGTGGGGCACAGTGCGGTAAACAAGGATGATGTGGGTAGGTGGATCCAAGGAAGGAGTTAATATCCCTGCTGCCTTAATCTTTTTGTAGAATATTTATCTGGTAAGATTACTGGCATGTGAAAGGGGAAAATTAGAAGTTATTATAGATGAGCAGGAGAGAGGGAATAGAAGGAGTGGGGAAATATGCACAGGACATAAAGGTCATACAGACACAAAAGAGATTGAACGTATTAGTGTTAGATAGTAGTGGTAAGATTTGGGCAAGAGGAAGAAAATTAAATAATTTAGTAACAGAAGCAAAAGTAGAAAAAGAGAAAAGGCAACGGGGGCCATATAAAGGGCAAAAAATAGTGGAAGCCGAGAGATGAGGGAGGAGTGAGACAAATTGGGTAAAATATGAGGTGGAGTGGGAAAAATGAAAGACAAGAAGAGATGAAGAGATATAAATGTAGGAATCCTCTTACTGCTTGTTGCCCTTAATCTTCGGTAACCCTAGCCCTTGGGTTAGGTCTAGATCAAAAATGCCCAGACCTAAGGAGGCATGTTTGAAGGGGAGGCAGACATTTAGGATAAACATGAACTTTATGGGATTGCTTAAAAATATCTTTCACATGGTTCTCCCATTGTGGTAATCACATCAGACTATGGGTATGGGTATGAAGACCACTGGGAGGACAAGTAATTCAAACTAGTCCTGTCAAGTACTTTAAAATGGGGATAGAGCCAACGTATTTTGCACAGAACACGCATCTCGCCCTCAGGTCAAAACTGAGTGCCATGTCTTGTAGTAACCATGCATGGGAATAGGGTTTATGGTTTTAGCACAATAAAAACTCCCTTATTCTGCTTTTACTTTACTGATTACCCTTCTGTTTCCACATGTTACTGATATATAGAGTCACAATACTGCTATCCTTTGATTATAGTATATCTGCATTTTGACTTGAAAAAGTAAAAACTGACTTTGCCTTGAACCACATTAATATTCTAGGTAACTTTTCCTGTACTTGCAACTTATATAGGGTGCAATACCTAAAGCTTTTATGGGCAATCATGTAGCCCTCAGTCTGTTTTCTGGAGTGGGAGAGCATGTCCCTCTTCAACAATACACAGTCCATTATCTCTCTCTAAAACTAGTAAAGAATATATAACTGTGCTCATAAACATTTCTCCTCATTATATATACCCCTAATAACAAACATACAGAGATTTTATCATTTTGCTTTGGGTAAAATTAAAAAGATAGAAAAGCACGTCTAGGCCCTTTTAAGGACTCGGGAGTTACATATGAGACCCATCATTGCTGCCTCTGTCTCTTGGCCAACAAAAAACCTAAATCAAAGCTCATGCCAAATTTGTTTTTTTAATCACATTCCTTGAGTTTTTTACTTCCTAATTTGTAATTCTTATTAAAGATATTAATTTACACATTTTTACTTAATATAAAACAACTTCCTACGACATCATAACCTTTCTCTGTTGAGATATGTTTTCTGTAAGTACTGAACATTTTTTTTAGGAAAAAAAAAATCATGACAGCAAAAAAAAAAAAAATGAAACTTTAAGTGTTCAGTTTCTCTATTTTAAGAGCTGATACCATGGCAATGCATTGGCTCGGAATAAAGTTTGTATATTTTCCATGTACAAAATTTTCCATGTGTTCTAACTGACCATCTCTATAATGGGTTGCTTCCATAGTTATTTAAAGTTGTGCCGTTTGTAGAATATACATGATTGATTTGTCCCTAATGAGCTGGTGTAGAGTTTTTTGTAAAAGCTAGAAATGGAATCTTGAGGACAATCAATATCATAATAAAATAAAAATAAAATCCTGTATGATAATGTCATTAAATTACATTTGACCCAACATTTGTGTGTGTGTGTGTGTGTGTGTGTGTGTGTGTGTGGGGGGGTTATGGAATTTTGCATAAGAATACAATGCTCGCTATTGTTTTGTATTGTACTTATCTACATTATGAAGTTTTTTTAACACTGCAAAGAACAGACATAAAGCATTTCCTTGCAGAAAATTATCTTCCCTTTATTACACCCTGGTATCCCATCATCAGATGGTATCCTCCTATTCGGTTAATATTGCCAGCTTTGGGTTAAGCTTTTTATTACAAATAGCCATTAGCAGGCATAATATAAAGCCTCCACCGAGTTATAAGGAATTGGAAGAAAAATATAGTTCTTACCAACAATCTCATGCTGGCTGCTAAATGGTTCCCTGGGACACAGGCCGTTGAAACTAGCAAACATGTATGCTCCATGTAGTCCTACACATCAATTTTAGGAGTCATTACACAGTGTTGATCACAAAACATACTTTAGTCCGGGGGTAGTCAATAAGTAGACATGGGTCCTCCTCCACTTCTTCTGGACCTTCATTGCTTTATTAAATTTATAATTTATCCCACGTGAAACTTTTAAACTATTAAATGAGCTTTCGGTTACATGGTGATCTTTTCCTAAGTCTCCTTCAATATATGAATTTGCTTTGTGTGCTTTTCTAAATACAATTATATTGAAAAATGTGTGTGTACCCATAATAAATATGGTGTCTGGCCCTCAATTGGTGAATTTTATAATAAATAATTGACAACCACTGTATTAGGCCCACTCCTGATTGGGTGAGACTGTGACCATCTATGGATAAGTTGACCAAAAAGAGATCCAAGAGGCCAAGTCAGACAAGTAATTTAAATTATGGCTTTGAAGGCTTGGCCTTATTAAGGTGTGAAGGATATGTCATCCTGGGACTAAGAACTACACATTTTCGTTCCCTGAATTGTACTCCTGCATAGATTTGTTTGTAGCCAACAATACAGATGTGATTACATGGTTGAATCATGCTAACATAACTGTTATTGCAAGCCACCACTGGCCCACATATCACATTGCTGGCAACTGAATGACTCACTCCTAAAATATGTGGCTCGCAACAACTTTCTCAGGATCTTAAAGACTACTTCCCAATCAACAACTTTCCGGACATAACCCCAGGTGTACTATGGACAAAAGATGGTTCTAAGAGATAGGCTGGTGAAATTTGCCTCCCAGGTCTACAAGAGCATAAAGCATTTAACTACACTATACCCCACCCATTAAAACTGGAAATGTATTACAAGACAAATAGAGGTCATAATAAATATATATTAAAATCTAAAAATGATTTAAACTCAAAAATATTCATATAGTTTGCATTCAAATAATCAAACAAAAGCTTTACAAGATGTATTTTGTGATTGCTCATAATTTAATAATAAGGTAATATTTTATTTTACAATAAGGTTTGCGTTGTTCTTAAATTAACTAAGCTTTATTTGAATGTACAGTACCTTTGAATTTTAATGCCAAAAGCAAAATGCATAAGCTGCCATAACATGATCTATATTTCTGCACCACCATGGTCATTTATTCCTGCTAGTCAATATCTGGTAATATACATTGTGAGCAGGTATAGTACAATGGCAGTGCAATAGGCAATAATGATTTGGACGGTTTTGACAAATGAATCGCCTAATCCAATTCCATTTTTACTCCCCAGTTGCTTATCTACCCCAGCACAGCTAATAAATCAGGCAGTGGAATATTGTTAAAATACAGATCAGCTTAACATTAAGAACAGGAGGATACTTACAGCTACTCAAGAAAAGCAATTGCAACCCTCATGCACCCGGGGGGACACTGTCACAGTAGAGATGTGTGCAATTAATCACAACCTTATCTGGAATATTAAAATGGCCTTGCTACTTAGTGACACGGATACAGTGCTGTAACAGCTAAAGAAATCATCATTATTAGTCATTGGTTGCAGAGAAATGACACAAACGCTTGGTCACATTGCAGGACCACTGTATGATTTGAAAAAGTCTGGTTAAGAGCATAATTTTGGACCAAAATTTCATTAAAGGCATATTTAAGTTACCTGGATTATGAATGCATATGATAGAGGAGAATCAGTAGTGTATGAAAACATGTTTTGCACGAACAAATCCCAAAATAAACATTAATGAACTCAACCTGACGTTTGCAAATTTCTTCAGTTTTCTGGTATTTGATTTTGAGAAGGAATGCGTCTTGAAAACCCTAGCTAAATTAGCTTAAAATTCATAATTTGTTTCGGCCAATCACAGGCAGTTATAACATTGTTTCAATGCCTGGGAAGTGAGCCTGTGCAGCAAAACATCATGGGATGTGAAATCCTTTTTAACATCCACAAGGAAGCAAGGATGAGCTCAGACATTACTGCTGTGGATTTCTGCATTGTGCTGCTGTTGGCTTGAAGGTTGGTGTAGGGTTAAAAAATGTACATGAATGCATTATTTCTATTGGCAGGCAACCAGGTGACTACAGTATCTCACAAAAGTGAGTACACCCCTCACATTTTTGTACATATTTTATTATATCTTTTCATGTGACAACACTGAAGAAATGACACTCTGCTACAATGTAAAGTAGTAAGTGTACAGTCTGTATAACAGTGTAAATTTGCTGTCCCCTCAAAATAACTCAACACACAGCCATTAATGTCTGTATATAAGCAGCTCTGGGGGTGTGGAATTTTTTTTTTTTAAATAAAATAAATCTACATGTGTACAGATCGACTCAAAGTAACGTGAGTGTCTGATATAAGCAGCTTGTGTTAGATTTGAGAAAGGGAAAAACAGGGAATCTTTTAGCTAGGGATGCCTTTAAGATAGCTTGGAAAAATCACATATATAGTTGTGAGCATACGAGTTGTTGCTAACGCTTGCGGGCTCGCGTCGCGAGGGCCTCAGTTGCTGGCATGGTGCGCCGCAGGTGCTCCTTGCCAGCAACTGCGACCCTTGCAAACTTCACGTCATAACGCAAACAACATACGAGACACGTTACCACCCATTACGACCTCGCAAATATCGACTGCAACCCGTGGACATGAAAAAATGAAAAACACAATAAATACACACAGCACATACATAAAAAGCTTACCTACAGCAAGAGGGAGCATCCAGGACCTCAAAAAAACAACTTACACCTTCATTTAACTCAAAATAAAAGAGTTTAGACACAAAAAAATTCTCTGAGAGAAAAAATGGCCGCCGAACAAAACGAAAACGAGGCTACAGCACTCTAAACACGCAAAACACCACAAGAAACTCGCAAAACAACACAAAACACCTACGGATATTCCGCTAAGACGCATACCGCACATTTGCCGCCATTTTATAACAATGCGGAAGTACACAGCTACGCTAACGGTTTGGTCTTGCGCACGCACACTATTGCACTGCACACATTCAGCATGCTTACACAGCAGCTCCACACCCCTAATGCTGCAGCAACATCAAAACACATTGCAGCTCTTCAACACAATGCTTCCTCCATATATTACTTCAAAATAGGTAAAGTATATTAATTTATTAATGTATTATTTATTTTATTATTATACACCAAACAGCATTAGCTCACTTGCAATTTCATTGCCGTCATTTTTTGACGGGCAATTTGCTAGTATATACATAATTTTACTGCCTCTGCTAGTTCTTGATGCCAGAATGAGAGGGGCATTTACATTTCTACAGGAGCAGGACCATGCCTCAGCAGTAGTTTACATTGTAACTGCCTACTTCTGCGTATATAGGAAGAAAGAGTGGGTGTCAAATACTAAACATTTTAATGAGATTACAAATCCCTCTCCATTCCCTCATCCTTCTACCCCCGCCACTCACTATACTTATAGAAAAGACAAACACACATTCTCAGGCTCCAAGCAAGTAATTAAACCAGAGACAGTGGTCTTTTAAAGGCACTTTTTGAATGGAAAAGGCTTGTTCTGGAACATGTTTAAACTTGCCTAAGACATGTAAGAAATGACTGTCCTACAAATCCTACAGCCGTACAATTCATATAGTTCTATTAATGGAACATGTACACTTGGTAATTGTACAGTAAAAGCAGTTAGTTAAGCAATAGGTCATGTAGTTTAAAAAATAAACCACAATCTGTAGCATTTTTAAACACTCACAGATGCAACAAAAAGTAGCTGGAAACATTGTTTTAAAATGACAAAGTGGAAGCTCCAAATAGAGTATAATTGTAAACTATAGGTAATAAATACTTTATCAATTGAATGTTATTAAAAGAATGGATTTTTCTACAGTAAACTAACATTGACGTTTGCCATTTTGAGCTGTCAGTCAGCTTTAGGAATCTACTGCATCACACTATGTTTTTAAATGTACAACTATTTAAGCAAATATACATTAGTGGCTTACCAGAGCATTGGATAAGTATTTTCCCCATGTTGCTTCTGAGTCAGTCTATAGGCAGACCACTATTGGATAAAAGTGCCCTCTTAAACAAGTGACAGAAATTACAATACTACATTATGAGACAAATGAGGAACTTTGATAATTATTCACAAATGCTGATGGGTAATTGTCAGCCTATGGGGCAAGAACATCATACCTATGACCCAATATCCCATGTCATCATTATATCTTGGCATATGCAGACTTATCCATAACCAGTTCAGAGGCAATTACCCTGAATATACCTTAAATGGGTATGGAACATTCCTGGATTTTACTAGGTATTTAATGAACCTATGTATCTATTTACTTTTATGTACTTTATTATATTAGTACGTGCTTATAAGCTCTGTTTGTATTGCCTAACCAAGCAAATAGCCCATGTATGGGTCTGCCCACTGCAGTGTAGGCACACACAGACTCTGTTGGGCTGCATGTGCAGTGTAGTGTCCTAGCCTATCAGGGACCACATCTCAGCAGAAGATGGTCACTGATTGGTTAGTATGAGACCCAGCAAGTACAGCAAAGTCTGTGTCTTCATGAGTTGCAGTTGGCAGACGCAAGCAGGTAATATTTGTTTGATTTTAGGCAGTAAAAACAGAGCTTATAAGGACTTATTTATAAAATAAAGTACATAAAAGTAAATAGATAAACAGATATATTGTATTATAATCCTATTTAGATCCAAGAACCTTCCATATCTCTCTAATGTATTCCTCTGCTGGGCCATGAAGGATTGTCCTGCTCTTAAGCATGTCTCATAGAGTACTATTAAGGTGAAGATAAACACTCACTGGAGGCTGTGGGATAGTGTTTTAGAATGAAATATAAAACAACGTAACTTGTAATAACTTAGCTCTTGTATGCAATTATGCTGCTGTGGGTTTTACCATTTTTTGTCTGGTAGTCACTACCTGAATTGGGAAGAGACTGTCATAGGAAATTCAATATACACAATGGAAATCTGGCATCTATAAGTGAAAATGGAAGTCTGCAGTAAATAATTATTTAGTATAATAAATGTGAGTAACACCTATGTGGTGTGTTCTACACAGGTGTTACTCATAAGCTACTAACTCTAAATTTGGGGCAATCAAGCTGAGAGAGGTGGGGAGGGGGTGGGAGGGGAAGAGAGAAGGGGAGGAAGAGAGAGAGGGAGGAAGGGGAAGAGAGAGAGGGAGGAAGGGGAAGAGAGAGAGGGAGGAAGGGAGGGAGGGAGGGAGAGAGAGGGGAAGGGAGGGAGGGAGAGAGTGGAGGAAGAGAAGGGGAAGAAAGAGAGGGGAAGAAGAGAGAGGGGGACAAGTAGGGAGAGAGAGAGGGAGGAAGGGAGAGAGAGGGGAGAGAGGGGAAGGAAGAGAGAGAGTGGAGGAAGAGAAGGGGAAGGAAGAGAGGGGAAGAAGAGAGAGAGAGGGAGAGGGGGGAAGAGAGGAATGAAGAGAGAGAGGAGCGGAAGAGAGAGGGGAAGAAGAGAGAGAGGGAAGAAGGGAGAGAGAGAGGAAGAGAGGGGAAGGGAAAGAGGGAGAGGGGAAGAAGAGAAGGGGAGAAGTAGGGAGAGGGAGGAAGGGAGAGAGGGGGAGGAAGAGAGAGAGGGGGGATGGAAAGGAGAGAGGTGAGGAAGAGAGGGAGAGGGGGAAGAGAGGAATGAAGAGAGAGAGGAGAGGAAGAGAGAGGGGAAGAAGAGAGAGAGAGGGAAGAAGGGAGAGAGAGAGAGGAAGAGAGGGGAAGGGAAAGAGGGAGAGGGGAAGAAGAGAGGGGGAGAAGTAGGGAGAGAGAAAGGGAGAGGGGGAAAAGAGAGGCGAATGGAGAGAGAGAGAGGGAAAGAGGGAGAGGGGAAGAAGTAGGTGGAGAGGGATGGCGAGAGAGAGAGAGAGAGAGAGAGAGAGAGAGAAAGAGTCAGAAAAGACAACTCAAGATACTATATGATACTGTCATTTATGACGGGCAAGTTACTATTTTAGTATATTAGATAGTGGACAGTGTGGACAGTGCTTTGTGTGGATTATGTTAATGGTCACATCTTCTTGAATTTTCTTGAAGAACTAGTTTATTTTTTCACATGGTGAACATGAAGTGAGCCAAACATACATTTGTGCTGAACATGAACAAGACATTTTTTTTTCTAAGTTCTTTTTATGTTCTGATTATGATTAATTTGTTATTATTTTATTCAACAAAAAATATCATGCAGCCCTACTGACAAGGTTTATTAGTAAAGTGCTGATTTCCCTTTTCCTGACACCAATCTGCTCATCCATGATTATGCTAACAACTCATCATGGCTGACAACCTATGCATAATTACTGGATAAATCAATCAACATATTTCACCTAACAGCACACAATAAAAATCAATATGAATATTTATAATATTTATTTATTTAGTTACAATACATACAGTTGTTTGAATTAATATTGTTAATTTATTAATTTATTATTAATTATTTAATATATTTGCAAAAAATACAATAATTACAGTGTTTACAAACAAATCAAAATCTAAACAATATTTAAATTAAAAGGACAATGAAGTCACCAGATGTACTCTGCGTCATCAGGTAGAAGCTTGAAAAATTTTGAAAAGCTATTTACATTTTTTAATCAATAATTAACCTAGATATGATATTTTAATTGTTTTATAGCAGTTGAAGTCCTGTCATAAGACTCTGCATAGGTAATACGTTTGGATTGTGACATATTCTAATTTAGCTTGTAGCAATATGCCACGTAAGAGTTTTTATATTTCTGAACCATAGGTCTGACTTCCTCTTAATTTCTTATTTAACTACTGTATATATTTAGACACACTCACATACATATTAATTGAGTGGTGCCTCGGTACTCAACCTTAATCTGTTCCGGACGGCAGGTTGAGTACCAAAAACTATCAGTACCAAACTTCCATAAGGAGTAATGTAAATTAGGTTTAGCTAATGTGACGAGGACCAAGGTAGCAAGAAGAGCACCAAGGTTTTTTGCTCATCCAGATATGTCGAGTACCAAAATTGATGAGTTCCCAGCTAGACAACTACAAAGGTACCCGTGTATCACATATTATAATTGTCAAACTGCGAGTTGTCGTCACGCTTTGTGGCCCTTGCAAAGCGAGGGCCACAACTGACGAGAACTCGCAGTTTCACAACTCCCCCTGCAACAACTGAGAGAGACTTTACCCCATTGATGCTCGGCGCTCATCGCGCCACAAGTGGGACGTGCACGCACGAGCGAGCGGGACGCGTGCACGGGTAGCCGGGCATACACGCGTGCGCGTGCATGCTCACGCGAAGATGGCTACACAAGCGTGCGCGCGCACGCTCACGCGAAGACGGCCACACATGCATGCGCGCGCGTCTGCAGTACTGAGGTGAGGGAGGAGTGGGAGAGAGAGACACGTGGGGGAGAGGAGGGGGAAGAGAGACACGGGGAGAGAGAGGAGGGGGAAGAGAGACACAGGGGAGGGAGAGGAGGGGGAAGAGAGACACAGGGGAGGGAGAGGAGGGGGAAGAGAGACACAGGGGAGGGAGAGGAGGGGGAAGAGAGACACAGGGGAGGGAGAGGAGGGGGAAGAGAGACACAGGGGAGGGGGGAAGAGAGACACAGGGGAGGAAGGGGAGGGGAGGAATACAGAAGAAGGAGAGGAGGGATAGACACAAGGGAGGGGCAGGATGGGGGAGGAGACACAGCAGAGGGGGGAAGAGACGAGGGGCAGGGGAGAAGAGACACAGGGGAGGGAGGAAGATACACAGGGGAGGGAGGAGGGGGGAAGAGACAAAGGGGAGGGAGACGGGGGAAGAGACACAGGGGGGGAGAGACACAGGGGAGGGAGGGAGGAGAGAGACACAGGGGAAGGAGGGGGGAGAAAGAGGGGGGAAAGACAGGGGAAAGACAGGGGAAAGAGGGGGACAAGACAGGGGAAAGACACAGGGGAGGGAGAGGGGGAAGAGACACGGGAGGGAGAGAGGGAAGGAGAAACAAGGGAGGGAGGGTGGAAAGTGACACATGGGAGGGGGAAGAGACACAGGGGAGGGAGACGGGGGAAGAGACACAGGGGAGGGAGACGGGGGGAAGAGACACAGGGGAGGGAGACGGGAGGAAGAGACACAGGGGAGGGAGACGGGGGGAAGAGACACGGGGGAGGGAGACGGGGTGAAGAGACACGGGGGAGGGAGGGGGTGAAGACACGGGGGAGGGAGGGGGGTGAAGAGACACAGGGGAGGGAGGGGGAGAAAGACAGGGGAAAGAGGGGGGTAAGACACAGGGGAGGGAGAGGGGGAAGGAGAAACAAGAGAGGGAGAGGAGGAGAGAGATACAGAGGAGGGAGAGGGGGAAGATACACAGGGGAAGGAGAAACAAGGGAGGGAGAGCAGGGAAAGAGACACAGGGGAGGGAGAGGAAGTAGAGGGCGGGAGAGGCTAACAATGAGCGCCAAAGCCATTCATTGCAAGGCCCGAGATGAGCGCTGAAGGAGCTCATCGCAAGGCCAGTAAAGTAGAGGGGGGAGAGGTAGAGGGGTAGAGAGGCTCGCAATGAGCGCCGAAATCGCTCATTGCGAGACCCGTGATTAGCACCGAAGGAGCTCATTGCGAGCCCAATAAAGTGGAGGGGGGAGAGGCTCGCAATGTGTGACAAACACCATTGCCAGGCTTCAATTTTTATTGCCGTCATTTTGGACGGGCAAGTCGCTAGTATGATATATGACATAAAAGAGTGGAAGCTGTGAGACATGGAAGGACCATAACGGCACCCTTGCTTTATTATATATCCTAAATAACACTTTTATTATTGATAATAATAAAAAAAATACCTGTGAGGGGACTTGAACCTGGAAGACTTCATACCCTGCAAGCTAATACACAGGTATGTAACTACATAGGGCATATATATCATCAGACTCAGAACGGATTCTAGCTAATACTCATTAACACGATGCAATGATCATTAATGATACAGTGTAGAGGCAACACACTGAAATCCCCTGACTTCTGTTTATCACAACTCAATTAAATCAACATTCATTTTAAAAAGGAAAACACTTTTTCCAAGTGCATTTTCACTCTATGTGAAGAGCTGATACAGTGACTTTACTATTTGAACTTTAATGATTACAAAAATGTATCCTTTTTATTTACCAGCACATGTTTGCCATAATTTGGCATGTCCAGGTGAACTAAAAGTTGTGATCATAAATATCTCTCACTTTCTATTTCCTGAATTTGAATGTGAACTGATAAGAGAATGCAAATTTGAACTTATTCTTTTTATGTGTAAAACACTACTTGTGGGGACGTTCATATAACTATTATACAACTAACGACTTGTCCGTCAAAAATGACATCAAGAAAATTTGAAGGCTGGCAATGCTGTTTGCCACATAATGCAAGGCTCTTAGCCCTGTAAGTTGCGGGCCTCGCAATGAGCACCTTCTCCGCCCATTGCAGGCCTCGAGCAACCCTCCACTTTGATGCCTCTATCACCATCTACTTTACGGGCCTCGCGGGCCTCCCTCCCCTGTGTCTTTCTGCTCTCTGTCCCTGTTTAAGGGTTGCGTGTCTCTCGGTGAGCGCCGTTGGTTTTTATTTTCCAAGTCTTGTGTGCTTTGCGAGGATGTTGTACGCGCTTCAGCCTCGTTTTGAGCCTTTTTGTAAAGAGTTACATTTTTTGTCCGCCAGTTTTTTCCTTGCTTAGCCGATTTTCTATGTCCGAAAAACACCAAATAGGGGTCAAATAACCTTGTGGTCTCACTCACAGGGTCCCTGGGTGTGTCCCTAAGCTGCGTGTGATGTTTTTAATTAATTTTTCTTTATTTGTTGCTTTTCCAGTTACCTGCTTGAGAAAATCTCGTCCGTTAAATTCGTATTTTTGTTGTTGTTGGGTGCGTCCTTCATTGCTGATCGTGTGTATCGCTATCGGCGCCTTCAATCTCTTTCCATCCTCCATCGGTGTAGAGGACCCTTAGAGGAACCCTGAAAGGCCACCATTTTTTGCACAAAGTCGTGCTCTCATTGCAGCTTAAGTCCTGCGGGACTCACGATTTTACGCCTATGGCACTCATCGCAAGGCGCACATTGCGCATGTGCAAGTTGCAACATTGCAGAGCAATACCAACAAAGTCGTAGATCCACAACTATTATATGTGATTACCTGATACACTTACAGCAAAAGCAAATAATGAAGCATCGTTATACAAGGTTTTAGAGATGTATAAGTGTAAGAAAATCCTACCAGAAAGTAGTGTATTTCATAGTAACATGTCACTGATATACATATCATACAGTCTATTTAATTTAAAGAGACACTTAGATGATGCATTTAAAGACCATGTCCTATACATTGTTTTGCATGTCACACACACTAACATCAAAGAAACAAATCGCTGACATATATTATTGCAGTGAAGAGAGTATATATTATAATTTAGAGAAAGCTTGTAATGTATGGTCCATTCAGGATCTGATAACTTAGTATTTATGGTTTATGGATGCTGGTTCTTATTTTGGATCACACTATTGATTCTGTAACAGTAGAAAGAACAGAGAGACTAAAAATATAAAATAAACAGAACTGTATAAATAATCAATGTGATCCACAATGGCTCGTGAGATACTTACGTGCAATAAAATAAATCTATCTGGTAGATATGTTATTGAAAAATATCATAAAATGTTGCTTTCTCTATTTCCTCAAAGCAATACAATATTTCCATGTAAATTTTGCAATAGTAAAGGGCCACTGTAGTCCAAAATGTTGTGTCATATATTTAAATGGGAATGTCTTATACATGTCAAAAGTTTTCTCCCCATGAAAAATAAATGATATTATTTGAAGAAAATATACTAAAACAAATAATAACATTGTGTCTGATCGGTCTTTATCTTACCAGTGATACCCTGTTAATTGCGGTTTCTTGTCTGATTTACATTACAATCAAAGGAAACAAAAGCACAATATGTTTCAGTTCAGATTTCAAGAAAATTCACTTCTTCTCTGTAATTTATCAGGACAGAGGAAAACAATCCAACACCGCCCTTTTTTTAATGTTTTTTTAATTAACACTATCGATCAATTTGATCAATTATTTTACATGCAAAGATTTTTTTTTGTAATTTGCAAAACATAATCTTATAAATGTATTCAAAAGGCCACACAATCTGAGAATTATTGCGTGATATAGATTTCAATAGAGATTTGTTACAACTAATTTATTGCTCTACCGGTGTTCTCTTAGTGCCCCCTCCTGGACATATGAAGTTCTGCATGCACTAAAGGTTCCTATACAAAAGGCAGCTCAGTAAGACCTTTCATCATGACCTTCCTGGGTCACTGCTGATTTGTAACATGCCCTTCTAATTAAAAATATTATGGGTGAACACATGTTTTGCCATGTGTTTAATATTGTATTTTTCTTTGTACTTAACCCTTGTATAGCGCTACCGAATATGTTGGCTTGTTACAAATAAAGGATCACATATAATAGTTATCAGACTACGAATAGTCGTCACTCTTTGCGAGCTTGCAAAGCGAGGGACGCAGTTTGATCCGCATTGGCGGAAGGTGGAGGCTCCAACATCGGCTGGTGGAGGCTCCAACGTCGCGAGGGGCCGCATTTGCGGAGGTGGAAGCGAAGCGAGGGGCCGCATTGGCGGAAGGTGGAGGCTCTAACATCAGCTGGTGGAGGCTCCAATGTCGCGGCTGGTGGAGGCTCTACGGCGCCTCACGCGCGGTTACATACACCCACACAATAAGCACTTTAACAAAATAGATCTAACACTAAATCACTAAATACGGACTTACACAAAAAAATACAAACCGCGGGACTTAGAAAACAAGATTTACGGACTTAGCCTAAAAAAATACGAGCCGCGTGATAGAAAAAAAAACATTACGACCTTGCAAAAATACAACCTTAACGGCCGAACCACGCTCACCTGAAAACATTAAAAACACAATAAATACACACAAAAAAACCATAAACTTACCCACAGCAAGGGGGTACACCCAGGACGTCTGGAACTTGGGTTATACCTCAATTTAAGTCAAAATTCCCGAGTTTAGACACACCAAAATCCACTAAGTGAGAGAAAAAATGGCCGCCGAAAAAAACGAAAATGAGGCTACAGGACCCTAAACACGCAAAACACCACCAAACACATACATATTTTCAAAAAAGGAGTACAAGGTACAAGATACACTATTAACAAGGACGCTACATCATACACAGCCCCGTACCACATACACATTTGCCGCCATTTTACAACACTAACTTATACAATGCGGAAGTACACAGCTACCCTAACAGCTTTCCCTCGCGCATGCAGCCTATTTACACTACACACTGCACACATTGCTGACACTTACACCTCAGCTCCACAACAGTGCAAACCAACATTGTATGCTACAGGAACATCAAAACAGATTGTCAGCTCTTCAGCACAATGCTTCCTGCATATATTACTTCCAAATAGGTAAAGTATATTAATTTATTAATTTTTTTATTATTTAATTAGCATACAAAAATGCATTAACACAAAAAAAATAAAACTCTTGCAATAAACATAAAAAGCCATTCAGTACGCCCCTCACAACGAGCGCTAACGCTGCTCATAGCACACAAAGCCTTGCAATAGGCGCAAAAAGCAGATCAACACCGACAAAACAATAACAGCAAAAGCGCCTCTGATAAAAAAAAAATACAACAACCAGCAGCCTCACAATGAGCGCTAAAGGATCGCAGACCACCAAAAACAATAATGTCTGTGGCAAACAGCATTACCTGCCTTACAATTGTATTGCCCCGTCATTTTTGACAGGCAAGTCGCTAGTAATAGTAATAATAACAACAATAATAATTCCACTTTATCTAGGATTACTTTTTGCATTGAATATTATTTTGAAGTAATGGTTCACAATGCAAAACCAAATCTCAGGCTGCTCTATACAAACAGAACAACCCACAAATCACTGATTAATGAAAAGTCATGTTTACAGTATGCACTTATGAAGAACATGACTTGATAATATGCAAAAGGATTTTAACAAGGATTAAATAAAATAAAAGAAGAGGAAAAGAACAGTGCGTGCAGATCTAGCACCACAAACAGGATATGGGCATTTCCTGGAGATGGAGAGCTTACAGAGAGAGCTCTGATAGTTTAGGAACAACAACCGGAGGCACCATCAGCAAATACAAATGGAATGAGATCACTTCCTTTTTTTATTTTTTTATTTTTTTTTTTTTTATTTGCAAAATTAAGTATTAACATACTGAAGTTGCATAAAACAGAAAATTTACAACAATTTTTACAACATAAAAAATACATTTACATAGTCATTCTCTCCCTTTCATTCCACTTTCAACCTTTCTAAAAAAATGTTAGTATTTACTTTGTACCTTGTTTTTGGTCCCATACTTTCCATTTTAATGGATCAGCTTTAATACAACCTTTTTGTTCATAATTTTTCTCCAGTTCTCGGATGTATTTAATTTTCCGAACGACATCTGAAAAGTCTGGCGCGATATCTGCCTTCCAGTTTGTGATTATAGTATTTTTGGACACTGAGAAAGTCAGAATCGCGAAAGACTTTTTCTCTATATCGATGTCATTAGGAAAAATGTGTAACAGGCTACATTCTCCCCTAAAGGGGAATTGGTCTCCCACAATTTCGGACAAGAAAATAAAACACTTTTTCCAAAATAGCCTTATTTTGGGACATTCCCATAGAATGTGCTGTAAATGAGCAACTTTACCACAGTTTCTCCAACACATTTTTTCTATAGGAATATGAGAAATTTGTGCAATTTTAACCGGTGTAAAATACCAGTTATTAATTATTTTAAAAAAGGTTTCTCTATAAGTTATTTGCTTAATGAATCTGTTTGTTAATTTTAGGGATGTTTCCCAATCTTTAACCTCCAGAGTTAAGTTTAAATTCGACTCCCATTGACACATACCCTTAGTTTTAGGTTGCTCTTCACAGGATCTGATAATATTAAAGCAGTTGGATATTAAGTGTTTTTTTTCCGATCTAAGAAGAATTTTTTCCATAGAATTTAACACTTTACCAATTTGTGACATTACTTTAGATTGGTGGCAACTGGTTCTATATGCTTCATATGTTAGCCATCCTTCTTTTGCAATATTGAATTTATTTTTTATCTGATCAAAAGACCCAACTGCTCCTTCAATTAGGGTGTCGCTAATTCGTACCATCCCCTTTTTATTCCAATCGTTTAAAACTCCTTTCATGTTTATCTGTAACAGAGCTTTAAGTGGGGTTATTAGACTACCTTCTGGGATTAATTTCTTTTTCTTATTAATTTGTTTCCAATTTTTTGAGATTTCTTTTACCACCGTTGATCCTATCACCATCTCCTTATAAGAGCATTTTTCTTTAAAAACTAAAGCTGATAAATGCCATTCTGGAATTAATGTTTGTTCTATGTGCATCCATGGGAGATTATCTGCTGTTTCTAGCCACTTTAACGCCTGTACTACGCTATTGGCTTCTTGATAAGTTTGGAGTAAGGGATAGGATATACCTCCCTTTAAAAAAGTTCTTCCCATGGTTGTCTTTTTCATCCTTATGAATTTAGATTGATGTATATAAAAATCGATAATTCCTTGAAGTTTCTTTAACCAGCTTTTAGGAATCTTAAATGGGATACATCTCAAAAGATAATTAACTCTTGGGAGGATCAACATTTTTACAACTGCAATTCTACCTGAAAAGGAAAATCTGTCTTTTCTCCAGTTTTCTATAATTTTTTGACATTTTGCATATAAATCTTTATAATTCCTTTCTACTGTTTCCTGTGATTTATTCAGAATTATGATTCCAAGATGTTTAAATGATTCCGAGTTCCAGTCATATGGATATATAATCTTTAGTTGGGACAACAGATTTTCTGAAAAATTAAAGTAAAGTGTTTCTGATTTTTTATAATTCAGTTTATAATGGGATACTTTACTATACCTTTGGATTATTTTTGATAAATAATAAAGTGATTCTTCTGGATGAGTAAGTGACAAAACAACATCATCTGCGTAAAGACTAGTTTTGTACTCCCTCTCTCCCACCCTAATTCCGCGAACCTGTGAGCAAGATCTAATAGCTTCCACTAATGGTTCTATCATCAGCGCAAACAAAGTGGGAGAGAGGGGACAGCCCTGTCTGGTACCATTTGATATTCTGAATGAATTTGCCCCTCCCCCCAAACCTGTTATTTGTGCCGACGGAGAACTGTATAAAGCCCCAATCGCTTTGGCACCAAATTCTCCAAACCCAAATTTAGATAATGTTAAACGCATGTACTCCCATCCTACTCTGTCAAACGCTTTTTCTGCGTCTAATGACAAGAATAGGGTGGGAGTACTTTTGTTTCTCGTAATTTCACTTAAATTCATAATTTTCCTAATGTTTTCTGTACCTTGTCTGCCTGATACAAATCCCATTTGATCTGTTGTTACTAATTTACCTATAAATTCCTGAATTCTAAGGGCCAAAATTTTCGAGTACAATTTAATGTCTGCGTTTAATAGGGAAATAGGTCTGTAATTGGCGCAATATTGTGGATCCAAGTTGGGCTTTGGGATCATTATGAGTGCTACTTTTCTCATTTCTTTTGGTATAACTCCTGTACTTTTTATTTCATTAAAAGTGTCTGTTAGGTGAGGGCTTAATAATTGACCAAAGGTTTTATAAAAGCAATTTGTATAGCCATCTAATCCTGGGGTAGTGTAGGGTTTAAGTTGTTTGATTGCTTTAAGTACTTCTTGGATAGTAATAGGGTCGTTTAGTTTTTCTCGGTCGCCTTCTGATAATTTGGGTAATTGAGTATCATCCAGAAAAGTTTGAATTTCCTCTGTTAGTGGCTTGCATATCTTGGGATCTTTTTCTAAATTATACAAATCTTGATAGTAATTAAAGAAGGCTTGACCAATTTCTTTAGGTGAGGAAATATACCTACCTTTATCTTTTAAAATTGTTATTCTTTTCTTTTCCCTTTTTTTCCTAACTTGGGTAGCCAATAGTTTACTGTTTCTATTATTTTGATGATAATATGTCTGTTGAAAGCGCCACAATGCCCTATCTGATATTTGCTGATTAATTTTATTTATTTTATTTCTTATTATTTTGATATCTTCTATTATGTGTACTTGTGCATCCCCAAAAAAATTTGATTCTAACTTATTTAATTCTATATATAGTTTTTTTAGTGGGGTGCCTCTCCGTTTTATTGACTGTGATTTAAGTTTAATCATTAAACCTCTTGTGAATGCTTTTTGTGTATTCCATAACGTGCAATACGATGAGACCGTGTGGCTGTTAGTGTTAAAAAATTGTGTTATTTCTTTATTTAAAAATTCTTTATTCTCTTCTGTTTTTAGTAAAAAATCATCCATTTTCCATTGTGCTCTATCTAATTTAACTTTATCAATTTCAATTGTTGCTGTAGTAAAGGCATGGTCTGATATGACTATCTTGCCTATTTCTGTGTGAGATATTTTATCTATTATTCGGGAATTTACTAATATTAAGTCTATCCGTGAATATGTATTGTGTGGTGTTGAGTAGAAGGAAAATTCTTTTTGGTTAGGATGTTGAACTCGCCATGAGTCAAATAAATTATTTTTAATAGTCCATTCAGCAAATGATTGCGTTACCTTGCTAACTCTTTTAAGATTTTTATCCTCTGGTTTTTTAGATCTATCCAGATTTGTATTAAGTACCATATTAAAGTCTCCTGCAATAATCAGAGGACCTTGTGCAAATTTCTTAATTAACTTAGTTATTATTTTTAAAAATTTACCTTGCTTTTCATTCGGTGCATATATATTAATTAATGTAATTTTTTGTTTATTAATTTGTCCATTCCATATAATGTAGCGTCCTTCACAATCTATAATAGAAGCAGCTTCGACTATTTCCAGATCATTGGAAAAGAAAATTGATACCCCTCTTTTTTTTTTTCCACATCCTGAGTGGAGTCTATACTCATAACACCCAACTGCAAAACCCGAAGTTTTACCTTTCTCCCAATGTGTCTCCTGGAGAAATATTAAGTCAGCCTTCTCTTTATGACAATGTCTAAATATTGTTTTCCTTTTACCTGGAGAATTTAACCCTCTAACGTTCCAACTTAAAACCTTTATCCCCATATTCCTCTAAAACTTAACGCTAGGCTAATATTATTTCCTTTGTTTTTCATTTTTTTAATTTTGGGACCAAAAACTATTTTCCTAACATTCATACTAGCATTCATCCATACATTCTGATTGTTAGAACAGTTGGGGCTGTAAAACAGCCTTCCGCCATTACTGTTCTGCAGGGATTCAGCCAATGTTTAGAAATGGTTAGCGGTCTAATGAGAAGATGGCTATAATTTTAACCTTACTTAATCTTCTTTTTTCTAGCTAATAAAACTGCATCTTTGGTATTTGGATTATCCTAATACTAACTCTTAGAGATGCTAGAAGATGCCAGGAGATGCCCGGAGAGAGGAAAGGGTTGGAAGAAGGGAGTGTGTCATATTATTATATTATATATATATTTTTGTATTATTTTTTTTATTTTTTTTATTTTTTTATTAATTTCCTTAAATTTTAGTTTAATTTACCCTTTTACCTTTGTGTCATACTTTATGGCTTAGAATTTTGAATCTTCCCCTATCCTTCTTTCCTCCCATCCTACTTCTTTTACTTCTCTTTCTCCTTTCCTCTCTCCTGACCTTAAGCGATGTGAAATCAAACTTAGTTAATTTATCTTGATGTTAACAGTTCTAAGTTCTACCCTAAAGAAATAATTATTTTCTATTTTTTCTAAATAAGTACTACTTCGATCCGTGTCCATAAAGTCATAACTTAATGTCTATTGCTGTCTTTATTGTTACAGAGCTTATTTCTTCGTCTGCCAATCAGGCGTTGCTATTTGCAATTTCATCACTGGCTCCTTTGGTTCGTGTGTTTTCAGGTTTAAGTTATTCAAAAAAGTTTCTCCTTCTTCCATAGAGTTGATTTTATGCCACACGGATCCCTGTAGCACTAATAATCCTGTTGGGAAAGTCCATTTGTAGATCAAGTTTAGTTTTCTTAGTGCTTGAGTTATAGATAAAAATTCCTTTCTTTTATTCATAGTTCCTTTTGAAAAATCTGAAAAGATTTGTATTTTTTCATATGGTGCTTCAAATTTCTTCTTTATATAGCTAGCTTTGGAGATTGCTTCCTTTGTAGGAAGGTGATGAATTTTTACGATCACATCTCTAGGACTTTTATTTTGTAGATAAGTAGGTAAAGGTATTCTGTGAACTATATCCAATTTCTGATCCAGTTTTGCGTATATGGGGGAAATATTAGAGAATAATTCTCCTAAGTATATTGGAAGATCCTCTTTCTTTATAGATTCAGATATACCTCTTATGCGGAGGTTATTTTTTCGTGAATTATCTTCCAATTTGTTTATTTGCTCATTCAGCTTTTTCATTTGTGTGGACATTTTAACTGTCTGATCCAGTAACATATTATGGTCCAGAATTAGGTTATCAAATTTAATTTCTAGGTCTGCAGATCTTTTGTTCACTTCTGTTATTAATTTAGCGTTTTCCATGATTTGGGCCTTTATTTCTGCAAAGAATTCTGTTTGAAAGTTCTTTAGAATTTCTTTCATTTTTCCAATAGTGAGAAGATTCTCCTCTTGATTCTCAGAATCTCTGTTTATTAAATTAACAGAGGGGAGATCTGTACTGGGATCCAGCCCTTCTTTTAACGTTTGTTTTTGCGATGATTTTGTAAGATTCTTAGGGGAAAAAAAAGTGGATGGTTCTAAGGTAGGGCTTTTCCTCCCTTTCGTTTTAGTTTTCGTCGCCATTTTGTGCTAATGGTGGAAATGGTGAGTTTATTTCCTCTTATAACACTTCCTTCTTTCCTTTTTCTCCTTCCTCTATATTATTTGAGGTTTTAAACTTCTTGAGTGTTTACATCCACTTCTAGGAATGTCTTATCTCTGTCAATCTCAGAAATTTTTTATTGAGTAGTTATCTCGCTTTTAATAGTTCGTAAGCGATTACCTTATTAATTTAGAAGGACCCTTAGCATCCATTCCAGTCTCTCCCCCTTATAATTGTTTAAACAATACGTTTTCTGTTTCATAAATTTTACTGATTAGATCTCCTCTTGTAATTTTTTGAGAATATTGGAAAATTTATGCCCATTACCTCTCAGTTTGTTTCTTTAGAAAAACCAGTTATCTTTCCAAACAGTATATACAATCTCATTAAATCAGTTCGTTTTTTCCTGGTCTTTAGAGGAGATTTTTTATCTCATAGTTTTATATATTTCCCTGTAAGTTTTCTGTCCACTTTCATAGTATCATATATAGACTTTGTGACAGTTTTTATAAGTTTTTATAAGTGTGAGCTTATAGCTCAATTTGCAATTTATTTATTATCTTAAAGACCATTTCTTTGCGCAAAAGAGGAGAAAAAATGTTTTACTTAGCTTTAGTCCACTTATGTCCTGGATAAGGTTGTCCTTTGAGCTGACTTGGAGTGTACTGCAGCCTCTATGTCCCCATTCTCCTGGGCTTGTGCTGTTTGGAGCTTGTAAGATTCTGTGCAGTTACTTCTTCTGCTTGGCAGTTCACGTTCTTTGCCAGATCCTACTTCCTGGTGCCTTCCTGCACCTCTATCGTCGGGGTTATAGCACGTCCATTGCTATCCCAGCACTTTGCACTCCCAGAGTCACCAGGGCACCCGGCCGCCGGGGACACACCACACGCCGCCCGCACTGGACTGGACTGTCGCTCCCCCCTTCTCCAGGTGATGCTAACGTGGATGTGCTTGCTTAATCGGCACACCCGCCCTCTGCAAGCTTGCTCACTCTCTTTGGCGCCATCTCCTCCCGCAAACCGCCGTGCTGTACGGCTAGATTACCATTTCCGGTCACTCCCCCTGTTCTTGCTTCAAGCGGGGAATGAGATCACTTCCAACAACAGAACATGTACGTGAAGGGACAGCTCTCCGGCCTAAACCAGAACTTGTCCACAATGGATGAGATCTTTTCAGTAATGCTGGTCCCCCTAACACCCAACCCTTCACAACACTGTCCTGCCGAGCAATCCTTCATACTCTACCACCAGCCCCAAGATGAACCCATTCTACCCAGGGCAAAGTGCTTGGTAGAGCAGAATGGGGCCTATCTAAGGAAGAGGGGAGGAGATGAGGGTTTCATTTTGTCCATTTTGGTAATGTTTCCGTTTTTTCTTTTCAGGTAGCTTTGAAATAGAACATCATAATATGTTAATCCCAAATCAGTACTACCCAATACTGTAAGTGAAACATATACAGTGCACACTAACAACATACATGTACATAGCCACATCTGATCTGTGAACACATTTCACATTGGTTTAGATTTTACCAAACAGTGGATGATACAATCAATTAATGTTTGCAAGAATAACCTGTCACATAGCCTACATTTTGTCATAGGATCGTATTACTGTCCCCCCTTCTTTGTGTATCTGCACGATAGGAATGTTCTGTCTGATGTAATTGAAGGGTACTAAACATGCAGTGACATATGTCACACACTGGGGGTATTTACTAAGCATCTCAAGTGGCTGAGAGGTGTACCCCTGAATTTTCTATGCATTTTTCCTTATGGTAAAAAAATAAATAAAAAAAATAGCACTTCTCACCTCATCTCAGACACTTTAGCAAATTCACTCCACTATCTACAACCATCTGCAAACCTTTTTAAAAGTTGGTTAAACTTTTGGTTACATTATGATTATTTTAAACTAGCGAATTGCCCGTCAAAAAATGACGGGCATGAAATTGTAAGCCAGGTAAAGCTGTTTGAGACGTAAACCGTTTTTTACCCTGAGGACCTTCGTCGCTCATTGCAAGGCTTTCGCTGAGCGCCTTCGGTGCTCATCACATGCCTCACAATGAGCGTTGGATGTTGTTTTGTTTGTTATTACAGGGGCTTTTGCTGTCATTGTAAGGTCGGTTCTGATTTGCTTTTTGCGCTTATTGCAAGGCTGTCCCTTGGTGTCGTTTGTGTGCTATGAGCAGCGTTGGCGTTCGTTGTGAGGCGCGCAGTGAATGTTTTTTGTGTTTATTGCAATACTTTTTTTTTTGTGTGTATGCTAATTAAATAATTAATAAATGAATATACTTTACCTATTTGGAAGTAATATATGCAGGAAGGATTGTGCTGAAGAGCTGACAATCTGTTTTGATGTTCCTGCAGCATACAATGTAGGTTTGCAGTGTTGTGGAGCTGAGGTGAAAGTGTCAGCAATGTGTGCAGTGTGTAGTGTAAATAGGCTGCGTGCGCGAGGGAAAGCCGTTAGTGTAGCTGTGTATTTCCGCATTGTGTAAGTTAGTGTTGTAAAATGGAGGCGAATGTGTGTGGGAATTTGGAGTTAAATTGAGGTGTAACTTCACTTGCAGAGGTCCTGGGTGCCCCCCCCCCCCCTGTGGGTAAGTTTTTTATGTCTTTTTTGTGTGTATTTATTGTGTTTTTAATGTTTTCAGTTGCACGTGGTTTGGTCGTTAAGGTCGTAATTTTGCGAGTTTTGCGTTGTAAGAGCCGCGGTTCGTATTTTCTTGCTTGTGTGTGTGTTTGTAACTGCTTGTGAGGCGCTGTAGAGCCTTCACCTTCGCAAATGCGGCCCTTTGCTTCGCGAGCTAGCGTGACGACGATTCGTAGTTTGACAGCTATTATATGTGATTGTCATGTCCAGCAAGATAATCAAATAAACATTAAAAAATGTCATTTCAGTGTCAGACAATGGGGTAATTTAAGCATCTGCTTGTTGTAGAGAACAGGACAGAGGGTAATACCCAATATGAGATAGTTGTGAAGAAAGAATGAGGAAACCTGTTGAAATAACGTTTGCATGTGTACCCAGAATGCTGTTTGGGTGAATTGCAGAAGGTAGCAAAGAAAAGAGAAATAAAGAATGGACAGACTGAAGAGATTAAAGTTGTTGAGTGAGAAACTTGCTACATAAGATCTTTACCCATAATTGTTGATAGGGTGTAATAAGCAAGAACTAAGTAAAGCAAAACTCTTGCTAAATCCGATCTTGATTATGAACTGTTGTCTTAAAGTAAATGGACTCTAATAGGCAGATATCCGACCACTTTGTTTTCCAGTAATATTTGTGTGCTATCAGTCAAAGTAACAGACCAGATAAAAGGAGGGTCACAATAGTACAGAGACAGGGCTAATTTGGGTTCCCCTTCCCACATTCAGGGGGCGACAAACTATGGGGGCAAGGAGAAGGCAGACAAAGCAGTGATCAGACAGAAAAACGCGCCAAATGGTTAACTGCGTTGGATTTAAAAAGACACTTTCTTTTGTATTCCACAAGAGGAGGAGAGTAAATGATTTTTATGTTTGAGTGGCAGGACTCGGACACAGGAGTAAAGATGCAGCTCTAAAGATACAGCCCCACCCTGTTATTACCTTCAAGCATATCCTATTGTTCCTGGAAAGAGAGTTTTACTGTAGGATGTGGATGGACTATTGCTGCAGCACTGAGGAAGAATGTGTAAGTGGGATTATAGAACTGTTCCATCACCTTGGAAAGTGCAGATATCAAGTTTCAAAGAAAAAGGCCAAAATATGCCAGACTTAAGTCAAATATTTAAAACTTGAAAAAAGGGAAAAACTGAAAATAAATTAAGAATATGTCAATCAAAAGCAGCTCAGAGGATTCCTGTGGGCAGCCAGCGTCTGCAGAATCTGAGTACCAGATGACAGATCCCATCTATGAAAGTACCAAAGGGGGAACATAAATCCTTTCACCTGTGGGCCGGGGTAAAGAGCAGCTTTCACCCAAATAAAGAAGAAGAGACTGATGAGCGCCCCTGCCTCCAGACTCAGCAAAGGTCTTCATGCCTATGGAACCCTTTGGAAGGAGAGAGGACTGTTGACGGGGGGAGGAATGCAAGTCAAGTATTCCTCTGAAATATTAATATAGTTGACCTGCAGTTTTGGCTGCATTTCTCCACATATCTCTGACCGGGGCAATAGGGCCAAGGATCTCCTCGTCAACCTGCTCCTGGCATTATCCAAGCTGGCTTTATACAAGTCCAGGAAGCAGTGTTTGCCTGAGGAGGTTACACTGTCATGCAAGGCCATGTTCCGGGCAAAGTTCCACCTGACTTTGTCCACAGGAAGGATGGATGGGTTTACCTCCCAGTGTCTATAGATGGTGTGCTCTGCTCATTATCCCCCCATCAGGATTTATTTCAGTTTCATCTCCTTATATAATTAATACGTTTATTTACAGTTTTTTCCCCCCTTACCACCAGGTGGGGATGTGGAGTGTCCTGTGACTGACCTTTAACAGGTAGCACCTCTGTAAAATACTCTCAGGCCCCTATTCAATTGAGCAATTTTAAGTTACTGGAGCCCGTAAACTAATTGGCTATTCAATTGGCGTCTTTTAGCTACATGCAAACAATTTGCGGGTTACAGGCTGAAAATCCCTGCAGTTGTCAAAATTGTAACTTTGACCCATCTAAGCCTTTGATCTTACAATCGCAAATCGCTATTCAATTGCTACCATTCCTCAAGCCCGCAAATGTTTGCACACCCGTAAATGACAAATATAGAAGAAAATCCTATAAGTACCAGATAGGATTAGCAAGGGGGTTAAACACCTGATCGTAGCACTGTAAATGCAAATAGAAAAATCAATACTGCACTTTAAAAGATGGGGAAAGCGATGAAAGACATTAGAATTAATTGCACAACCGTCTAAAGTTCGCAAATCTGCAATAAAAAATGAATTATTTTACGTTGTATTTCCGTGTTATATCAATCTCTGTAATCAAGGAGTTAGTATATATCAGGCCACCCACATGGACTACAACATTTTCTTCATTCATTTTTATTATTTTGTACAGTCCGATTGCATATAGGACTTCTACACCCTAATTGATTGACGTTTAACCTCCATGTTTTACTGACGTCATAATGAGGATCTCATTTACTATTGGCTGTTTCTAAATCGGTAGTTACAGCCTTGCTTAATTGATCATGATCATGCCCTGAAATGCTACTTACGGGTGCATGGTTTACGGTTTAGGCTTTTGACCATGTAGCTGCAGGCTTGATCAATTAAATCGCTCTGTAACTGTTGCTAATTTCAAGCCCACAGACTTACAGCCGGTATGAAGGCAACTGCAGGCTTGCAATTGAGTAGGGGCCAAAGTATAGTTGAAGCAGTATGGGCCCAAAAGAGATAACAGTCTTCTTCTGCAGGGCAAATCAAATGGATGGATTCCCAGATCACAAAATGGAATAGGAGAACTGACCTAGCAGCCAAATAGGCTGTGAAATGGAGTCATGCAACAGATGGAATCCATGCCCTGATTCACAATATCCCCCTGGAATAGATGCATCCAATATACTCTTAAGAGGAAGAACAGATGGCCAAAGATGAAGAAGCAGTCTTACTGTTACTTCCACTGAAAAAGTGCTAATACCAGAACACTTGGCACCCACAGTTCTAGAAACCCTACATAGATCTTCTTATCGGAGTGATATGGTTCATAAACTATATTATAAAATGAATAACTTAGTCTGAGTTCACGTCCCACTGCTTTCTGTTATAACAAGGAAGCCATTCTACATATTGTAAAACTCATGGCAGTGATAAGCATGAAAGAAATAAGATTTTGTTCCTTGTATCAAAACTGACCTATCTGTCCTGTAACATGAATTGGAATAGGTTATATTATTTATTTATTTTTTTCTGGCCTTTTCCGGAATTTATTTGTTTTTAGTTTCAGTTTTCTTTGTATTTCTGTTATTTGTTCTAGAAATAGACGTGTGAACTTGCAAGGAAGAAGGTACGAAATAAATCATTTTAGCATTATGACATTTCTCCTATGCTACCTTTATTTGACAGCTTTCATTCGCTTCTCTTTCTTTATATCATTGATTCATAGAGTGATATACTAAATGCGTACTATAGTACTAATATACTACCACCACATAGCTTGCAATCACATTGACCTTTAGAATATGGGGGCCAATGAATTCATTAGCTGCTTTGCTCCCAGAACAAACATACGTTTTCTAGATTGCTGACCATTCCGTTTTATGCATAAAAATGTACTACTTTGTCACATCAAAATCAAGTTGTTTTTCTTAAGGTTATTCTTAAAGAGCATGGAAAACAAAGTATATGTACTAGCCATTTATTTCTAAAGTGTAATATTCCTGAGATAATCAGGGTTGTTTCTGTTGTATTCTTAAACAAATGAGTCTCACAGATACTGATTATGTGCCATTGAGGATTAGTCTCCTTGTCTGTCTCTGTGGTGGCAAAACTGCTCCCTACTAAGGTTATCATTGCAGACAGATTCCCTCCCAACCTTTGCCAAGCATTCTGAGCCACAAATTATCATACTGAGCCAAACATTATCATAAAAGAGCTGCATGCACAATGATGAATATCTCAGATATTATTTGTAGAGAAAAACATCTACTACAAACAATTTTGATGAAACCAATTTGTTGTTGGGGGTAACCTGAATGAGCACTTTCAAGGTAGATACCAGGGACACTTAGAAGACCTTATTTCTACAGTACTGATTAGACAATGATTTCCGGATCCATTGCAACTTATAGTAGGTAAGAAACACTTCCTTTCACTGAGATCACCTTATTAATAGGAATATAGAACTATAATTAGAAGCTGTAGCCAAACCAATCTGTATTTGTAGCAGATGTAGTTAAGTCTGAAACAATAAAATGTATTGATTGCATTGTTAAAAACAACAATGATTTTATTGCTAGTTAGTGATTAAATCAAAAAATGAAAACTTATTGTACAAGTACTGCAGAGGCCCTTTAAATTAATTACTGCAGTAAAATCACACACCCCTTCTGGATCACTATCTTGTTGTGAGCTATATATACCATGTTGTGTCACCCAAGATGGGCAGGTCATAGCAGAGAGGTCTGATAAATCTTGGTCCACTGGAGAAGGAACTGGCAACCCACTCCAGTATATTTGCCAGGATAACCACATGGACAGGCACGACCAGAGACATAACAATAGATGTGATGTAGTTCATAGGTTCATGGAGAGTCGAACACGACTGAACGACCTAACAGCAACAAAAATCACAAAGGATAAAGGGATGAGTGTTGAGAATGAGATCTGTCTTCCTGAGCTTGGAGTGAAGACCACTGTAATAAGATTCCCAATAATAATATTGCTATTAACAGCAAGACCTACAATACGCCAACTAGTAGAACACCAGTACACATTTGCCAACTCTGCCATATTGTCAACCTTTGCCTTTATTTTAGTCATACCCTGCTACCAGGCACATACATCTAAGGAAAAAAGATGTGGCATCTGGTCACCCTTATTTACAGTATAATAAAGAGCAAGGTCTAGGGCTGAAGAGAGGGAGGCATGCCTAGGGTGTAGAGATTGCCCTTCTCAGAAGGTTATGTGAAAGGAACGGCGGATGGAGTGAGAGAAAAATTAGAGGCAGATAAAAGGAAATACCCTTTTGGACGGCCACATTGTTTTGGTGAAGTAGCTTGTTTACCTCAATGATGCTATGAGCTATACCAGGTCGGGTCTCCCAAGATGGACAAATCATAGCAGACAGTTCATGGTCAACTGGAGAAGGAACTGGTAACCCTCTTCAGTATCTTTGCAATCAAAACCTTATTGATGAGCACAAGATGTGCCTGACGTGCTGTGGTCCATTGGGTCACTGAGAGTGGACTCAACTGAACGACTGTACAACTGACCAACAAGAAGGAAAGAGGGATAGATACATTTGTGAAAGGAGAGAGGATGATCAGCCGGTAGAAGCAGAGGCCGGGAAATTCAGTTCTTAGAACTGGGTTTAATTAATTTCTCAATCTTTGTTCCCTCCTCTCTATATTTAACAAGTTATAGGATGTTTCATAGTGAGCTGCTTTTGGAAAATCCCCAGGTATGAGCAACAGTGGTTCTCAATAGGACCATTACAATTCTCAGGAACAATGAGGGATGAGGAGAGTCTAACACTTTAAATATACCATTAGTCACAGTTATATACAGATTATTCATTAGGATATCTGTAGCCAAATACACTCAAGTTAGTGAAAAATATGTAGTGTGTAACATGTAGTATGGAACTGATCAAAATGGCCTGTGTATCAAAGGTGCTCCCCATGAGTACTGGACAGGTGAAAAGAGCTAAGGGCCACTGGCCATGACCCAGCTACTCCCACTGTCCATGGTGCTGGTCATCCACATTCATCTTGTATAATGTACATTGTCTAGGTTCACATTCATTATTCTATTAATATTTATCCCTCTTTGCATTGCTGTTATATTACATATTTCGTTTGAATTCTCTTTACTGCTGGACCTCCCCCCTCTTCTCGCTCACTGTCTCTGTCAAGTTTCTAATGATCAATAAAGTTGTTGTTGCCTCATCTCCTTGGTGACGGTGAAAGATGGCGGCGCACACGCTGGGTGTTCGGGCTCGTACCGGGGATGTGCTGCAGCACAGCGCCGGGGGGATTCCAGATTTCAGCTCACTGCTCTTGTCCAGGCCCGTGCTGGAGGGACTGGAAGCCGCTGGATTCATAAAACCCTCCCCGATACAGAGCAAGGCCATCCCGCTGGGGAGATGTGGCCTCGGTAAGAGATGCCTGGGGTGTAGAGGAAGGAGTGTAGAGTAGGAAGGCCCGGGGGTGTAGAGGAAGGAGTGTAGATTAGGAAGGCCCGGGGGTGTAGAGGAAGGAGTGAAGAGTAAGAAGGCCTGGGGGTGCAGAGAAGGAAGGCCTGGGGGTGCAGAGAAGGAAGGCCTGGGGGTGCAGAGAAGGAAGGCCTGGGGGTGCAGAGAAGGAAGGCCTGGGGGTGCAGAGAAGGAAGGCCTGGGGGTGCAGAGAAGGAAGGCCTGGGGGTGCAGAGAAGGAAGGCCTGGGGGTGCAGAGAAGGAAGGCCTGGGGGTGCAGAGAAGGAAGGCCTGGGGGTGCAGAGAAGGAAGGCCTGGGGGAGTAGAGAAGGAAGGCCTGGGGGTGTAGAGGAAGGAGTGTAGAGTAAGAAGGCCCGGGGTGTAGAGGAAGGAGTGTAGAGTAAGAAGGCCCGGGGTGTAGAGGAAGGAGTGTAGAGTAAGAAGGCCCGGGGTGTAGAGGAAGGAGTGTAGAGTAAGAAGGCCCGGGGGTGTAGAGGAAGGAGTGTAGAGTAAGAAGGCCCGGGGGTGTAGAGAAAGGAAGGCCCCGGGGGTGTAGAGGAAGGAATGTAGAGTAGGAAGGACCGGGGTTGTAGAGGAAGGAGTGTAGAGTAGGAAGGCCTGGGGGTGTAGAGGAAGGAGTGTGGAGTAGGAAGGCCCGGGGGTGTAGAGAAAGGAGTGTGGAGTAGGAAGGTCCGGGGGTGTAGAGGAAGGAGTGTAGAGTAGGAAGGCCTGGGGGTGTAGAAAGTTATTGCATAGGGGGTGCTACACATAAGGGGTATGGTATACAATGCATGCACATTATGTAAAATGAAGAGACAATGGAATAAAAGAGAGATGATAGACTGGTGGAAGGAAAGAGAAAGGTAAGCAGGTAGAAGTATAGAGAAGACTGAAAGGTGGGCAGTATGAAAGGAGCGAGAGAGGTAGGTGGGCGGTATGCAAGGAGCGAGAGAGGTAGGTGGGCGGTATGCAAGGAGCGAGAGAGGTAGGTGGGCGGTATGCAAGGAGCGAGAGAGGTAGGTGGGCGGTATGCAAGGAGCGAGAGAGGTAGGTGGGCGGTATGCAAGGAGCGAGAGAGGAAGGTGGGCGGTATGCAAGGAGCGAGAGAGGTAGGTGGGCGGTATGCAAGGAGCGAGAGAGGAAGGTGGGCGGTATGCAAGGAGCGAGAGAGGAAGGTGGGCGGTATGCAAGGAGCGAGAGAGGAAGGTGGGCGGTATGCAAGGAGCGAGAGAGGAAGGTGGGCGGTATGCAAGGAGCGAGAGAGGAAGGTGGGCAGTATGCAAGGAGCGAGAGAGGAAGGTGGGCAGTATGCAAGGAGCGAGAGAGGAAGGTGGGCAGTATGCAAGGAGCGAGAGAGGAAGGTGGGCAGTATGCAAGGAGCGAGAGAGGAAGGTGAGCGGTATGCAAGGAGCGAGAGAGGAAGGTGAGCGGTATGCAAGGAGCGAGAGAGGTAGGTGGGCGGTATGCAAGGAGCGAGAGAGGTAGGTGGGCGGTATGCAAGGAGCGAGAGAGGAAGGTGGGCGGTATGCAAGGAGCGAGAGAGGAAGGTGGGCGGTATGCAAGGAGCGAGAGAGGAAGGTGGGCAATATGCAAGGAGCGAGAGAGGAAGGTGGGCAATATGCAAGGAGCGAGAGAGGAAGGTGGGCAGTATGCAAGGAGCGAGAGAGGAAGGTGGGCAGTATGCAAGGAGCGAGAGAGGAAGGTGGGCAGTATGCAAGGAGCGAGAGAGGAAGGTGGGCAGTATGCAAGGAGCAAGAGAGCACCCCCACTTCAGTATCTCTGCCATGAATACCAAGTGGATTAGCAGGGTGTGTTGCAGGTCCATGAGGTCACGCCGAGTTGGACACAACTGAGCATTGCAAACACAATCAATTACATTTTATGGAGGTGTCACAAGTTATTAAAAAACTATCACATCTAACTTTTAGAATAAGTAGCCTGTGTTGAAGGTTGGAGAAATGTTGGGCAGTATGCTCTGTACAATAGCATATGAATAAAGGAGGACTTACCTTTTGTTAAAACAAACAAACACATTGTTGCCACATTTGTTTCTACCTAGTTAAACCTATACAAATATTTATTTTGCTTGTCATAGATGGAACACAATTTCTTATTAATGCTTGATAAAATGTTTGCTTTTTGTTCTTAATCTGTTTCAGATTTAATAGTACAGGCCAAGTCAGGAACAGGAAAGACATGTGTGTTCTCTACAGTCGCATTGGATTCTCTAATCCTGGAAAACACTGCAACACAGGTTAGTTTGTTAATGATGTGTGTCCATTTGGGCATCATCCCTGCCCTTAAAGTGACAACGATAATCTCCCAGATATTGCACAAATGAAAACTTTATGTGTAAATTAATTATAATTACAATTATCTGTTATTAAATACAATTGAGTGGAAATAATCGGTAATTGAGTTTGATGATAAGCAGCATGAGCGTGACCAGTTGGTATAGATTACAATAATAAGACTCCGACTATTAATATTCATCCATCTGAGCATGCTCTAGTGCAGTGGTTCTCATCAGCCAGTCCTAGGAATAATGCTGGTCCCTGAGAACTCATCAGAGTTGGCATACCAACAAAATTTGAGATGCTCAGCTCTACTGGGTTAAACCCCCCCCCCACTATGAAACATAATCATGAGAGATAGTCATTGGAAGAGTGCAAGGAATTTGTTATTTAACTTCGTGTTAAATAACGAAATGTGGGTATTTTAACCATGACAATGTTTATCAATCTATTGTAATTATATTTATTCATTTCTGCAATAACCTTGAGCTTTGCTGTTTCACTTTAATGCTGCTCTACAACTGTGGGCCCATCATTGGGCAGCTACAAGGGATGGGGCATATTCACAGTAGACTTGGGGCTTCCGCCATTTTATATATACACATCACAGGTTTTTGCTATGTAAGTTTATACTATCCTCCAAATTATTTCTTGTGTAGTAAAATACAAATATTGTTTTTTAGATTCTGGTGTTGGCACCTACAAGAGAAATTGCAGTTCAGATCCACTCAGTGATCATATCCATTGGGAGTCGCATGGAGGGACTAGAGTGCCATGTTTTCATTGGTGGGACTCCTCTACCACAGGACAAAATCAGGCTAAAGAAATGTCACATAGCTGTGGGCTCGCCTGGTATGTAAAAACAATGTGTCTGTTTCTCTTTTCTTTTCACAACTTAAAACATTTTCTTTGATAAATACATTTGTGTAAGTGAACTGCAGAGAGAGACTTTGTTTAACTTGTGTGTGAACTTGCAAAAGTAAGATGTCACAACATTTTATTTCTTGACATCATATAACTTTAGAACTCATTTAAAGGGCCACTGTGGTCGTATTTTTACAAATATACTATTTTGAAGAGCTACACTTGAAAATATGCAACATGTTTTTCTAATATAAAAAAATATACAGCCTCTAATTTATTAATTGTATTTGCAATTATGCTGTTGTGGAACATACCATTCTAGTTTCTAGTGATGATCTTCTTATTGAGGTAGGAGGAATTTTGAATAAACAAGAAGTTTCTATTTGCACAGTGTGATAGTGACATCTACAACGGTCAGTGCGTTAATTAGGTCTAATGGAATACTCTTTAGTGTACAAGGACACATCCTGATGAGACAGAAGTTAGCCATTATCACATCTTGTTATCCAAAATACCACGCACAATTGAACAGAGTGGTTCAGTAGCATCTCTTGCAAGACTACAGGAATTCAACAAAAGCAATATGGCAAAGCTAAAGGGCAACCATAATGGTCCAGCTTTTGTAACTCTTAAACAGTAGATCATAGTAGTCAGGTGCACGCTGTGCTACAGTATGAACAAAATGGGTGGAGCTGAAGTGCAAATGCAGTAGGAATACCAGCTAATTTTAGTGTCCATTGTCTTATCAAAGTTCAACTTCTTTTGTTTGTTGTTTATACTAATCTCTACTAAGAAGTAACAATAGCTGGAACATCACAGTTGTCCTTTTATATATTAAAATATTTGTGTAATTGTTAATTTTAATATATACTCACAAGTTGGAATCTCAATCTTAAATTGTTCTGATTTGCATAACTGCAAGAGCATCTCTGTTTAGAAAATGCTGTTTTGTTATTCTATAGTATATCCAATATTTGCTCGTGCCCTGCACAGGGGAGAGATATCCTGTAGCATATCGGTCTGGTCTCACTCAAGAGTTATCCAGCCCTAAATGCCAGGAAATTCCCCACCTGAACGGGAGAAACCTGATACCCCAGAGTACATGTAATACTACATTTTCATCTGGCTTTGAACCGATTTGAATTTTTTCATCTCTCTGTGACATGGATCCTAGAACCAGCTATTGAGAACCACTGCTTTAGACGATGATCGTAAAACAAATCAATACAACACCTGAACATACACAGATATACTCCAAGCCTACGTTTTTATATTTTATTGTAAACAGAAAAATGCCTACTGTGTACAGCTCCTAACACGCAAGGCAGCAGAATTTTGTAATCCATACACAAATATCTGGATCACTTCTCTTGGCTGTAGTAGATATCTGCTTGTAGTACTGTGTAAAAATAAACTCTGTGCTATATTCTATGCCTACATGCAGTGTTGGCATCCACTTTTCCTATTTTCCTGCCAGCTCATATTGCCAAGACTTGATGAGAATTACTGTTTTTTTTTTTTTTCAAGGCCGAATAAAGCAGTTGATAGAAATTGGCTTCCTTAATACTTCCTTCATCCGCCTTTTTATTCTTGATGAAGCTGATAAGCTTTTGGAAGAAGGGAGCTTCCAGGATCAAATTAAGTAAGCAATTAATATGGACAGCAGCAAGGATATTCTGAATTTGGAACAGTTAGATCACAAGTATAACATGTTTTTCTCTTTCTTTTATCAGCTGGATTTATTCTTCTCTCCCTGCTAATAAACAAATGCTGGCTGTTTCAGCAACTTACCCAGAATCCTTAGCAAAAGCTCTGACAAGGTACATGCGAGAGCCAACCTTTGTCAGGTTGAATGTGTCTGATCCCAGTCTTATTGGTACGTATCTTGGGGGAAGCTTTAGACTCAACTTTATTCTAACTGATTTGTGGTTCATTGTATCACTGAAGAAGTGTCTTATGTCTTTGTTTTCTATTCCCCCGCAGGCTTGAAGCAGTATTTTAAAGTGGTGAATTCACACCCACTGCCTCACAAGACCTTTGAAGAGAAGGTGCAGCATTTGCAAGAATTATTTAGTAGAATTCCATTCAACCAAGCATTAGTATTCTCTAACCTTCATAGCAGGTAAAACTTTACATTTTCAGCATGTCTTCTTTGCTCCTCTCTCAAGTTAAAACTATATTGGCATAGAAAATATACATTCTGTAAGATGTCTTGTTTAAATGTTTATTTTATTTTGAAACAAAAAGGATTTGGAACCCAAATGTACACGTGAATGAGCAGAACTTGTGCATGCAGGTTCAAGCAACAAACCTTGTCTGCTTCAATGAATTGGATATGTCATTCGACTGTGAATTTGTTTCTTGTGTTAAAGACACTTAAACATAAGTTTCTTCAATCCTAAAGAGCACCCCTACAGAAGATTACCTCTGTACCATTTATGTAACCAGTTACTGCTTTGTATTTGAGGAAAGCAGGACCTGCTATTAGGAGCCACAATTGTGTTCATTTGTGTCACTGCTATAGGTTTTCAACTCAGTTTAGACTAGTCCTATAAAATCTTCCTTATAAACATGTAAAACTGTTTGTGTATCTGTTTCTATTTTAAAAAATCAATAGTGTATTGCAGAAGTTGATGTTTATATATTTATGGTTATGTGTTGGATTTACTTTTTGCTTTTCTGTATAACTTTAGGGCTCAGCACTTGGCAGATATTCTTACATCTAAAGGCTTTCCTGCTGTGTGTATCTCTGGTAAGTGAAATTTATTTTATAGGGGTTGTTTCCCAGAAATCAAAACAAAAAACTTTATATTTTCCTTGTCATATATATTGGATTTGTTTCATTTAAAAAAAATAGCTTGGTTAAAGAGAGACTGATACCTCAAATACATTACTTAATTCTGAAGACAAATAACTGTGGACTCCAGCTATTAACTCTATTCCCAAAACATTTTTCGTTTTGGTCAGAGACCGTGCAAAAAAAAAAAGTACATATCGCCATAATATTATCAACCACTACTTCAAATATGACCATCTATTCTGGTTGACTCGCTTCTCTCCCTCTATGACCCTAGAACACCCATCCATCAAGAATCAAGTCCCCTCATCTTATGTGTCTACCATAACAAAGTATTTATTAAAAGAGCATGTCTCTCTTTACCAGTGTACATATACAATTATGTTGTCTTGTCAACACTATTAAGAATAATAAGCTCAGTGGCAGGGTGGGCCAAGAAAATTTAAGACCAATACCAGTTATTTTTCAGCTTTATTTTAACCAAAAGAACTTAAGGAAAGGTTCCCTCTTATAGTGCACACCTATTATTCCCAATTGTCTTGAAGAGACATAAATAAATAAATAAAACTTAACTTTTAATAACTTTGTTAAAAATATCGGGTGCAATCTTAAATTAATTTAAGATTGCACCAGATATTTAGTATGTGCTAATTTGCATAGTTTTTAACGAAGTTATTAAAAGTTAAGTTTTATTTATGTCTCTTCAAGACAATTGGGAATAATAGGTGTGCACTATAAGAGGGAACCTTTCCTTAAGTTCTTTTGGTATGTCTTTTTGACCCTCAGTGGCACCCTATTCATGGTTCATTACAAATAAGTCTACACCTAGAGCCACCCCCCCCCTTTTTTTGTTTTATTTTAATCAATGTTACTATTACTATTTACAGTGGATATAAATTAATTTTGCAGGTTTTTGTGATGTAAATCCCAGAAATCAACAAAAATCATGTCAGACAAGTTTCCATGTTTAATGTGACATTGGTTCCAATAAAATTCCAACAAAAACAAATAGATGATTATTCCAAAAATAATTAAAATTACAATTCTACGACACCCTGGTTGAATGTGTGCACACACTCCCAACTAATCCTTTGTGGAAGGACATTTTGCATTAATTACTTTATGAATAAGTCACTCAACCCTGAACACCTGGATGTTGCAATTATTTTTTATCCCATTCTTCCATGCAAAAAAAGTTGAAGCTCCTTCATATTTCCAGGGGATCTCCTGTTACAGCCATTGTTAGAGCTCTCCACTGTTTTTTCTCTTGAATTTTGTTGCAAGGTCACATTAAAGATGGAAAACTGTCTGACGTGATTGATCTTGATTTTCTAGCTTTCCATCACAAAAAACATTTCAATAAGGGTGTGGAGATGTTTTATATCCACTGTATTTCAGTAGATTAATCTATTTTGCATATTGCTTGATATAGACTTTGAATGCCAGCCTGTATAGTATTTTGGACGTAAAGCTCCTTTGCATTTAAAAGTCATATATTTTAAAATGAGTGACAACTATACTTTTTTTGTATTTTTTTCTGACTTACAGGTAGCATGAATCAGAATCAGAGGCTGGATGCTATGGCCAAACTTAAACAATTTCACTGCCGTGTCTTGATTTCTACAGATTTGGTAAATAGCTGATATGACACCAATACAGGAAATAAATGGTAGAATAGTGTGTATTTTTTCCCGTCTATACAGTGCAAGGATGTGTGTATGCTGTTGGGTCATAAGAAAAGTTTTAGATCAAAACAGACTGTGGTATCTTGTTTTGATTTAGCACAAAAGCTGAGGCTGTGATGCTGTACATCTTACAGTGATGGTGCTTCACCTATTTGTAAAGATTGACTGATGGTATTTATTTTTGTTTAGCAAGAACAGCTAACACCTAGTCAAGTAAACATATTCTTTAACTTTTGTTTCTCCCTACTTTTTTTTCTCCTTCCTTTTCCCTAACCATGCTCTCTTCTGTTCTGTTCTACCTCCTCACACTCTCTGCTGCCTCCTAGCACTCTTCTATTTCTACCCCCTTGTTCTGTCCTGCCTCCCCCCTTTGTCTCCTGCTTTCTCTCACACTCTCTCCTGAGTGCTTGCTACCTCCGCTGCTTTCTCCCCTTCGCCCTCTCCTGCCCCCTTTCTTTTCTCTCACTCCAGCATTCTATCTCTTGCCTCTTGTTCTCTCACTCCCCTTCTTCTTCCTGCCTTCCCCTTGCTTCCTTAGTTCACCTTCTCGTTACTTTTATATCCTTATATCAGTTTCTATCTCTTACATTTCTTTAAACCTACAGGAAAATTGGAAGTAATGCACTGATGCCAGTTTGATAAGCTGCACAAACTCTTTTCTACCCCTCTTTGTGTTTTGCAAACAGAATAAATGAATGTACAGGCACTGATTATTCATCTTTCTGCATGGATTTTACATTTTTCGGCCTAACTGAAAGATTAATCTAGTCGAGTTTTGGCTTTGCTTTCTGACTTCTAACACTCTCCTTCAGTTTTCGAAAATCCCATAGTAAAAAGTTAGTGCAGCATTAAAAACTGAACATAACTTGGCATTACAGGGTTCAGAAGTCACCAACTAATTCTCTTGTATGAATATAAATATAGTAGTTTGTGATCCCTGTCAGGAAGAGCTTGGTGTGTAGTAATTTGGAAAGAATACTAAAACACTTTAGGATGGTGTTCATGTAAAGGCTTAAGTTAATTATCATTTATCACCTCAAAATCAAGTTGTTGTTTTTTTCCAGGTTATTCTTAAAGCGCATGACAATCCCGGCTATACATTGTAGTAATCCTTTTATTTTTCTGTATAGTAAATCACTTCTGAGATATTCAGCATTGCTTGTGTGGCTCCATTATTTCACTTTGCATCTCAGTGTGCTTGACAGGTTTTGGAAGGGAATCTAACTGCTTAAAACTGGAGTAGATATTTTTGCCACCATTGAAACAAATAAGCACACTGTGTTAAAAATTAACCTATCAAAGCAGCATATTAGCATAATAAAGATGCATAAACAACGGTGACATTTACTATAAAATGTATAGCCAGATTTCAGTGCTGTTTAACTTAAAATGAACAACAACTTTTAGGGTGTTGTTCATTTTGAAAAAGGAGAACTATGTTCTGGGTGGGCAATCCAAAATATGGGGACATTAAAGGGAGACTAAAGCTGCTAAATTGTGAGGCCAACATGTTTTGGGAGCCACCACCTAACAAATCAACTCTGGTTTGTAGTATATTTTACATAAAGAGAGCTCACCAGATCAACTTCAAAATGTTTGCACGCCTTTTCGAAAAATGATTTAGATGTAAATGGAAGAGATATATGACGATGAATCGAGTCACAGGTTTAGCATTGAAAGTTACAGTTGCATATCTACATGCTTATGTATATATATATTTTTTCTTCTTTAAATTAATTTAATAATATTTCCTTCTTTTTTTTAAAGACCGCACGAGGGATTGATGCAGAAAAAGTGAATTTAGTAATAAATCTGGATGTGCCTCACGATTGGGAGACATATATGCACCGCATCGGCAGAGCCGGAAGATTTGGTAATAATTAGTCTGGAATCAGTGGTGATACATTGCATCCAGGGCTGTATTTCTACATTAACCCAAGTCACATGTGCAGTGTTACAGAGGAGTAGTATGTCCACATGCACAGAAATGTCTATATGCAATAATTTGTGTTCTTGTGCTTAAATATCTGAATAGAATTAGTGGTGAATGGACACAAAGAATACAATCTTATTAATAGGTATTTCTTATGATAGATATTTTTTATGTAAACATGCTTTTACTGTGATGAGTAAAACTGCTAACTGCATGGTGCATGACTTAGGGTGTTGTTTCTTTAGTTTTAGTTTGCTTGTGCATTATAGAAGATACATTTTCTAAAGCATATAAGACTGTACCTAATATTTATTTATTTTTATTATTATTATTATTGTTGTTGTTGTTGTTGTTGTATTGGATCACATACATCTCTATTGAACATCTAGTGCTCTTGCAGGTACTTATGGGCTGTCTGTCACTTACTGCTGCCGTGGGGAGGAAGAGAATTTGATGATGGCCATTGCTCACAAGTGCAGTCTTCATCTGCAACCTTTACCTGGTAATGTTTTCATGATATTGGCATTTTTTAATGATACAAGCAAATGCATCAAATATTGGATGCTCAGGGAGAAACGCTCAAGTCAAATTAGTATTCACACTGCATGGACAACAATTGACCTAGACTAGCAGTCTTATTTCATAACTCACAACAGAGGTATATTTTGTTGCAGACTTGAGCCAGAGACACTCCCCTAATTGCCAAATCTCTGAAACGGTGGTGTTACTGATCCATCATTATTGGATCCAGTGAATGTCTGCCCCTGTCAAAATAACTGACTGAGAAAATCGATTGGCTGAGTAAAAAGTTCTGCTTTTTGTAATTGGCTGAGTAAATATGGAACAAACTTACTTTTTCAAACTGATAAAAAAGTGGCACTGTGCGATAAATTGTAAAATTAAAGGATTTTGCTCGTTTAAATTAGGCAAAGACAATTTGGGACTTTAATACGTAGCTTCAAGTTTCTGTTGATTTAAAAAAAAAAAAAAAACCTATGCTTTCCTACAACACACTTCTCTTATACTGAGTAATTATTATATTTATATTTTATTCTTGTTTTGTGATAGATCCAATTCCAGATGGATTGATGGAGGAGGCGTGCGAGTGGGATGTTGAGGTTACAGCTGTGAAGCCCACCTCTCAATCTCTGTCTTTGGAAAGCAAAGATGAAGACATAAAGACACCTGATGTGCCAAGCAGCAACCCTGTTCCAGAGGTCTTTGCAAGCAGAAAACCCAACAAGACAGCACAATCTAAACCGAAAAAAGCAGGCAAGAAAAGGAATGAAGAGAAAGGAAGCCCACAGGCATGGAAAATAGTAGACGATGTTAGTTTCTTTAAAGATCCAAAAGATATTGCAAAAACAAAGAGGCCAGTGGAGAGTGTTAAAAGTAACCTTAGTAATGTAGAAGAATTGCAGAATTCCCTCCCTAAAATCCCCAGCTTGGCTTCCTTTAAGCGTCCTGTTGTTTGTACATCATCATTTGCTGAGCTTGTTGAAGATTATGAACAGTTCATCAAGGAGGGGCTGGAAAAACACGTGGAAATCATTCGTGTGTACACTGGTCCAGGAGACAAAGATGGGACAAACTCATTTGACATAACAGAAGAGGAAATGAATAGTGAGGGTATGCAGTCGGATACAAAGAGCACCCCAGAAAGACAAGACTTTATTGTGGATTCTGACAGTGAGAGTGACAGAAGTCCATCTTGCTCTTCTTCAAAGCTCAAGGACAGCAGTGAGGATTCTGACCGCACACAATCAAATACCTCCATAGAGCCAAGAAGCTTTCAGCGAGAAGCCTCTGCTGAAAGCACATCAGACTGCAAGGCAAACTCGGGCACCATTCCAGTCTCTGTTGAGATGCAGGAGGCCAGTTTGGTGAAAACTCATAGTTATCTGGAAGAGGAGCCAGCTTCTAGTACGTCCAAGAAATCTAGAAAGCGGAATAAACAAGCAACCCATGTGTCCAGAAGCGAACTCTGTTCAGAGGCACAGGATGATCTTTACCAGTTGGACTACAGGAACCCCAATGAATTTCCTTATGGCACTATGAATTATGCTGACTATTGGCGCTCATATTATCAAGCCTGGCAGACATACCACTCGGCTGTATCTAGCTCCTACTACCGAAACCTCTATAAGCGTTCCAGCTGGATGTCTGCCTACCACATGCATTCAGTGTATCTCCATGAGATGTTTAAGCCGTGACCAGCTCCAGTTTGTATTTAGAGGAAAATTTGTTTTCCTTTGCCTTAAATAATACTGAGTATCCCCATGCACTTCCATAAAGCGCTTAACCAACTATGTTTCTTTTTATTTTATTTTGCCAAATTAAATGGCCTTACTCACAATTGTTTGGTCTATGAAGGTTGAGGTGGGGATGTGAGTAACAAAATGGCATTTACTGTATATGAATCGTATAAAAAGATTGAAGCTGGGAAGCTGTAGTCATACTCAGCATTATTTTACACTGCTGCATGTTAATTTTAGCAGTTCCAAATGATGCTTGAAGTGCCTGCTTTTTTACTTCTATCCTGTTCCCTTATCAGCCAATAGTGCAACAGTGGTTCATTTTCAGTGCACACTTCTTGATTCTGACCAATTGCTATCACATATTACAATCTAATGCAATCCAGATTATACTTGTCATTTTTTTTATTTTCTGTTACATTGCAGTCCCACTAGACATAAAATTATATATCACTTTGTTTAAATCCATGCAGTTGGAGCCCAAACAAAAAAAAAAACGCCAATAAACACAAACCTAATTAACTGTTGTTTACGTGGTGGAACATTACATTTTTTTTATAGTGTATTTATGGTGTATTTTGTTTTTTACTTCCAGTCATCTAAAGATATTATTTAGATGATGTGTGCATATGCTGACGTAAAATGCTTGCAAAAGATAGATAACTTACCTTTCAGTTGTCTTGCAATATCCTGTGGTCCAACTGCTCCGTCTCACACTCTTTGTTCAGCAAGTCACAGGTGAGACAGTTTTCCTTGATGTGGCGCCATGAGAAAAAAAGCACCTTAATATGGTTTCTCTGTTTGCCTTGATTGTGGCTGGTTAGCAGACCATGTGATTAAAGGTAAAAATAAGAAATCGGAGGAGAAAGCAGAGCAACAACACAGAAAACAGACGTTCAAAAGTAAGTTATTTTTGTAATAAATACAATGATCCTTCTATTTTTCAAGGGTCACTGTCATCCCAACAAGAAGTTGGTTTCATCTTAAAGGGTAAAAAAACTTGCTATGCATTCTATTAACCATTTTTCTCTACAGTATATAATTCTTGAGATATACAGCATTGTTTGTACGGCACCAGGAAGGGATCTAGCTGGATGATAACATAGCAGGATAACACTTTTGCCACCACAAAGGCAGATAAACAAACTGCAATCCCAATTAGCACATCAAAGCTGCTAATTGGTATTCTTTCATAATGTTCATTTGAGTATAAACGATTTGTTTTAGAAAGAAATAGCTAATAAAACGTATACCTAACTACAGCTGTCAGTGCTGCAGAAATGCGCAGGCAAAGAGGGATAGATGCCTAGTTTGTTATGCTCTTTAAGAATAACTTAAAAAATCACCAACTTGAGTTTGGGGTGAGAGTACCTGCAAACCGTTTCTTTAAGTGACCGCAAAGGAAAAAAAAAATCCTTTACAGCACCCCTCTAAAAGACCATGTTTTAAATATTCTTGAATATATTTTTCAGTCAAAAAAGACTATAGGTAAATGTTTAAAACATGTTATTTTACAACTTGGATTTCCATATCCTTTTAATATAAAAATAAAACCTTTTCATCTGTGTGTGTGTATATATATGTTTATATATATATATATATATATATAATCTATATCAATATCATTTTTTTTTTTTACTGGAATGCAAACCTATTGCTACACAATATTTAACCCTTAGCTTTTCACTGCCTGCAAATAACAATTCTGCTGTCTTAGTCAGATAATTTCCCTTCTATACCATTTACTAGCAGGTGATGGTAAGCAGACTCTGCAAGAGTATTTGTGGTCAGTAATTAGGATGAACACTTTTTTTGGGGGATGAATGTTAAATTATTCAACCAGTGACATTACAAATTGAAGAATAAACAGATATTTTTAGCCATTAAACTTTGACCCTGTACATTGTTTTATTTCACAATAGCGTTGTGACCTCTGTATGCTTCATCAGAGGAATGTGGCATAATAGAAGATAAAGAATGCCAAGTCTGAATTACCTGTTTCATACTAGTTTACAAAACAGTGGCGCATTGTACACATACTTATAATTATCAGTACAAAGGTTTGTATAGATGGATTACAATTACTCTCCATGTTTTTAAACATCTGAAGTGGAACTCTGTGCGGTAGCTGTGAGTGTGCATGAGTAGAGCCCTGTGCGGTAGCTGTGAGTGTGCATGGGTAGAGCCCTGTGCGGTACCTGTGAGTGTGCATGGGTAGAGCCCTGTGCGGTAGCTGTGAGTGTGCATGGGTAGAGCCCTGTGCGGTACCTGTGAGTGTGCATGGGTAGAGCCCTGTGCGGTACCTGTGAGTGTGCATGAGTAGAGCCCTGTGCGGTACCTGTGAGTGTGCATGGGTAGAGCCCTGTGCGGTAGCTGTGAGTGTGCATGGGTAGAGCCCTGTGCGGTACCTGTGAGTGTGCATGGGTAGAGCCCTGTGCGGTACCTGTGAGTGTGCATGGGTAGAGCCCTGTGCGGTACCTGTGAGTGTGCACTGGTAGAGCCCTGTGCGGTACCTGTGAGTGTGCACTGGTAGAGCCCTGTGCGGTAGCTGTGAGTGTGCACGGGTAGAGCCCTGTGCGGTAGCTGTGAGTGTGCACGGGTAGAGCCCTGTGCGGTAGCTGTGAGTGTGCACGGGTAGAGCCCTGTGCGGTAGCTGTGAGTGTGCACGGGTAGAGCCCTGTGCGGTAGCTGTGAGTGTGCACGGGTAGAGCCCTGTGCGGTAGCTGTGAGTGTGCACGGGTAGAGCCCTGTGCGGTAGCTGTGAGTGTGCACGGGTAGAGCCCTGTGCGGTAGCTGTGAGTGTGCATGGGTAGAGCCCTGTGCGGTAGCTGTGAGTGTGCATGGGTAGAGCCCTGTGCGGTAGCTGTGAGCGTGCACGGGTAGAGCCCTGTGCGGTAGCTGTGAGCGTGCACGGCTAGAGCCCTGTGCGGTAGCTGTGAGCGTGCACGGGTAGAGCCCTGTGCGGTAGCTGTGCATCATTTAATTGGCTGAATGTGCCAAAAACATTCTATTTCCCCCCTCTAAATGTGTAGATGTATTCTGTTGACTCAAGCTCGCAATTTACCTCCTTAAGCCTAAACTCATAAACCCTGGCTTTTTAAGTTTGATTTCAGGTGGTGTGATCATATGATCTGACAATATGATCGATATTACTCAGAAATAAATACTTTTTTTAATTGCATATTTGTGGGTTTGAGACTGTTGTGCAATTAATTCTAATGTGTTTTCATGCCTTCCCATGATTTTAAAGTACAATAATGCATGTTTAATTGCTGTTAGGGCTCTAGTAAGTGTTTGAAAAAGCCTTTGCTTGTCCTTTTGCAATATTTTTGACAGAAACTTGATATTTTTTTCAGTTGCGGGTTAGACTTTGTTTGCAAGCTACGGATCTAATAGAATATCAATTTTGTGTAACTTTAAATATTTATGCTCGTGATATTAGAGCTGTGCTAAAACCAATGGAGTTCTAAGGCCGGTTTTGTGGATTTTACTGGCCAGTAGTTATTATGGGTGGGTAACTTGTAATCGGATTGCGAGTAGCTAATAGAATATGTGGCAATATTAAGAGCAATTTTAAGTGTGTATACATTTACAAATTGGGCAATAGAATAGGGACCCTTGTTCCTAACACTTTTTATACAGAAATTAAAAGCGCTATCATTTTTCATGCAAAGAAAAACTTTTTATAATGTTTAAAATATCTTGTATGATTTGTTCATCAACAATTCTGTTACATCAGATATCAATACACAGTTAAAGATCAACAACATTCAGATTTTTGCTGAACTGATTGGGGGTAAAAATGTATAGGATCATATAATTAGTTTTATAAAGAAGAGATCTTTATGAAGGAATGGATAATGTATTTTCTCAAATGCCATGGTGTTGAAACAAACAGATTTTCTAAAGATGTCCTTGCAAAATTTAGATAAAATGCAGGAGGTTGGAACAAAGACTACCCCTGTCCATACATAGTGCAATTCATATTCTCATACTAAGCTTTCAATTAATAAACTGGCAGCATTTTATCTAAATGTTGCTCTATCTTTTCTACAATACTCATACTTTTGTTAACATGTTAAGTTTAGAATTGGAATTGCACTTTTTTTTAGATTGTTTGCGCTTTCTGTTTACTCGTACATGCAATTCATACTAAAACAATGCTAATAGTTGTGATACGTATCTGGCTTTCAAATATTCCAGTTTTGGAACACAATTATACATCTACCAGGGCTAATGTAATTAGTAAGTAATGGTCTCTAGGGTGTAGAATAATAACAATATAACTATATAGACTTATTTTTTTGCAAATGGTACATATCTTAGTCAACTAGCCTTAAAGTGACACCGCAAAGGGCCTGGTATCTACAGAACTGGAAAATAAAAATATAAATAAGTATAATAGAAAATGAATAGTATACTTGTTAATTTCATTTGAATGTCTACAAAAAAGGTTAATAAACCTATTACCTGCTCAGGTTTCCCATAAATGCAGTGAATGCACTGCACTCTGACACACTGTACTTCATTTACTGTACTCTGTACAGTGGAGGGCTTCTATCACTCTTCAATCCATCTTAAGTGTAATGATTGTTGTAATAAGTATACTGTAATTACACTTACCGTATATACCCGAGTATAAACCGAGGCACCTCTTTTACCACAAAATACTGGGTAAAATGAGTGACTCGAGTATAAGCCGAGGGTGGGAAATGTGCTGCCCCCTGTGGCCCTCTTGTGCCTTCTGTGTCCCCCTCTCTCTCCGTGTCTCTTCTCCCCTCTCCCTTCCCTGTGTCTCTTCCCCCCTCCCTTCCCTGTGTCTCTTCCCCCCTCCCTTATCACCGTCCTCAACCCCACTACTCAACCTCCCTCCTCAACCCCTCCTCCTCATCCTCAACCTCCCTCCTCAACCTCCCTCCTCACCCCCCCATCCTCAATCCACTCCTCAAGCCCCCCATCCTCATCCTCCCTCCTTAACCCCCCCCATCCTCATCCTCTCTCCTCAACTCCCCCATCCTCATCCTCTCTCCTCAACTCCCCCATCCTCATCCTCTCTCCTCAACCCCCCTCCTCAACCTCCCTCCGGCACCCGGTATACGCTAATGACGCGGCGCGCATGTGACGTCACATGCGCGCCGGGTCAAGGAGCGGAGGCCGGAGCACAAGCAGGTAAGTGATGGGGGAGGTATTTAGGGGGGTTTAGGTGGAGTAGGGGGGTTGAGGGGGGTTTAGGTTGAGGAGGGGGGAGGGAAAGAGACACGGGGGGGTAGAGAGACACACGGGGGGATTAGAGACACACGGGGGGGGGGGGGGGGGGGTTGGAGAGTGACTCGAGTATAAGCCGAGGGGGCCCTTTTTTGCCTTAAAAAATGGGCTGAAAAACTCGGCTTATACTCGAGTATATACGGTAATTGCTATTAAAAATTCTGAGTGGAATTGTTCAATAGCCAAGCTTGAAAGGATATTTCAATCATAAAATATCCATACCGCACCTCCCTCTTTACTTCCATTAATTAACTCACAGTGGGGTTTGATAGGGAAGATATGCATACTCATTTGGATAAATATGTACAGTGACTTGCAAAAGTATTCACCCCCTTGACTTTTTACCTATTTTGTTACATTGCAGCCTTAAGTTCAATGTTTTGTTAAAGTGAAATGAGAAAAATATACAGTGGATATAAAAAGTTTACAGACCCCTGTTAAAATGTCAGGGTTCTGTGCTGTAAAAAAATGAGACAAAGATAAATCATTTCAGAACTTTTTCCACCTTTTTAATGTGACCTAAAAATTGTACAACTCAATTGAAAAACAAACTGAAATCTTTTAGGTGCAGGGAAGAAAAATACAAAATAAAAATAATGTGGTTGCATAAGTATGCACACCCTCTTATAACTGGGGATGTAGCTGTGTTCAGAATTAAGCAATCACATTCCAAATCGTGTTAAATAGGAGTCAGCATACACCTGCCATCATTTAAAGTGCCTCTGATTAACCCCAAATAAAGTTCAGCTGCTCTAGTTGGTCTTTCCTGAAATTTTCTTCGTTGCATCCCACAGCAAAAGCCGTGGTCCACAGAGAGCTTCCAAAGCATCAGAGGAATCTCATTGTTAAAAGGTATCAGTCAGGAGAAGGGTACAAAAGAATTTCCAAGGCATTAGATATACCATGGAACACAGTGAAGACAGTCATCATCAAGTGGAGAAAATATGGCACAACAGTGACATTACCAAGAACTGGAGCTCCCTCCAAAATTGATGAAAAGACGAGAAGAAAACTGGCCTGGTAGGCTACCAAGAGGCCTACAGCAGGAATATCTGGCAAGTACTGGCTGTGTGGTACATGTGACAACAATCTCCCGTATTCGTCATATGTCTGGGCTATGGGGTAGAGTGGCAAGACGAAGGCCATTTCTTACGAAGAAAAACATCCAAGCCAGGCTACATTTTGCAAAAACACATCTGAAGTCTCCCAAAAGCATGTGGGAAAAGGTGTTATGGTCTGATGAAACCAAGGTTGAACTTTTTGGCCATAATCATAACCAAAAGAACACCATACCCACAGTGAAGCATGGTGGTGTCAGCATCATACTTTGGGGCTGTTTTTCTTCAACTGGGGCATTAGTTAAGATAGAGGGAATTATGAACAGTTCCAAATACCAGTCAATATTGGCACAAAACCTTCAGGCTTCTGCTAGAAAGCTGAACATGAAGAGGAACTTTATCTTTCAGCATGACAACGACCCAAAGCATACATCCAAATCAACAAAGGAATGGCTTCACCAGAAGAAGATTAAAGTTCTGGAATGGCCCAGCCAGAGCCCAGACCTGAATCCGATTGAAAATCTGTGGGGTGATCTGAAGAGGGCTGTGCACAGGAGATGCCCTCGCAATCTGACAGATTTGGAGTGTTTTTGCAAAGAAGAGTGGGCAAATCTTGCCAAGTCAAAATGTGCCATGCTGATAGACTCATACCCAAAATGACTGAGTGCTGTAATAAAATCAAAAGGTGCTTCAACAAAGTATTAGTTTAAGGGTGTGCATACTTATGCAACCATATTATTTTATTTTTATATTTTTTCTTCCCTCTACCTAAAAGATTTCAGTTTGTTTTTCAATTGACTTGTCCAGTTTTTAGGTCACATTAAAGGTGGAAAAAGTTCTGAAATGATTTATCTTTGTCTCATTTTTTTACAGCACAGAAACCTGACATTTTAACTGGGGTGTGTAGACTTTTTATAGTCACTGTATACATAAAACTATTTTTTAGAAATAGAAAACAGAAAATTTGGAATGTGCATATGTATTCACCCCATTGTGATGAAGCCCTAAAAAGCTCTGGTGCAACCAGTTACCTTCAGAAGTCACACAATTAGTGAAATGATGTCCACCTGTGTGCAATTTAAGTGTCACATGATCTGTCATTACATATACACACCTTTTTTTGAAAGACCCCAGAGGCTGCAACACCTAAGCAAGAGGCACCACTAACCAAACACTGCCATGAAGATCAAGGAATTCTCCAAACAAGTAAGGGACAATGTTGTTGAGAAGTACAAGTCAGGGTTAGGTTATAAAAAAATATCCAAATATTTGATGATCCCCAGGAGCACCATCAAATCTATCATAACCAAAGGGAAAGAACATGGCACAACAGCAAACCTGCCAAGAGACGGCCACCCACCAAAACTCACGGACTGGGCAAGGAGGGCATTAATCAGAGAGGGAGCACAGAGACCTAAGGTAAACCTGGAGGAGCTGCAGAGTTCTACAGCAGAGACTGGAGTATCTGTACATAGGACGACAATAAGCCGTACGCTCCATAGAGTTGAGCTTTATGGCAGAGTGGCCAGAAGAAAGCCATTACTTTCAGCAAAAAACTAATTTGCCCATTTTGAGTTTGTGAAAAGGCATGTGGGAGACTCCCAACATGTATGGAGGAAGGTGCTCTGAGCTGATGAGACTAAAATTGAACTTTTCGTCCATCAAAGAAAACATCACCCAAAGAACACCATCCCCACAGTGAAACGTGGTGGCAGCAACATGCTGTTTTCAGCAGCCGGGACTGGGAAACTAGTCAGAGTTGAGGGAAACATGGATGGTGCTAAATCACATATATAGTTGTGAGCATACGAGCCCGCTCGAGCCGTTGCTCACGCTTGCGGGCTCGCACAACTCACAACACCTCCTGCACGCTCGCCGCTCTTAACTCCTCCCCCACCACTCTTAACTCCTCCCCTGTCCATCTTAACTCCTCCCCTGTTGTGCTTAACTCCTCCCCCGGCTGCTCTCAACATCTCCCCCCAGATGCTCTCAACTCCTCCCCCTGTTGCTCTCAACTCCTCCCTGGGGAGGGACCGGCAGACATGTTGGGGACTGAGGTGAAAGAGACAGCCTGGAGGGAAAGAGAGACAAGAGGGACACAGAGACAGCAGGGACACAGACAGAGAGACAGGAGGGACACAGACAGAGAGGGAGGACACAGACAGAGAGACAGGAGGGACACAGACAGAGAGAGACAGGAGGGACACAGACAGAGAGAGACAGGAGGGACACAGACAGATAGACAGGAGGGACACAGACAGAGAGGGAGGACAGAGACAGGAGGGACACAGAGAGACAGGAGGGACACAGACAGAGAGAGACAGGAGGGACACAGAAAGAGAGACAGGAGGGACACAGACAGAGAGAGACAGGAGGGACACAGACAGAGAGACAGGAGGGACACAGACAGAGAGAGACAGGAGGGACACAGACAGAGAGACAGGAGGGACACAGACAGAGACGGAGGACAGAGACAGGAGGGACACAGACAGAGAGAGACAGGAGGGACACAGAAAGAGAGACAGGAGGGACACAGACAGAGAGAGACAGGAGGGACACAGACAGAGAGAGACAGGAGGGACACAGACAGAGAGACAGGAGGGACACAGACAGAGAGGGAGGACAGAGACAGGAGGGACACAGAGAGACAGGAGGGACACAGACAGAGAGAGACAGGAGGGACACAGAAAGAGAGACAGGAGGGACACAGACAGAGAGAGACAGGAGGGACACAGACAGAGAGAGACAGGAGGGACACAGACAGAGAGACAGCAGGGACACAGACAGAGAGACAGCAGGGACACAGACTGAGAGACAGGAGGGACACAGACAGAGAGGGAGGACACAGACAGAGAGACAGGAGGGACACAGACAGAGAGAGACAGGAGGGACACAGACAGAGAGAGACAGGAGGGACACAGACAGATAGACAGGAGGGACACAGACAGAGAGGGAGGACAGAGACAGGAGGGACACAGAGAGACAGGAGGGACACAGACAGAGAGAGACAGGAGGGACACAGACAGAGAGACAGGAGGGACACAGACAGAGAGAGACAGGAGGGACACAGACAGAGAGACAGGAGGGACACAGACAGAGAGAGACAGGAGGGACACAGACAGAGAGACAGGAGGGACACAGACAGAGACGGAGGACAGAGACAGGAGGGACACAGACAGAGAGAGACAGGAGGGACACAGAAAGAGAGACAGGAGGGACACAGACAGAGAGAGACAGGAGGGACACAGACAGAGAGAGACAGGAGGGACACAGACAGAGAGACAGGAGGGACACAGACAGAGAGGGAGGACAGAGACAGGAGGGACACAGAGAGACAGGAGGGACACAGACAGAGAGAGACAGGAGGGACACAGAAAGAGAGACAGGAGGGACACAGACAGAGAGAGACAGGAGGGACACAGACAGAGAGAGACAGGAGGGACACACACAGAGAGACAGCAGGGACACAGACAGAGAGACAGCAGGGACACAGACTGAGAGACAGGAGGGACACAGACAGAGAGAGACAGGAGGGACACAGACAGAGAGAGACAGGAGGGACACAGAAAGAGAGACAGGAGGGACACAGACAGAGAGACACAGGAGGGACACAGACAGAGAGACAGCAGGGACACAGACAGAGAGACAGGAGGGACACAGACAGAGAGACAGGAGGGACAGAGAGACAGGAGGGACAGGAGGGACACAGAAAGAGAGACAGGAGGGACACAGACAGAGAGAGACAGGAGGGACACAGACAGAGAGAGACAGGAGGGACACAGACAGATAGACAGGAGGGACACAGACAGAGAGGGAGGACAGAGACAGGAGGGACACAGACAGAGAGAGACAGGAGGGACACAGAAAGAGAGACAGGAGGGACACAGACAGAGAGAGACAGGAGGGACACAGACAGAGAGACAGGAGGGACACAGACAGAGAGAGACAGGAGGGACAGAGACAGAGAGAGACAGGAGGGACACAGACAGAGAGACAGGAGGGACACAGACAGAGAGGGAGGACAGAGACAGGAGGGACACAGAGAGACAGGAGGGACACAGACAGAGAGAGACAGGAGGGACACAGAAAGAGAGACAGGAGGGACACAGACAGAGAGAGACAGGAGGGACACAGACAGAGAGAGACAGGAGGGACACAGACAGAGAGAGACAGGAGGGACACAGACAGAGAGACAGGAGGGACACAGACAGAGAGGGAGGACAGAGACAGGAGGGACACAGAGAGACAGGAGGGACACAGACAGAGAGAGACAGGAGGGACACAGAAAGAGAGACAGGAGGGACACAGACAGAGAGAGACAGGAGGGACACAGACAGAGAGAGACAGGAGGGACACAGACAGAGAGACAGCAGGGACACAGACAGAGAGACAGCAGGGACACAGACTGAGAGACAGGAGGGACACAGACAGAGAGGGAGGACACAGACAGAGAGACAGGAGGGACACAGACAGAGAGAGACAGGAGGGACACAGACAGAGAGAGACAGGAGGGACACAGACAGATAGACAGGAGGGACACAGACAGAGAGGGAGGACAGAGACAGGAGGGACACAGAGAGACAGGAGGGACACAGACAGAGAGAGACAGGAGGGACACAGAAAGAGAGACAGGAGGGACACAGACAGAGAGAGACAGGAGGGACACAGACAGAGAGACAGGAGGGACACAGACAGAGAGAGACAGGAGGGACACAGACAGAGAGACAGGAGGGACACAGACAGAGACGGAGGACAGAGACAGGAGGGACACAGACAGAGAGAGACAGGAGGGACACAGAAAGAGAGACAGGAGGGACACAGACAGAGAGAGACAGGAGGGACACAGACAGAGAGAGACAGGAGGGACACAGACAGAGAGACAGGAGGGACACAGACAGAGAGGGAGGACAGAGACAGGAGGGACACAGAGAGACAGGAGGGACACAGACAGAGAGAGACAGGAGGGACACAGAAAGAGAGACAGGAGGGACACAGACAGAGAGAGACAGGAGGGACACAGACAGAGAGAGACAGGAGGGACACAGACAGAGAGACAGCAGGGACACAGACAGAGAGACAGCAGGGACACAGACTGAGAGACAGGAGGGACACAGACAGAGAGAGACAGGAGGGACACAGACAGAGAGAGACAGGAGGGACACAGACAGAGAGACAGGAGGGACACAGACAGAGAGACACAGGAGGGACACAGACAGAGAGACAGCAGGGACACAGACAGAGAGACAGGAGGGACACAGACAGAGAGACAGGAGGGACAGAGAGACAGGAGGGACAGGAGGGACACAGAAAGAGAGACAGGAGGGACACAGACAGAGAGAGACAGGAGGGACACAGACAGAGAGAGACAGGAGGGACACAGACAGATAGACAGGAGGGACACAGACAGAGAGGGAGGACAGAGACAGGAGGGACACAGACAGAGAGAGACAGGAGGGACACAGAAAGAGAGACAGGAGGGACACAGACAGAGAGAGACAGGAGGGACACAGACAGAGAGACAGGAGGGACACAGACAGAGAGAGACAGGAGGGACAGAGACAGAGAGAGACAGGAGGGACACAGACAGAGAGACAGGAGGGACACAGACAGAGAGGGAGGACAGAGACAGGAGGGACACAGAGAGACAGGAGGGACACAGACAGAGAGAGACAGGAGGGACACAGAAAGAGAGACAGGAGGGACACAGACAGAGAGAGACAGGAGGGACACAGACAGAGAGAGACAGGAGGGACACAGACAGAGAGACAGGAGGGACACAGACAGAGAGGGAGGACAGAGACAGGAGGGACACAGAGAGACAGGAGGGACACAGACAGAGAGAGACAGGAGGGACACAGAAAGAGAGACAGGAGGGACACAGACAGAGAGAGACAGGAGGGACACAGACAGAGAGAGACAGGAGGGACACAGACAGAGAGACAGGAGGGACACAGACAGAGAGGGAGGACAGAGACAGGAGGGACACAGAGAGACAGGAGGGACACAGACAGAGAGAGACAGGAGGGACACAGAAAGAGAGACAGGAGGGACACAGACAGAGAGAGACAGGAGGGACACAGACAGAGAGACAGGAGGGACACAGACAGAGAGACAGCAGGGACACAGACTGAGAGACAGGAGGGACACAGACAGAGAGAGACAGGAGGGACACAGAAAGAGAGACAGGAGGGACACAGACAGAGAGACACAGGAGGGACACAGACAGAGAGACAGCAGGGACACAGACAGAGAGACAGGAGGGACACAGACAGAGAGAGACAGGAGGGACACAGACAGAGAGACAGGAGGGACAGAGAGACAGGAGGGACAGGAGGGACACAGAAAGAGAGACAGGAGGGACACAGACAGAGAGAGACAGGAGGGACACAGACAGAGAGACAGCAGGGACACAGACAGAGAGACCGGAGGGACACAGACAGAGAGAGACAGGAGGGACACAGACAGAGAGACAGGAGGGACACAGACAGAGAGAGACAGGAGGGACACAGACAGAGAGAGACAGGAGGGACACAGACAGAGAGAGACAGGAGGGACACAGACAGAGAGAGACAGGAGGGACACAGACAGAGAGAGACAGGAGGGACACAGACAGAGAGAGACAGGAGGGACACAGACAGAGAGAGACAGGAGGGACACAGAAAGAGAGACAGGAGGGACACAGACAGGAGGGACACAGACAGAGAGAGACAGGAGGGACACAGACAGAGAGAGACAGGAGGGACACAGACAGAGAGACAGGAGGGACACAGACAGAGAGAGACAGGAGGGACACAGACCGAGAGAGACAGGAGGGACACAGACAGAGAGAGACAGGAGGGACACAGACAGAGAGACAGGAGGGACACAGACAGAGAGAGACAGGAGGGACACAGACAGAGAGAGACAGGAGGGACACAGACAGAGAGAGACAGGAGGGACACAGACAGAGAGAGACAGGAGGGACACAGAAAGAGAGACAGGAGGGACACAGACAGGAGGGACACAGACAGAGAGAGACAGGAGGGACACAGACAGAGAGACAGGAGGGACACAGACAGAGAGAGACAGGAGGGACACAGAGAGAGAGACAGGAGGGACACAGACAGAGAGAGACAGGAGGGACACAGACAGAGAGAGACAGGAGGGACACAGACAGAGAGACAGGAGGGACACAGACAGAGAGAGACAGGAGGGACACAGACAGAGAGAGACAGGAGGGACACAGACAGAGAGACAGGAGGGACACAGACAGAGAGAGACAGGAGGGACACAGACAGAGAGAGACAGGAGGGACACAGAGAGAGACAGGAGGGACACAGACAGAGAGACAGGAGGGACACAGACAGAGAGGGAGGACAGAGACAGGAGGGACACAGAGAGACAGGAGGGACACAGACAGAGAGAGACAGGAGGGACACAGAAAGAGAGACAGGAGGGACACAGACAGAGAGAGACAGGAGGGACACAGACAGAGAGACAGGAGGGACACAGACAGAGAGACAGGAGGGACACAGACAGAGAGACAGCAGGGACACAGACAGAGAGAGACAGGAGGGACACAGAAAGAGAGACAGGAGGGACACAGACAGAGAGACACAGGAGGGACACAGACAGAGAGACAGCAGGGACACAGACAGAGAGACAGGAGGGACACAGACAGAGAGAGACAGGAGGGACACAGACAGAGAGACAGGAGGGACAGAGAGACAGGAGGGACAGGAGGGACACAGAAAGAGAGACAGGAGGGACACAGACAGAGAGAGACAGGAGGGACACAGACAGAGAGACAGCAGGGACACAGACAGAGAGACCGGAGGGACACAGACAGAGAGAGACAGGAGGGACACAGACAGAGAGACAGGAGGGACACAGACAGAGAGAGACAGGAGGGACACAGACAGAGAGAGACAGGAGGGACACAGACAGAGAGAGACAGGAGGGACACAGACAGAGAGAGACAGGAGGGACACAGACAGAGAGAGACAGGAGGGACACAGACAGAGAGAGACAGGAGGGACACAGACAGAGAGAGACAGGAGGGACACAGACAGAGAGAGACAGGAGGGACACAGAAAGAGAGACAGGAGGGACACAGACAGGAGGGACACAGACAGAGAGAGACAGGAGGGACACAGACAGAGAGAGACAGGAGGGACACAGACAGAGAGACAGGAGGGACACAGACAGAGAGAGACAGGAGGGACACAGACCGAGAGAGACAGGAGGGACACAGACAGAGAGAGACAGGAGGGACACAGACAGAGAGACAGGAGGGACACAGACAGAGAGAGACAGGAGGGACACAGACAGAGAGAGACAGGAGGGACACAGACAGAGAGAGACAGGAGGGACACAGACAGAGAGAGACAGGAGGGACACAGAAAGAGAGACAGGAGGGACACAGACAGGAGGGACACAGACAGAGAGAGACAGGAGGGACACAGACAGAGAGACAGGAGGGACACAGACAGAGAGAGACAGGAGGGACACAGAGAGAGAGACAGGAGGGACACAGACAGAGAGAGACAGGAGGGACACAGACAGAGAGAGACAGGAGGGACACAGACAGAGAGACAGGAGGGACACAGACAGAGAGAGACAGGAGGGACACAGACAGAGAGAGACAGGAGGGACACAGACAGAGAGACAGGAGGGACACAGACAGAGAGAGACAGGAGGGACACAGACAGAGAGAGACAGGAGGGACACAGAGAGAGACAGGAGGGACACAGACAGAGAGAGACAGGAGGGACTCAGACAGAGAGAGACAGGAGGGACACAGACAGAGAGACAGGAGGGACACAGACAGAGAGAGACAGGAGGGACACAGACAGAGAGAGACAGGAGGGACACAGACAGAGAGAGACAGGAGGGACACAGACAGAGAGACAAGTGTATGGTGAACCCCTGACCTCACGTTCTTTGGGCCTCATTCAAATTATGATTTGGCCAATTGAATAGAGCTCTATATAAGCACAGAGCATATTTTTTTACAGAAGTGTTTAGTTAGTGAAGACCTTGCTTTTGGATAGAAGTTCACTAACTAAAAACTTCAGTAAAAAAAATATGCTCTGTGCTTATATAGAGGCCTATTCAAGTGGCCACATTGCAATTGAATGAGGCCCGTTGTCAGTATCACATATATAGTTGTGAGCATGCGAGTTGTTGCTAACGCTTGCGGGCTCGCGTAGCGAGCCCGCGGCCCTCGCAAAGCAAGGGGAACTGGGCGAGAGCCACAGTTGCTGGCATGGAGCGCCGAAGGTGCTCCATGCCAGCAACTGCGACCCTCGCAAGCTTCACGTCGCAACGCAAATAACACGACACACCAATTACGACACTCACAAACAACATACCACACATACATACCACACGTTCACAAAATTAAAAACACAATACATACACACAGCACATACATAAAAACCTTACCTACACCAAGAGGGAGCACCCAGGACCTCAAAAATGCAACTTACACCTTCATTTCAATCAAAATAAAAGAGTTGGGACAATAAAAAATTTGCTAAGCGAGAGAAAAAATGTCAGCCGAACAAAACGAAAACGAGGCTACACACGCAAACACCATGTGAGACACGTTACCAGACATTACGACCTCGCAAACATCGGACGCAACACGCCGACATACAAACATTTCAAACACAATAAATACACACAACACACACATAAAAAACTTACCTACAGCAAGAGGAACCATCCAGCACCTCAAAAAACCAAGTTACACCTTCATTTAAATAAAAATAAAACACTTTACACACTAATGAAATCGCTAAGCGAGAGAAAAAATGGCAGACGAAAAAAACGAAACGAGGCTACAGCAGTCTCAACACGTAAAACACCACAACACACTCGCAAAACAACACACGAAACTCGAAAAACCCCACGAAGCACCGACGGATAATCTGCAAAGACGCATAACACAGATAAGCCGCCATTTTACGCCAATGCGGAAGTACACCACTACACTAACGGTTTCGTCTCGCGCACGCACAGTATTACACTGCACACATTCAGCACGCTTACACAGCAGCTCCACACCACTAATGCTGCTGCAACATCAACACTGATTGCCAGCTCTTCAACACAATGCTTCAAAATAGGTAAAGTATATTCATTTATTAATGTATTATATATTTTAGTATTACACACCAAACAGCATTAGCTCACTTACGATTTGATTGCCGTCATTTTTTGACGGGCAATTCGCTAGTACAGGGATATTCTTGAGCAAAACCTGTACCACTCTGTGCGAGATTTGAGTCTAGGATGGAGGTTCACCTTCCAGCAGGACAATGACCCCAAACACACTGCTAAAGCAACACTTGAGTTGTTTAAGGGGAAATGTGTAAATGTGTTGGAATGGCCTAGTCAAAGCCCAGACCTCAATCCAATAGAAAATCTGTGGTCAGACTTAAAGATTGTTGTTCACAAGCGCAAACCATCCATCTTGAAGGAACTGGAGCAGTTTTGCAAGGAGGAATGGGGAAAATCCCAGTGGTAAGATGTGGCAAGCTTATAGAGACTTATCCAAAGCGACTTGGAGCTGTGATTGCAGCAAAAGGTGGCTCTACAAAGTATTGACTTTAGGGGGGTGAATAGTTATGCACATTGTCTTTTTCTGTTATTTTGTGCGATTTGTTGTTTGCTTCACAATAAAAAAAAAATAAAAAAAAAAAAACATCTTCAAAGTTGTGGGCATGTTCTGTAAATTTAAATGATGCAAATCCTCAAACAATCCATATTAATTCCAGGTTGTGAGGCAACAAAACAAGAAAAATTCCAAGGGGGGGTGAATACTTTTGTACGGCACTGTATACTGGTACAGTCTATTCATTTTAATCTCTTTGTGAATATTATTGTTTATCCAAATGGACATGCTTCTTCTTCTTCCCTTCCCTATGAGAGTAAGAGGTCCTGTATAGATAATTACTGTTCAAAAGCCACAATGTGTAAGCTCGATTATCTACACTTCCACTCAAATAAGGACCAATTATATTAATTTTTGTGTGTATGTAATTCAGGGTGAGTTGTTGATTGATTCTTTTCCGCAACTGTTCATTTTAGTGAAAAATCTTACGCCCTGATTTATTCTATAAAATAATACCGTTTCATCCTATCTCTGTGTGTAAACGTAGCCCGTAACTAGTTTTCTTTGATTAGGGACTGTTATAAACAACCCTTTCCTTCACTGACAAGGCTTTCTCAATGTTTTTTTGTTTCCTGTGGTTAGCAGAATATCTTCTCAACTGGATACAAATCAAAGTGGAAGCCAATGTTTTCCTTTGGGTGAGTGCATTTTAATTATAAATCTATTGTGAATCTTTGCATCTTCCCTGTAACCTTGAAAAATAGTTTTAACATAACTTTTCTGTATAGATGGGTATATATCGAATGTATTCCTTTCATGCTATTTTATTCTACACAGTGACACAAATGAGTAATTGGTTGTTCAGGACACAAGAAAAAGCTCTTGGCTATGATGGCTATTAACAGGATAGATATGAAATGGACGCAGTACTCCAAACATTTTTAACATGCGTTTAAAAGATCATGTTTTAAACATCACAAAATGTATAAAACTATGAACTGTAATATTTTGTGATTTGGATCCCACTGAGACAAAAGGGGGAAAAAAGACCCATTCAGTCCTTGACTATTTTACCAATAAGTTAAGAAGTATAAAGGCGTATAAACCATTTTTTATAGACCTGGCTGTTGCTTTAGTGTTTAGTGTCTTCACTTAATTTATTTTCCATGGGAAAAAAACATTTTATAATGCTCTTTTAAATTCATGACAGGAGATTTTGGAAACCAGTGGCCCTTTAAAGATATGGACATAGGCAAGTTAATACAGAAGTCAACAACAACAAAAAAAGGTGCTCAAAGTACAAACTAACCTGAATAGGTTAGTGCTATTGACATGATAACCTACTCTGAGAGCAACCTCTTTTAGCTCACTTGTGCCTTTCACAGGGATAAATATTCTGTAGTATATCAGACTGATATTACTCAGTAAAGCAATCCAACCCAGAAATACCAGGCAATTCTACCCTGAACCGGAGCAACAGCAAACCATAGATGTACATTTCGGTCCTGATGGGGCATCGTCCGTGAAATGTTGCTGAACTCCCTAAGGCACAATACAGAACTCGCAGAAAGCATCAGACAGAGGTTTAAACAATAATTGTATATCACTTGGAAAAGCCTCCTCACCAGCGCTGAATGAGAATGGAACCTTGGCCACACAGCCAATGAGCTACTTCAGATAACCAGTCAATCAAGTTATTGTGGCTGCAGTAATAAAGAGCAATTGCAGGGTGCAACAATTCTTGCTCTTTAGGTCTTTGTCTACAACATGAAGCACATACACTTTGTGTAAGCTTTTATTTATGTGCCAGGATTTTCATCATTGACACAATCATGGAATAGAGTGATTTCTGCTGTGCCAGCTCTGCAGGGTAAATGCAATGTTCTGCAATGCTGGCATGTGCTGGAAAGAGTAATACTCTGAAGGATTGTTGCAAAGGAATATGTGTCTGGCTGTCAAAGCACTGCACTGCTCGTAGTTATCCTATATCCAAAACTTGTAGTTTGTACACGTTATCGGTATAAAAAAAATACATAAAGAAAAAAATAGTGGCCACTTGGAATTGACCCAAGGACCTTTTGCACTTTAGTCCAATTTTGGATTATCGCTCCACGTAACAGAGTATTAGGGTAAAAACCTAAAAAGCCCTGCACGGCAAGTCCTTATGTGTTGGTTGGAGCAACCTTGTGGTTGATTAAAATACACATAAGCCCACCAGCAGCAGTTTGAATAAGGAAAGCATATTTTGCACATGTTTTTATCTCTCTTATGGTGCAGAGCATGCCGTTTGTGTTCTATGGTGCCTGTACTCAATAACAGTCATCTTCATTGGCATAGCTGATATACTGTGTCATTGGTATAAAGCAAGCTTAAAAACATGTAAATAAGCTGGTCATTATGTTCCAAAATCCTGCTTTCTTCTGAAACTGATGACTGTATTCGATTCTTTTATACCCAATCTTGCAGCAGGAGACCGAAGCCACAGCTGATGCACTAGAGCAGTAATTCTCAACCTGTGGGTCACGACCCCTTCAGGGGTCGAATGACAATTTTCCAGGGGTCACCTAAAACCATCAGAAATTGTAATTGTTTGTAATTTGACTGTAATTTTACTGTTCGTGGTCGCCACAACTTGGGAAATGTTATCAAAGGGTCGCAGCACTAGAGAGGTTGAGAACCGCTGCACTAGAGACTGTGAGGCTGCTTCTGACTAGATGAAAGTACAGGAGCAGACATCACATGACCCATTTAACTAATAGCAAGCCTAATGTGAGCATGACTGCCCCCTATAGATAAGCAATAGGAAATAAATCATAGTAATACAGTGGAACCTCTATACTCATCATTAATACGTTCCTGAGGGACAGGCACTAAATCAAATGAATATAGAATCAATTTTATCCATAGGAATTAACTAAAATTGTAATAATTTGTTCCCAGCCCTGCATCTGATACATAAATAAATACAAATATAACCAGAACTTTACCTTTACTGAGGAGCGATGACGACAGAAGAGGAGCAAAGTCATTATTGTTTAGATGGGAATCACTTCCATTAAGCATCAGGTAACTCCAGTTCTGGTGATCAATGTATTTAGCAAAGAACTTTTTTAAAAACATTTTGTGCCCAGTAATGGAATTTTAGATGAATTTAGGAGCATTTATTAGCCTAAAAATATGACTAATATTTGATTTGATGAATATAGAAGTCCCACTGTAATTGATATATTTATGTAATTGAGCACATGGAGATTTCTCTATGCTAGATGCAACGGAAACTTTTAAAGGGTCAGGGACTGTTTTCTAGTTGTACTATCCATTCAAGCCCTACCCCCTGTCGTCATACTTTTTAGAATGAAAAACATACTACAGCTAACTTTTTTCTTTTATATTGAATTTGCTGTTGTGGAGTCTACCATTTTGACTAAAGCAGATCAGCTTCCTAAGATGTGGCACTTACATCTGCTGATGCTCCCAGCAGAACTAAGTAGACGTTTATTAGTTTACAAGAATGCACACACATGAGAAAGTAATAGGCGGCAGCAGCAGCAGGGAAGAAAGCAAAATGGAGCCACTCTGTAAAAACTAATTTCATTTAAAAGTTACAAAGTAAAAATGTTTTTTCTTTCTTTCTAAAGGTCCTTTAACAGTAAAGTGATATTAACAACTATCACAAGCTTACACCCCACCAACGATTTAATAAACACTCCAAACATGTACTGTCCATGTGTGGCACATAATGATTTTAATCCGGATTGGATACATTAGTTACAGCAGTGGCACAAGACAAATTACTGCAAATTATATACAATTCAACATATGCACTACATTTCAAAATAAGACAACAGGATTCTTTAAGCTGCAAGAAAGAAATGTGATACTATTTGTTTTCCCCTCCGCTCCTCCTCACCAGAAGATCTGACCTGTAGTATTTTTATAATCCTTATACAGTACTTATTGTATTGGTACATTTCATTGTCCCCGTGACTACTGTGCTTGTTGGTAACACAAAGACACAGAGCAACCCAGAGAATATTCCCCATCAAAGACAATATGGTCTCCGCCATATGTAAAAAAGAACACAGATAGGTTTATCGGGGGAAAATAAAGCCTCTTAATAGACACAAACAGGACAGAACAATTACACTGAAGACATTGAAAACATTTCTATCTTACACACAGCTATGCAACTCTGCTAGGGCCTATTTTAGGCCAAACCTACACATGTATCCACAAAAATCAGAATAATTGTTGGGCTATGTGGATTAACCTTTTCATCACTAAGGAGACTGGCAGTGAACATGTTAACCAAATGTGTAAATATCTCAATCCATCTTTTTTTACTCTCTGTGGAACGTGTAGTCCTTATATTCTTTTTTTTTTTTTTGCTTGCCAAGAAAGTCTAGTTGATGTACGTCTTTGGCTCTCAATGTCTTTCGCTGCTGGAGAGGTTAAACATCAAGAGAAAGGAATGATTTGTGTGCAATTTCTTATCATTTTTTTAATTCACGTATAGAAAGTAACAAGTTTGCATTGCGTTTCTTGGCAATGCACTACCTGAAAGCAGCTAAGGGTAGACAGCAGATATGAACGCCACAATTTCACATCTCGGATCGACATTTCAACCTGAAGTAGCGGCAATTTGATTGTCACAAGATGTCCTGACGCATGTCACTTGGAATTAAACCCAGGTAGGGTGAGGAGAGTAGCTACAGGCGTACAAACCCACCCATCCAATGACACCTAACAGAGATGAGTTGTATATGTAGACGTGGACAAAAGGAAGAGGAATTGTGGAACAGATTTTTAGGAATTCAAGTGTTTATCATCATTGCAAAAAATATATACTATTCTGTCCCTATAAAGGGAGATTTTTTTTTTTATACCTTTTCTATTTTTTTTTAACTGAGTCATGATGTAATATCTGTGTCTGCGTCTTGCAAAGCTACGGGCACAGGCCTAGCTTCCAATTCTGGAAAGCAGGGCAGAAGTAATTAGCAGGGATTGAGAATAGGACAAAGCACACACACAGCATGAGGGCAAATGAAGGATTTTTTAGCTGCCACATTTAAAAATGGTTGTTAAGTGGCAAACATCATAACGGCCATGCAGATCATTAGCTATTTTTTTAAAGTGCACCAAAATAAAATAAAACAGTCTGGCCTTGTGTTATAATAAAAGCAGCTACACCTGTTAAAATGTATTATTTTATCTTTATAAGAGTCAAAGTGCACCCAAAGCTAGCTGTGACCAAGTGTCCCCAGACCCATATTTGTTTTCCTGTGAAACAAGATTTGATGGATTTTTCTATCCTTATTTCAAAGAAGAAATAAAAACATAAAATGGTACACTGACCAAATAGCACAATTGCAGCTTTTAAAATTGAAATAAAAGAACGTTAGTTTGTATTGTACATTTGTCTGTTTTCTACTACTGCTGTGTGTAGTGACTACCTCTACTCTATTCACGTGTTCACTGTAGTTTCCTTCCTGCCTTATTATTCTGAACGTGGTCAGGATTCTATTTTTTGTCCATTTTACACATCTGTTTAAACAAAATAATATATGTTTAATATAAAGCACTGATCACAGTGCTGGTTCTATGCAGTATTATTATACATGTAGACTTCTATTCCATTTATCATCAAAGTGACTTATAACAGACACAATAAAAAGTCAGCCCTACCATCATGACTGATATTTCCATGGTCCAATACCACAGATCATCACATGGCTACATTTATAGCAAAACCACCTGAAAGGAGCAACCTTTTTTGCTGCTTCTGCCATGCATATTGTGTGGAAATGGGTGCTTTGCACTTACTTAAAGTGCAGCCATTTTGACTATTGTTGTGAAGATGTACATGCTTTAATACATTTGATAGAAAATATAGCCTGTCTGTATGAGTGAACACTGTGCTAAAACAGTTTAATCATATGATTTGTTCTCTTATGGTGGCCATTTTGTTCTGGTATGATGGCCATTTGTTTTCAAATCTTAGACCAATATGAAACTATCTACATTTTCCTGTTGCAACTGTGAATTCAATAACAGCATAATGGTACTACCAGAGTGACTATAGAGTGGGTTGGATTCAAAACCATGGTCATGGTTGCCATCTTGTTAAAAAATGGTCAGTAGTGTTTTGTTAATATTGCTGATGAATTCAACAAAACCAATCTCTGTGCACTGAGGTTTCTTTAAAAAAAAAAAAAAAAAAAAAAAGATGAGAGCCAACACGCTGCACCTCAGCCACTCAAAAACACCTGGGCGGTGGACTCACAAGACCTCAGTTAAAGAACACCTAAGGACCATTACAATATTTACACTTGGAAAATCTCTTGGTTCCTATCTCAATTCCCAACCACATGTTCACTTTCGTACTTTCATTTTCTTTGCCCATATGTGGACCTAAAAAAAAAAAAAAATCTGAAAAACATTTGGACTAACATTTAGGTTTTTTCTTAAAATACAGAACTGGAAGCTTATTCACTGCTTTGAAGTGAGTCAAACTATAAAGCAGAAAATGAGTGGCGGTGAGGTAACTAATTGCTACCAAAGCGTATTTTTCTTTTTTTTTCTCTTTTTTTTTTTTTTTACATTTTTTTTTTTTAAATCTTCACAATTATGCTTTTTTTTCACAGACAAAATACCTGACAACATCACAGTCTGCACTGTTTGGACTTATAAGGCTATTACAAAATCCTCTAAGAAGTAAGGTTAGAACACCAGCAAGGGAAGATGTGTGTGTGCTCGCCTCTACAATGTGCCAGATCAGAAAATGTGCTAGGAGCTAATCTGAAAAGTTCAATGTCCACTCACAGAAAACTCAGGAAAATAGAATTTCTTTTGACAGGTTTCCCAAACCCCCACCCAGCCCCTTTGTCCAAACTTTTTTTTCCATAGCAATGAAACACAAAATTTGTGTCATTTTGGTTGCTTGCCAAGAAGAAAATTGCTGTTTTTTTCCCCTCCCTTCTTTTCACAACCTGCAAAAAGCTCTTCCCATAATATATATATATTTATATATGTTTTTTTTTTTTTGTAATATTTTTTTTCTAGTCATTTCTTCATGAATAAATATTATCCACTGAAAACCTCAAAAAAGGTGTTTAGACACAGTGTTGTCATCTTGCTTTTGTGTTCACTCCTCTACTTGCCATGAAACTTCCCAGCAGCCATCTTCCAAAATATACATACATCTATATGCGCTTGTATAGGTATGTATGTATATATCCATCGCTCATCCATGAGCTAGCCTTTTTTTTGTTAATAGTTTGCTCCACAATGGTAAATGGCAAGTTTAGCAGAAGCTTGTCACTTATTCGCTGCTAATTCCACTAGTTTGCAGCAAAAAAGGACGCGGTATGGCAGCCTTGGTTTCACTAGTTAGCAGTATCTTACAATGCGGAGACTTTCACAATGTTGCTTGTATTGTGAATGTTTGTGGTGCGTCCAGGTGGGCTGGGAGGCCTGTTCTCCCCCTCAGGTGTCAGAGCTGGTGGAGTTGGGATGCTGATAATCGCCGTTGTGATCTGGGAAGCTTTGCAGTTTGATCTCAAGCCATCGTCTGACTTCATGTTTAGGCTGGAACGACTACAAGAGACAGAAAAAATGCATTAGTTGGAGAAAGATACATCCGACATAGTGGAGGCTCCAAATATGGTAGAATGTGAAACTGCAGGTAATAAGTTCTTTATCAATTGAATGCTGTTGAAAAAAACGCAGTTTGTCATTTTTAGCTATCAGTCAACCTTTCTGATCCCCCCACAAATTGAGATTCGAATCTTTTATTACCGAGAGACCATTGCCGTTAATAATCGAATAGGCCTCTGAGGCATTGGGTCCATATTCTTTGGTGCAGTCTTGTACGCATTACGTACATAGTCTTTTCTGTAGGCAATGACACTGAAGACAAAGGACCCAATGGCTGTAGGGGCTTATCTGTTATGCTCTCCTCACCCATCTGTTCCTTAGGACCAGCATATAAGGTCTTAGAGACCAGCATTGGCTCTAAGATTGACAGTTGAGAAACACTATTTTAAGTGACACTGTGGTTAGAAGTCTTGGTAGATGTGCTGAGTTATTATCATCGTTCTGAATGTTCACCTGGCTTTGCAAACATTACTAACTAGCCTTATGACGACTTGACCAGTCTTGAATAATCAACACCTCAGATGGAGGTGAAGGAAACACATTTATTTGACACTATATATATTTGTGTTACATTAAAGCTAACTCCATGATCTTCAAATCCATCACTTTTTCTTAAAGAAAAATAAAATGTCTAAAGCATCTTTTTCACGACAGGACACTGTAGTCCAATACTTTTATTACACTATTTTAAATAATTAGTATTGATAATGGACCAAAATCGTAACCTCTCTTTAAATGTAATACCTATTTATGCAATTGTATATCATCTTAGACATCTCTATTGGTCTGCTGTAAGACATTCACCCGTCTTTGAGCTTCTGGTCAAAAAGTTGGAGGCTGAAATTAGCTTATTACCACTCATTGACCTTATATATATATATATATATATATATATATATATATATTACTGGCAGCTTCAAGCACGAAGGAACCTTGGTAGTTGAGACATAAGAGATAGTGGGAGGTCTACCCATTTTTATTTCTTTAAAATAGAATATACATTCCTTGTAAACAAGCCTCCATTACAATGACTTTAATAACACAAGGGGGAGTTTCCCTTTAAACTTTAATTGCTGACATACTTTCCAGACTTCACAAATATATGAACGGGATTCTGTTGTTGTTTTATTTAGGTTATTCTTAAGAGCTTAAATACTCAAAGCTGCAAATGATCAAAACGAAACGCACATTGGACACAAAAACTATTGTATTACTCAGGAATTATTTACTGTAGGTGGAAATGCTATTACAAATTATATAGCCAATGTCCTTTAAAACTGTACACTTGAAGAAAGAGTGTAACATTGTTTTCACTGGAATTCACATTTTATCTGGAAAATGTATCTCTTGGTAATTGTCACGATCCCCTGACCACCTTGCCCTTTTGGACTCTCATTTATGTGGTGTGTTACCGGGCTCAGTAGTTTTGTAGTTATTGAATATGTTATGTTGATTACTGCATGTTTAATTGGGGCCAGTTGATAAGGCGTTTACTGGTTGGTAAATATGCATATAGAACAATATTTCTTGTAGAATGCAAGTTTGCAAGTTTTTAATTGTGTGTCCGTGTCTTGGAAACAAGCACTATGTGCATTTGATTATATGCTCAAAAACAGGGCCCTCCATTCTTTATAAGGTGTTAAGTTTGTTTTTTGCCATGTACTACGGAATATGTTGGCACGATATAAATAAAGATAATAATATATATATATATATATATATATATATATATATATATATATATATATATATATATATATATACACACACACATACACAGTGCCTTGCAAAAGTATTCACCCCCTTGGCATTTTTCGTGTTTTTTTGCCTCACAACCTGGAATTAACATGGATTGTTTGAGGATTTGCATCATTTAATTTACAGAACATACCCACAACTTTGAAGATTTTTTTTTTCTATTGTGAAGCAAACAACAAATAGGACAAAATAACAGAAAAAGTCAATGTGCATAACTATTCACCCCCCAATACTTTGTAGAGCCACATTTTGATACAATCACAGCTCCAAGTCACTTTGGATAAGTCTCTATGAGCTTGCCACATCTTACCAATGGGATTTTTGCCCATTCCTCCTTGCAAAACTGCTCCAGCTCCTTCAAGTTGGATGGTTTGTGCTTGTGAATAGCAATCTTTAAGTATTGACCACAGATTTTCTATTGGATTGAGGTCTGGGCTTTGACTAGGCCATCCCAACACATTTACATGTTTCCCTTTAAACCACTCAAGTGTTGCTTTAGCAGTGTGTTTGGGGTCATTGTCCTGCTGGAAGGTGAACCTCCGTCCTACCCTTAAATCACACACAGAGTGGTACAGGTTTTGCTCAAGAATATCCCTGTATTTAGCACCATCCATCTTTCCCTCAACTCTGACTAGTTTCCCAGTCCCAGCTGCTGAAAAACATCCCACCAGCATGATGCTGCCTCCACCATGTTTCACTGTGGGGATGATGTTCTTTGGGTGATGTGATGTGTTGGGTTTGCGCCAGACATAGGGTTTTCTTTGAGGGCCTAAAAGTTCTATTTTAGTCTTATCAGACCAGAGCACTTTCCTCCATACGTTTTGGGAGTCTCCCACATGCCTTTTCGCAAATTTAAAACGTGCCATTTTGTTTTATTGCTGAAAGTAATGGCTTTCTTCTGGCCACTCTGCCATAAAGCCCAACTCTATGGAGCATACAGCTTATTGTCGTCCTATGTACAGATACTCCAGTCTCTGCTGTGTCTCTCCTCTCTCACACTCTCTGGAACTACAATCAATACATTGTCTGAAGCTTTTCTGAAGTCTCTCCACTACCTGTAGGCCTCAGTCTCTCCTCTCTCACTCTCTCTGGAACTACAATCAATTCCCACCCGACCTGCCCCTTGTTTCTCTTGATTTATTGACTCAAATTTCCTATAGCTGATTAATTAGCAACACCTGCTAACTAATTAATTAATCTATTACACAATGTTTCCTCATGCCTGTTACACAATGTTTCACCCGGTATTTGCTAATGACGCGGCGCGCATGTTACGTCACATGCACGCCGGCGCCGGGCCAAGGAGCGGAGGCCGGAGCACAAGCAGGTAAGTGAGGGGAAAGGGGGGAGGTATTTAGAGGGTTTAGGTGGAGGAGGGGGGTTTAGGTTGAGGAGTGGGGAGGGAAAGAGACACGGGGGGGTTAGAGAGACACGGAGGGGGGGAGAGTGACACGAGTATAAGCCGAAAATAAGGCTGAAAAACTGGGCTTATACTCGAGTATATACAGTAATAATAATAATAACTCTGCAGCTCCTCTAGGTTTACCTTTAGGTCTCTGTGCTGCCTCTCTGATTAATGCCCTCCTTGCCCGGGCCGTGAGTTTTGGTGGGCAGCCATCTTTTGGCAGGTTTGCTGTTGTGCCATGTTCTTTCCATTTGGTTATGATAGATTTGATGGTGCTCCTGGAGATCATCAAATATTTGGATTTTTTTTATAACCTTACCCTGACTTGTACTTCTCAACAACATTGTCCCTTACTTGTTTGGAGAGTTTATTGGTCTTCATGGCAGTGTTTGGTTAGTGGTGCCTCTTGCTTAGGTGTTGCAGCCTCTGGGGCCTTTCAAAAAAGGTGTGTATATGTAATGGCAGATCATGTGACACTTAGATTGCACACAGGTGGACATCATTTCACTAATTATGTGACTTCTGAAGGTAATTTGTTACACCAGAGCTCTTTATGAGCTTCATAACAAAGGGGGTGAATACATATGCACATGCCAATTTTCTGTTTCTAAAAAAATTGTTTTATGTATATATTTTTCTCACTCCAACTTAGACTATTGTATTCTGATCCATCACATAGAAATTCAGATTAACAAAACATTTAACAAAATAGGTAAAAAGTCAAGGGGGGTGAATACTTTTGCAAGGCACTGTATATGTATTAAGATCCTTAGAGAACATAAGAGCTATCACTGTCTGACTGGATTAATAAATATATGGAATATTATTGGAAGATTATCTGGAAGATATATATGTGTCAGATTCCATAGTGAAGATAATAGCTGCCCTGGGCCCGTACAAGTTGTGAAGTGGATGATGCCTTGCATATGAAACATTGTCAATGACTGTATTAGCATTTTATATAAAACCCAGGAGACTCACATACTGTTACAGAATGTTATCAGTTTAAGATTAAATATCCATCTATTGAACCTGCTATCAATTTCAACAGCAATAAAAGCAGTACCTGATTCTTTTTTATATACTGATCATGTGTTCATATTTTTAAATGCTGCATTAATGAAAGGGGATTTTAGAGATATCAGCCTTGGTGAAGGGATCAAAAGAACCTGAAAGATCTGCTGGGTAGGTTTGGCCATAACAGCCTTATCAAGTCCGACTGAAGAAAGCAGATTGTCACTAGTGGCATCACAAAACCAAATGAAATACGTGGGAGGACATATACATGGGCCTGTGTTGCATATTAATATGCAGCTGCAGCATTAGCAAGATGAATGCCTTGCTATTAAAGGAGGACTGTTCATAACAAAACGGCGGCTCCCATAGTGCAAAGTGAAAAGCTTAAATCAAAAGTAATCCGTATTACCACTTTATAATATAATTCTATTGTATTATATTATTAAAGTAGAGTATTGATTAACCTGACTGTAACGGAGTTGGAACACGAAGTCCAGTATCTCCGTTGGTATACGGTAAAATATCCAAGAAGCACTGCAGTCTCAATTGGGAGTCAAAGAATACGGTCTTTATTTTGTTATGCAGAAATATATATACACATCTCTTTCCACAGGCAATACACATCCCCCATATTTGGCCACACAATACACATAGAGAGACAATAGGTGTGGTCACACCTCCCTGAGGCTACCTGGCTACTTTCATACAATCAGACATTGATCAGATTATCCGTCTCTTTGTTCTTATGTCTTATAATGAAAACACTTTATACAATAGACTTCCTTATCTTATGAGGAGTCTCTGTAATAGGATTATCTATTAGCCTAGTAGCTGTAATATTCTGAGCCAATATATTCTGTAGAACATAAAACAACATATCTACAGTACAGCAATGTGATCATATTTTAACCATAACCATAAAACAGGGTAAAATAGTTATGAGTTCTGTTACACTGACATTTTTAGGCTTCAGTTTTCCTTAAAGGCTACAAAAGTATAGATCCATTAGTAGTGTGAGGGGTTAATAATGAAGTAATCAACATCAGTTACCTGTTTCTGTTGTGATATACAAGCTTTCAAAATAACATATACAGTGGATCATCCCGAATCTCTCTGAGGAAAAATCACATAACTGCTAGACCACCTTCCTTGTAAAGCTCCTCCCCTTTAGCTCATGTACACAATGGGCCATATTCAACTTGATCGAAGACAGCCAAATGTCTGCAGGTGTGTTGCGGGCTCCCGTTGGTCTCCGATTGCAATGCTATTCAATTGCTCAAGGACGCAAGTTACGGGCTCCAATCCAAAACCGTAAACCATGCACTGGTTCGTACCTGATCAATTCAGAGAGCCCGTAACCGCCCATTTCGAATCAGCCAATAGAAAATGAGACCATCCTAATTACGGCAGTAAAACATGGAGGTTACATGTCAATCAATTAGGTTCGGGGGTCCGATATGCAATCAGACTTGCAAACCCATAAAATACAGAATTATGAAAATTAATGCCAATGCTGTTCTAGTCCATATGGGTGGCCTGATATGTATTCACTCATTGATACCCAAGATCGATTTAACCCAAAATGAAACCTAAAAATAAAATTAAAATCCTGACGATTTACGGGCTTGAGACTGTTGCGCAATTAATTCTAATGTCTATCATCGCTTTCCCTGTTATTTACAGTGCAGTGTTGATTTTTTATTTGCATTTACAGTGCTATGAATAGGTGTTTAACCCCCTTGCGGGTCCTCTCTAGCACTCGTAAGATTTTCTCCTTCATTTGCCATTTACGGATCTGAAAACATTTGCGGGCTTGGGAAAATTGATCAATTGAATAGCGATTTGCGATTTTAGTCTTGGGAAAGTGACAGATCAAAGGCTTCTGGAGGCTGTAAATTATGAGATTAACCATCACCACTTTTCAAGCTCATAGCTTGGAAGCTGTTCTGAACCCGCAAAAAGACGCCAATTAAATAGCAAAATAGCTTGCGACCTCTCTTACAGGCCTCCGGATCTCCTAAAATCTCAATTGAATGGGGGCCAATGTTTCTAGAGTACTAGATGTACTAGCCAATCATAGACTCTCAGCAGCAATTCCACAACATGCCTTTGAGACAGTGTCATTGGCTAGTACATCTAATACTATAGAAACACTGTGTGCATGTGCTATAGGAGCTAATTTTTGCTGGGACTGTTTGAAAGAATACATCTAGACATTTAGAGAAAAAAACACATGCAGCCAAAATCACGGTTTAGAGGTATTTGCTTCTAATAAAATAGGGCCTTTTATTGGTTGAATAACAGCTTGTTGAGGTTTCAAAAGTTTTGAACCCCATCCAGGGCCTTGCAGTATTAGGGGGGGGGAAATACCCCAACCTGCAGCAGACAGACAAACCCCTGCAGTACCAAGTAGGTACTCTAATTACCTGGAACCCCTGTATCTGTATACCTTTCTGTCTACCATGTTGTTCATAGAAAGTTAAAGAGGCATTGACAGTACATGAATAAAAGAAATATAAGACAATGCATAACATATAACATACTAACATAACATGCTAACATAACTGCATTCATAGAAGTTCAGAAATATGTGTAAGTATTTTTAGGACTTGCATTTAATTGCTACAAGACCTTGGTATGTTGGGTGATGTGAGCTTCAAGATAACAAAAATGTCTCTTAAATTGACTATTTGGACACAATCAGATAATATGGTTAATAATTCTAAAGTGTCAGTGACGGAAATGGAACAAAATGGTTGCTACGGCTCAGTTCAAATATTGTAAAAATATTATTTTGTCATTGTTGCATCAGAAAGAGGGTACTTGATAATATATCACAGTGTGTTTTCTTTTTTTAAACAAAAGGTATCAGGGCATAAATACATATTCAGAAGTTTTGTTTAGCAGTGCATGGATTAACTAATAAACTCTGCAGACTACATTTGCAACATTGTTAACAGTGGTCATATTTAGTTTTGAAGAACTACAAATATGCCACATGTTACCAGAATGTAAAATCGAATTTATTATCTTTTGCTTGCAATTATGGTACCACTGCCATTATGTCTTCAGCAGATCAACTTCATGAAGTACTAGGAAGCTTTGAATACACTGGAAGTATCCGTACAATGGGAAAATGGAAGTTACATCTTCCAGTGCTCTCCATAGGCATAAACAAAAGTTAATTCGTTATAAGGACACACTAACCTGACAAAGTAAAACACAGTAGCAGGGAAGAAAGGAAAGTTGAGCCATTCAGTAAAGCATAAATGTGTATAATTGAAGCTTTAGGACTTTCGTGTGCTGTCTCTATTCTATGGAACTCCTTGCCTCGCTCCACTAAATTATCCTCCTGCACCAAATCCTTCAAAACCTCACTAAAAATGCATCTATTTAAAGAAGCTTATTACCTCCAGCCTTACTAAATTGTGATTCAGCCAATTGAATAGGGCTCTATATAAGCACAGAGCATATTTTTTTACAGAAGTTTTTAGTTAGTGAACTTCTATCCAAAAGCAAGGTCTTCACTAACTAAAAACTTCTGTAAAAAAATATGCTCTGTGCTTATATAGAGCCCTATTCAATTGGCCGAATCACAATTTAATAAGGTTGTTAATATGTACTATGCATTTATCACCCTCCTGTACCACACCCAGACCCTTTAAGTAAGACCCTTTGTAAGTTTGTGAGTTTTCAATCTTGTGAGGTGCTTTAGGGAAAGCTCGGAGTACTTTGGATTTTAAACTCCATAATAGGGCCCTCCCTTCTCTTGCAATGTGTTATAACTGTTTTTGATTTGTCCTTAACCCCTGTATAGCACTACGGAATATGCTGGTGCATTACAAATAAAGGGTAATAATAATAATAATAATAGTAATAGGACCAGGTCCCACTGTATTACTTTGACTCTCGCTGCTACTCCGTTCATCTTTAATAAATAATATTACCACATATATAGCTGTCGTAATTGCAAGTTTGTCGGTAACACAATGTAAAAAATTAAGGCTTGTATGCAATGAGCACCAAAGGCGCTCATCGCAAGACCCAAAAGATACGGGTTTGCAGAGGTCTGCAATGAGTACCGAAGGAGCTCATCTTGAGGCCCGTAAAGTTGAGGGGGGGGAGAAGCTCGCAATGAACGCTGAAGGCTCGCAAGGTAGAGGGGAGAGAGGCTCCGAACAGCTTTCGAGTTACTGGCTTGAAAAAAAAATGGCTGCCATAAGAAGTCCATTAGTGAGGTTGAAAGGTAATTTGATAGCAATTGGCATCTTTTGGTGGCCTCCCAACAGATTCCAAGTTATGGGCTTGAAAAAAATGTCGGCCTTTACAAATGAAAACATTTTTCAAGGCTGTAACTGGATTAACTGGATGCACTTTGCGGGCTTGGGGAAATTGAGGCCCTCATCGCGAGGCCCATAAAGTAGAGGGGGGGGGGGGGGGGAGAGCCTTGCAGTGTTTGGCAAACAACAGCATTACAAAACATTTTTGCTGTAATTTTTGACGGGCAAGTGGCTAGTTTAATACAAAAGCTTAGCCTTCTGGAGTACATCTACAGTGCCCTGCAAAAGTATTCACCCCCCTTTGACTTTTTACCTATTTTGTTACATTACAGCCTTAAATTCAATGTTTTGAGTCTAAGTTGGTGAAGTGAAACTAGAAAAATATGTACATAAAACTATTTTTTAGAAATAGAAAACAGAAAATTAGCATGTGCATATGTATTCACCCCTTTGTTATGAAGCCCATAAAAAGCTGTGGTGCAACCAATTACCTTCAGAAGTTACATAATTAGTGAAATGATGTCCACCTGTGTGCAATCTAAGTGTCACATGATCTGTCATTACATATACACACCTTTTCTGAAAGGCCCCAGAGGCTGCAACACCTAAGCAAGAGGCACCACTAACCAAACACTGCCATGAAGACCAAGGAACTCTCCAAACAAGTAAGGGACAATGTTGTTAAAAAGTACAAGTCAGGGTTAGGTTATAAAAAAAATATCCAAATCTTTGATGATCCCCAGGAGCACCATCAAATCTATCATAACCAAATGGAAAGAACATGGCACAACAGCAAACCTGCCAAGAGATGGCCGTCCATCAAAACTCACGGACCGGGCAAGGAGGGCATTAATCAGAGAGGCAGCACAGAGACCTAAGGTAACCCTGGAGGAGCTGCAGAGTTCCACAGCAGAGACTTGACTATCTGTACATAGGACAACAATTAGCCGTACGCTCCATAGAGTTGGGCTTTATGGCAGAGTGGCCAGAAGCAAGCCATTACTTTCAGCAAAATACAAAATGGCATGTTTTGAGTTTGCGAAAAGGCATGTGGGAGACTCCCAAAATGTATGGAGAAAGGTGCTCTGGTCTGATGAGACTAAAATTAAACTTTTTGGCCATAAAAGAAAATGCTATGTCTGGCGCAAACCCAACACATCACATCACCCAAAGAACACCATCCCCACAGTGAAACATGGTGGTGGCAGCATCATGCTGTGGGGATGTTTTTTTAGCAGCTGGGACTGGGAAACTGGCCAGAGTTGAGGGAAAGATGTACCACTCTGTGCGTGATTTGAGGCTAGGACGTAGGTTCACCTTCCAGCAGGACAATAACCCCAAATACACTGCTAAAAAGCAACACTTGAGAATAGAAAGATTGCTGTTCCCAAGCGCAGACCATCCAACTTGAAGGAGCTGGAGCAGTTTTGCAAAGAGGAATGGGCAAAAATCCCATTGGTAAGATGTGGCAAGCTCATAGAGACTTATCCAAAGCGACTTGAAGCTGCGATTGCCGCAAAAGGTGGCTCTACAAAGTATTGACTTTAGGGGGGTTAATAGTTATGTTCATTGACTTTTTCTGTTATTTTGTCCTATTTGTTGTTTGCTTCACAATAATAATAATAAAAGAAAAAAAAACATCTTGAAAGTTGTGGGCATGTCCTGTAAATTAAATGATGCAAATCATCAAACAATCCATGTTAATTCCAGGTTGTGAGGCAACAAAACACGAAAAATGCCAAGGGGGTGAATACTTTTGCAAGGAACTGTATGTATTTCATCTGTTCCTGAAGTAAAACAAGGGTTCGGCCATTTTAATTTTAAAATCATTGGTACCAAAAAGTCTTTCTGAATTGACCCGTGCCGTTATTTTTTCTAGTAACCTACCTGATGCAGTGCTATGTAAATATTGTCTATTTCAGCTCATTTTTGTGCACCAATAATCAGGGTAAATTTGAGCTGTATGTCAATTAGTGACTGTTGTGCACAAACCTTGTATAGAGCCAAATGTCCTGTATTATATTAGTCTGGTCTCACTAGAGTGATCCAGCCTCGAAATACCAGGCAATTCTACCCTGTACAGGACAGACAGCAAAACCAAACATACATTTCGGCCTCTGTGGGCCTCGTCTTGTTGTGCCTCTCTGAATATAAAACAAACTAGGAAATTGCCCGTCAAAAATGACGGGAGTAAAATTGTAAGGCTGGCAATGCTGTTTGTCACACAATGCGAGGCTATGGGCCCTTTGAGCACATTTTGCCCCTCCCCCATTTCCCCCCTCTCCCTCCCTTGTGTCTCATTTCCCCCCTCTCCTTCCCTCGTGTCTCCTCCCCCCTCTCCTTCCCTTGTGTCTCATTCCTCCCCTTCCCTTGTGTCTCATTCCTCCCCACTCCATCCCTTGTGTCTCATCCCCCCCGTCCCTTGTGTCTCTTTCCCTGCCTCCGTCCCTTGTGTCTCATTCCCCCCTCTCCCTTTTTTGTGTCTAACCCCCTCTCCCTCCTTTGTGTCTTATTCCCCCTTCTCCCTCCCTTGTGTCTCATTCCCCCTCTCCCTTCCTTTGTGTCTCATTCCCCCTACTCCATCCCTTGTGTCTCGTTCCCCCACCCCTCTCCCTCCCTTGTGTCTCACCCCCCCTTCCTTGTGTCTTATTCCCCCCTCTGTCCCTTGTGTCTCATTGCCCCTCTCCCTCCCTTGTGTCTCATCCCCCCTCTCCCTCCCTTGTGTCTCATTCCCCCCTCTTGCTCCCGTGTGTCTCATTCCCCCTTCTCCCTCCCTTGTGTCTCATTCCCCCTCTCCCTTCCTTGTATCTCATCCCATCCCCTCCCTTGTGTCTCATCCCCCATCTCCCTCCCTTGAGTCTCGTTCCCCCCTTTCCCTCCATTGGGTCTCGTTTTCTCCACCTCTCCCTCTCATGTCTCCTTTCCCCCCTCCTCTCCCTCGTGTCTCCTCCTCCTCCCTTTCCCCCCAAGGACTGCTATACCCCCCCCATCCTTCCTCCTCTCCCCTCTCTTATAACTTCCCTTTCCCCTCTCTCCTCAACTTCTTTGCTGAGCTGCTGCATCGTGTCTTCTGCCTGTGTCAGGATCCGGCATATGCTAATGATGTGACGCGCATGTGACGTCACGTCATTAGCATATGCCGGGTCCCGACACAGGCAGAAGACGCGATGTAGCAGCAGGAATCAAGGTAAGAAGAAGGAGAGAGGGAGGTTATTACAGAGGGGAGAAGAAGGGAGGATAAGGGGAAAGGAGGTTAAGGGGGAGGAGGAGTATTGCGGCCCTAAGTGCAGGTTCCGAAGTCCTGCGGGCCTGAGCATCGAAGTCCCGCGGGCCTAAGTCCTGTGGCCCTCAACTGGTCAAGCCTTGCGAAGGGGGTTAGGAGGGAGGAGGAGGATTGTGGCCCTCACTGAAGTCCCGAGGGCCTGAATGCTGCTCCGCTGGCGATGAGCACCTGTGGTGCTTATTGCGAGACCTGCGGCCAATAACGCCAAGGCTGGCCTAGCTTCACAAACGTTACGTACAACCACGCAGATCCACTACTATATATGTAATGGTCTAACAACTAAAACTATAGATATCCCGAGTTAGAACATGGCTGGTAATCCCTTGTTAGAACAGTAGACAAAAGCAAAATAATAAAGATGAGATGCTGCACCCCTCAACTGCTCATTGTACAAAAGATTGGAGATGTTTGTTTTGGTTTGATACCGCCTACCATCAAGGGTAGAAAATCCAAACATTTATTTTAGTTATCATTGTCTGACATTAAAATAAAATATCAAGGCTACAAACTGATTATTGCAATATGCTGAGCTTGTGTAATGTTCATTTTATTTTCTGTTATGAGTTGTTTGTATAGGTTCATTAGGAAATAACATGTTTAGGAATGGAAAATGTATCTATGTGAAATGTATATAATAAGAGAGATGCTCATAAAGCTCCTAGCCTGACAATAACATAGTAATTTATTGTATTCCAGGACAGAAATGTAAGTACCACTTTAGTGACCTAATAAGAGGACATAGTTCTTTAATAATGCATTGATCCTTAAAGGACTACAAAGTTGCCATATGTGCTCTGCATCAGTTAGAGAGTGGAAAATCATGTGGAAAATGTGTCTACAATTTTAAAACTGACCAAAAATTTACTTGGATAATACCATTTTTATTTAATCCTTACGCCCCCCCCCCCCCCACACAAGAATTTGCATACATAATAAGGCTAGAGTCACTAACTGATACACTCTCTATTATAGATAAAAACAGATTGAGAGCAGAGTGTGGTGGTGCAGTGGCAAATATTATGTTTTAAAGAATTTTTCATTAAGTCACGTGTTTTATTTTCTGCCTTCCACTTGTTTTCTTTTATTTAAATAAAGTAAGTATATATATATATATATATATATATAAATGTTTATATATATATATATATATTCATTTATAATATGGTGGGCAAAAGAGCGATAGAAGCCCTCCACTGTACAGTAAATAAAAAGTACATCTGTGTTCACATTTGAATGTCTAAAGCAAGTTAAAAAACCTGCTTCCAGATCAGAGTTCCGAGAAAAACAGCTATTGCACTGCATTCTGGGAAGTTGAGATGGGACACACAAATATGCCCACAAAGGGCTTCTATCGCTCTTTTGCCCACCATATTATAAATGATTGTTGTGGTGAACTACCTACTCATAATTTCCACAACACAGGCTGAGATCCCGCTCCATGCTGATGATAGCCAGTAAGCTTGAAACAGCTGTACATGGATTGGATACTCAGCTTGTGTTTATTCCAACCTTGGCTTTGCATAATACCTGTTTTTCTTGGAACTCTGAGCTGGGAGCAGTTTTTTTAACTTGCTTTAGACATTCAAATGTGAACACAGATGTACTTTTTATTTACTATATATATATATATATATATATATATATATATATATATATATATATATATATATATACATATATACAGTGGATATAAAAAGTCTACACACCCCTTTTAAAATGTCAGGTTTCTGTGCTGTAAAAAAATGAGACAAAGATAAATCATTTCAGAACTTTTTCCACCTTTAATGTGACCTATAAACTGTACAACTCAATTGAAAAACAAACTGAAATCTTTTAATTAGAGGGAAGAAAAATACAAATTAAAAATAATGTGGTTGCATAAGTCTGCACACCCTCTTATAACTGGGGATGTAGCTGTGTTCAGAATTAAGCAATCACATTCCAAATCGTGTTAAATAGGAGTTAGCATACACCTGCCATCATTTAAAGTGCCTCTAAATACCCCAAATAAAGTTCAGCTGCTCTAGTTGGTCTTTCCTGAAATGTTCTTAGTCGCATTCCACAGCAAAAGTCATGGTCCACATAGAGCTTTCAAATCATCAGAGGGATCTCATTGTTGAAAGGTATCATTCAGGAGAAGGGTACAAAATAATTTCCAAGGCATTAGATATACCATGGAACACAGTGAAGACCATCATCATCAAGTGGAGAAAATATGGCACAACAGTGACATTACCAAGAACTGGAGCTCCCTCCAAAATTGATGAAAAGACGAGAAGAAAACTGGTCTGGGAGGCTACCAAGAGGCCTACAGCAACATTAAAGGAGCTGCAGGATTATCTGGCAAGTACTTGCTGTGTGGTACATGTGACAACAATCTCCTGTATTCTTCATATGTCTGGGCTATGGGGTAGAGTGGCAAGACGAAAGCCTTTTTTTAAAAAGAATAACATCCAAGCCAGGCCACATTTTGCAAAAACACATCTGAAGTCTCCCAAAAGCATGTGGGAAAAGGTGTTATGGTCTGATGAAACCAAGGTTGAACTTTTTGGCCATAATTCCAAAAGATATGTTTGGCGCAAAAACAATACTGCACATCACCAGAAGAACACCATACCCACAGTGAAGCATGGTGGTGGCAGCATCATGCTTTGGGGCTGTTTTTCTTCAGCTGGAACTGGGGCCTTAGTTAAGATAGAGGGAATTATGAACAGTTCCAAATACCAGTCAATATTGGCACAAAACCTTCAGGCTTCTGCTAGAAAGCTGAACACGAAGAGGATCTTCATCTTTCAGCATGACAACGACCCAAAGCATACATCCAAATCAACAAAGGAATGGCTTCACCAGAGGAAGATTAAAGTTTTGGAATGGTCCAGCCAGAGCCCAGACCTGAATCTGATTGAAAATTTGTGGGGTGATCTGAAGGGGGCTGTGCACAGGAGATGCCCTCGCAATCTGACAGATTTGGAGTGTTTTTGCAAAGAAGAGTGGGCAAATCTTGCCAAGTCAAAATGTTCCATGCTGATAGACTCATACCCAAAAAGACTGAGTGCTGTAATAAAATCAAAAGGTGCTTCAACAAAGTATTAGTTTAAGGGTGTGCATACTTATGCAAACATATTATTTTATTTTTATATTTTTTCTTCCCTCTACCTAAAAGATTTTAGTTTGTTTTTCAATTGAGTTGTACAGTTTATAGGTCACATTAAAGGTGGAAAAAGTTCTGAAATGATTTATCTTTGTCTCATTTTTTTACAGCACAGAAACCTGACATTTTAACAGAGGTGTGTAGACTTTTTATATCCACTGTATATCAACCATATGAGTGGTAATATATGCGTTCGTCAACCAATAACTTACTAATGAAAACATTTTATGAAGCTCACTTTACACTAGCCCAACACCTTCTGCTTTAAAAAGTGTTTTAAAGTGGAACAGATTTCCTTATTTGAACTATATTATTATTATTATATTGGATAATTATGTGAACTAGTTATTTAAAATTATATATATACTAGCGACTTGCCCGTCAAAAATGTTGGCATTATATCGTTATTTAAATAGTTTCCCCCCCTCCTTTCTGTGTCTGTTCTCCCCCTCTCCCTCTCCTGTGTTTCTCCCCCTTCCATCCCGTCTTTCCCATCCTCCCTCCCCTGTGTCTCTTCCCTCCCTCTCCCTCCCCTGTGTTTCTCCCCCTTCCATGCCGTCTTTCCCATCCTCCCTCCCCTTTGTCTCTTCCCCCCTCTCCCTCCTCTGTGTTTCTTCATGCTCCCTCCCGTCTCTTTCCCGCCCTCTTTCTCCTCTTTATCTTCCCCCCTCTCCCTCCCCTGTGTCTCTTTCCCTCCTCACCCTCCCCTGTGTCTCTCTTGCTGGCGAGGTCACTGGGCACGGGCCTCAGTTGCTGGCATGGAGCGCTGAAGGCGCTCCATGTCAGCAACTGAGGCCCCTCGCGAAGCGAGGGCCTCAGTTGCTGGCGAGGTCACTGGGCAAGGGCCTCAGTTGCTGGCATGGAGCGCCGAAGGCGCTCCATGCCATTAACTGAGGCCCCTCGCGAAGCGAGGGACTCAGTTGCTGGCGAGGTCACTGGGCAAGGGCCTCAAACCCTCGCAAACTTCACGTCGCTACTCAAAAAACACGACACACAAATTACGACACTCGCTAAATTTTACGAGGAACGCAAACAACGTACGAAACACGTTACCACACATTACGACCTCGCAAACATCGGACGCAACACGCCGACATACAAACATTTAAAACACAATACATATACACAGCACATACATAAAAACCTTACCTACACCAAGAGGGAGCACCCAGGACCTTAAAAATGCAACTTACACCTCGATTTTACTCGAAATAAAACAGTTTAGAGACTAAAAAAAAATCTAAGCGAGAGAAAAAATGGCCGCCGAACAAAACGAAAACGAGGCTACAGCACTCTAAACTCGCAAAACACCACAAAACACCTACGGATATTCCGATACAGACCTATACCACACATTACTCGCCATTTTACGCCAATGCGGAAGTACACGACTACGCTAACGGTTTGGTCTCGCGCACGCACAGTGTTACACTGCACACATTCAGCATGCTTACACAGCAGCTCCACACCACTAATGCTGCAGCAACATCAACACAGATTGCCAGCTCTTCATCACAATGCTTCAAAATAGGTACACTATATTCATTTACTAATTTAGCTACCTTACAATTTCATTGCCGTCATTTTTTGACGGGCAATTCGCTAGTAATATATAAAGTGCAGATAAATTTTAATAGGACAAACTGAAGTACATCACTAATCGAGAGCCAGCTCTGTTTGTGTCCAATATTTTGGTTTGAGCTTGTAGACGGATCTTTACCTACTTTTTTCAACCATGTTACAGCCATATTGGTTACTGAGGAAAAGGAAATGTTCTATTATATTGTGTGCTTTGTATTTTTACTGTAATAATATACTTGGTAGTGGTATATATTATCACTGAGAACTGAATGAACAATTCCAATTCTTGTCCACAAGATGTCACTGCAGAATGTTGGGGTAATAATAGGCCCTTTGATCTGTTGTCACATATAATAGTTGTCAAACTACGAAACGTCAAAGCGAGGGACGCAGTTCAGGCTGCAAATGTGGACCCCTGCGAAGCGAGGGGCTGCATTTGCGGAGGTGGAGGCTCTACGGCATCTCACAAGCGGTTACAAACAGCCACAGAAGCGGTACTTGGAAAAAAAACTATAACACGCAATGACTTAATACGGACTTACACAAAAAATACAAGCCGCGGGACTTAGAAAAAAAAATTACGAGCTCGCAAAAATAGGAACTTAACGGCCGAACCGCACACTGTGGAAAACATAAAAAAAACACAAAATACACACAAAAATAAAATAAAAACATCACACACAGCAAGGGGGGACACCCAGGACGTCTGGAAGTGAGGTTACACCTCAATTTAAGTCCAATTTACAGAGTTTAATCCCCTAAGCAAGAGAAAAAATGGCAGCTGAAAAAAACGAAAACGAGGCTACATGACCCCTAAAACCGCAAAACACCGCCAACTTTTACAAAAACCCGTACGAGGTACAAAATACACTCTTAGCAAGGACACAAAATCATCCACACCCGCGTACCATTACACAATCGCCGCCATTTTACAACACTAACTTACAAAATGCGGAACTACACAGCTGCACTAGAGCTTTCCCCTCGCGCACGCAGCCTATTTACACTACATTGCACACATTGCTGACACTTACACCTCAGCTCAACAACAGGGCAAATCTACATTGTATGCTGCAGGAACATAAAAACAGATTGTTAGCTCTTCAGCACATTGCTTGCTGCATATATTAATTACAAATAGGTAAAGTATATTAATTTATGATTTAATTAATTAATGAATTATCATGAAAATATATATACAGAACAAAAACAAAAAAAACACACCACAGTATCGCAATAAACGACATAGACCTTCACCGAGCGCCTCACAAGGAGCACCAACGGTGCTCATAGGACACAAAGTACACCAGGGGAGAGGTAAGCGCCAAAAGGAGATCAGCTCAGACCTTACAATGAGCGCAAAAGCGCCTCTGATAACAAAAAATACACCAACCGAGAGGCTCGCAATGAGCGCCGAAGGATCTCAGACGACCAAAACACTTACTGTCTGTGACAAACAGCATTACCTGCCTTACAATTGTATTGCACCGTCATTTTTGACGGGCAAGTCGCTAGTAATAATATAAAGGGGACAAAAACCTACCAATTGTTATTTAAAGAGACAACCCATTTTCTTTGTGTCTATTACCATTACCCCATTTAGATTCTAAGCTATGGAAGCCAAGTCTCTACACCCACTGTACCACCAGTATGTAACTTTTGCCATATTTGTCTTATATACTCACTGTATTCCCTGTACGTGGTGCCACAGAATATGTTTGTGCTTTTTAAATAAAGGATAATAACAATAACTATTATTATTATTATTATAGTTTATTTATAACGCGCCAACATATTCCGTTGTGCTGTACATAAATTAGGTTCAGACAATGATATATACAGATTAACCTTTAGCAAAGGAAGGACGGCCCTGTCTTTCAGCTAGGAATCCAATGTCCATGGGGAATTCCCTAAGTACTTAGGATAGAAACTCGCAGACTTACAATCTACACAGGCATTCAATAAGAAAGCATAATAAGACCGTTATTGTAGCCCAGTGAGACACCATTTTAGCCAGAATGCTTACTCCATCCAACATCTAAAAATCAGAGGCAATTTTAAAAACATTCAGGATAGAAAAAAAGCATTTGTAATAAAGATCACATTCTTCAACACTAAAAATACAGGACTTAATATGGACTTTGGTTTTCTAACACATTAACACAATTTCTTGGGATTTTTTTCTTATTATATCATAACAGGCTGGCACTCTTAGTGAGATGTTTGCCTAAAGGAAAGATATCATTGTGGACTACAATGCTCTGCTTTTCATGTATATATTGATATACAGTGGGGGGGGGGAGTATCCCCTGCCGATTTGAACGTTTATCCACTGAAAAAGAAATGATCAGTCTATAATCTTAATGATAGGTGTATTTTAACAGTGAGAGACAGAATAACAAAAAAAAAACAACAAGAAAAATGCATGTCAAAATGTTATTCAGTTGTCCCATAAAGGGCTCTCTAAAGAATAGTTAGGTAGAAACATCTTCTTTATTGTACATTTAAGCATCCAATTACATTTTAAATCATACCACCAGGCTGCATTAGTGCCAGATCTTTCCACTCTCTGAATAATGCACTGTTTCTGCAGTGGGAACCACCCAGGAGGAAATACCAAACTGAAAAACTTTTGGTTCCAGTCTGTAAAACACACATTAGTAGCAGACAGTAGTGTAACATAAGCTGCTAGCAATGTGCACAAATACATTTTATAGTAACCCCCCTATCATACTGCAAGTACTTTATGTCTGTTTGGAGAACATGCCCCTCTGGGAGGCTCCCATCCCAGAGACAACACATCATTCAGGGGGTGGAGAGATAAAGAGCCCATATAGCCGGTGGCATTACACAGTAATTAATTTTTAAGTGCACAATAAAAGTTTAATAACTATTCTTTAGAGAGCCCTTTACAAGAACACTACAGTGGCTCTATCTATCTATCTATCTATCTATCTATCTATCGATTACCTATCTACCTATGTATTACCTATCTATCGATTACCTATCTACCTACCTATATATTACCTACATTTTACCTACCTATCTATTATTATTATAGTTTATTGATAACGCGCCAACATATTCCGTAGTGCTGTACATAAATTAGGCTCAGACAATGATAAATACAGATTAACATTTAGAAAAAGGAAGGACGGCCCTGTCCTTGATCTAGGAACTTGCAGACTTACAATCTAAGGGATAGTGAGTGGTAAAAGAGGGAGAGAGAGGTGATAAGTGTGTTAGGGTGGAAGGTGATACGCTTCTTTAAAGAGATGCGTTTTAAGTGAGGTTTTAAATGTTTTAAGGCAAGAGGATAATCTGGTGGAGCGAGGCAAGGAGTTCCCGAGACTAGGGGCAGCACAAGAAAAGTCCTGGAGACGGGAGTGAGAGGAGGTGACAAGAGTTGTAGAAAGAAGAAGGTCATTAGCAGAACGAAGAGGGCGGGTGGGAGAGTATTTGGAGATGAGACCAGAAATGTATGGGGGAGCATTATTGTTGAGGGCTTTTTAAGTTAGGGTCATGATTTTAAATGTTATTCTTGAGGCTAAGGGAAGCCAGTGGAGTGATTGACAGAGAGGTGATGCCGACACTGAACGTTGTGTACGGAAGATGAGTCTAGCAGAGGCATTCATAATGGATTGAAGTGGAGACAGTCGGGTGGTAGGTAGGCCAACAAGAAGCGAGTTGCAGTAGTCGAGTCGAGAGATGATGAGAGAGTGTATTAGGATTTTAGTTGTGCCTTGTGTTAGATAGGGGCAAATTCTGGAGATGTTTTTTAGATGGAGAAGACAAGAGCGGGGTCCAGTAGAACTCCAAGACAACAGGCTTGGGAGGAGGGGGTGATGATGTCTTTGTTGACAGTGAGAGAGATGTGAGGAATTTACGCTGTGGGAGAGGGAGAGAAGATTAGGAGTTCAGTTTTAGACATGTTGAGTTTGAGATGGTGGGTGGACATCCAAGAGGATATATTAGAGAGGCAGCTGGAGACGTGTGTTAGAAGAGAGGGGGATAGATCTGGTGCGGAGAGGTAGATTTGGGTGTCATCTGCATAGAGATAATAATGAAGCCCAAAAGAGTTTATGAGGGTACCAAGTGAGGAAGTGTAGATGGAGAAGAGGAGGGGGCCAAGGACAGATCCTTGTGGTTCACCAACAGACAGGGGGTGAGAAGAAGAAGAGGTGTCAGAGAAGGAGATACTTAATGATCGATTTTGTAGGTATGATGAGAACCACGAGAGAGCAGTGTCTCGAATACCGAGGGAGAAGAGGATATGGAGTAGAAGTGGATGGTCGACAGTGTCAAAGGCAGCAGAGAGATCTAGAAGAAGAAGAATTGAGAAGTGACCTTTTGACTTGGCGGTGAGCAGGTCATTTGTGACTTTAGTGAGAGCTGTCTCAGTGGAGTGTTGGGGCCGAAAGCCGGATTGGAAGGTGTCAAGAAGGGAGTTAGAGGAAATAAAGCTGGTAAGGAAGTTATAGACGAGCCGCTCCAGCCGTTTGGAAGTCAGGGGAAGCAGAGAGATAGGGCGGTAGTTAGATGCAACGTCAGTGTCAGATGAGGGTTTTTTGAGGGTGGGTATAACTATATCATGTTTTAGAGAAGATGGAAACATGCCAGTAGTAAGGGAGAGGTTGAAAATATGTGTGAGAGCTGGGATTAGTGTGGTAGAGAGGGGAGATATGAGCTGAGATGGAATAGGATCCAGAGGACAGGTAGTGAGGCGAGTGGATGATAGAAGTTTGGAGACTTCATCCTCTGTAGCCGGATAAAAGCAGTTCAAAGTGGCTGTGGGATTGGGTAAGGGAGAAGACTGGTCGTGTTGTTGGTTAGTTGAGAGGGTGGTGTGTAAACCACTATGAGATAAGAGTTCATTGCGGATGTTTTGAATTTTATGAATAAAATGGTTGGCAAAGTCTTCAGCTGTGAGAGAGGAAGGAATGGGAGGAGGTGGTTGGCGGAGGAAAGTACTGAAAGTAGCAAACAGACGCTTGGGGTTAGAGGACAGAGTTGATATTAGTGTTGTAAAGTACTGCTGTTTGGCAAGGTTAAGGGCAGCGGAATAGGAATGTAACATAAATTTGTAGTGGAGGGAATCTGCTGAAGTGCGTGATTTCCTCCATAGTCGTTCAGCAGTGCGGGAGCACCTCTGGATGTATCGTGTTTGTGTAGTGTGCCATGGTTGTGGATGAGAGCGAGGGCATCTGTGTGTGGGTATGGGGGCCAGAGTGTCAAGGGTGGAAGAGAGAGTAGAGCTGTAGAGTGAGGTGGCAGTGTCAGGGCAGTTGAGGTTGGTGATGGGACTCAGAAGGGGTTGGATAATAGTGGAGAGCTGAGTTTGGTCAAGTGCTCGCAGGTTTCTGTTCGTGATGGTGGTAGTGGTTGTAGAGGGGTAGAGAGAGGGTGAGGTTGAAGGTAAGGAAGTGGTGGTCAGATAGAGGGAGTGGATGGATGACTGGGTTGGAGGTTGATGAGTAGAAGAATCTGTTAGTTGTGAGAGGCCGAGGGAAGAGGTGAGTTCAAGCAGTTTGGCTGCTGCTGGGGAGGTGGGAGTGTCAACAGCAATGTTAAAGTCTCCAAGTACCAGTGAAGGAACATTGGAGGAGAGAAAGTGAGGGAGCCAGGCAGAAAAGTGATCAAGAAATTGAGAGGGAGTGCCTGGGGGGCGATAGATCACAGCTACATGTAGATAGATAGGTGAGAAGAGGCGGATTGTATGAACTTCAAAGGATGAGAATAGGAGGGATGGGACAGGGGGTATGAGGTGAAATGTACAGCGAGTGGAAAGCAAAATACCCACACCACCACCTTGTTTGTTACCCGGTCTAGGTGTGTGGCTGAGGTGAAAACCACCATGAGAGAGTGGAGGCAGTGTCTGAGGATGAGAGCCAGGTTTCAGTGAGAGCCAGTAGATAGAGGGAGTTTGTAGTGAATAAGTCATGAGTGAATGTGAGTTTATTGCAGATAGATCGTGCGTTCCAGAGGGTGCAGGAGAAAGGTAGAGAAGGTTTGTGACATGCGATGGATATCAGATTCTGGGTGTTACAGGTGTTTGCTGCCCTTGAACTACAGCGTTGCTGACAGCGAGTGGAGATGAGTGAGGGGCCAGGTTTAGGGGATATATCTCCCGCAGCCAGGAGAAGGAGGAGTGAAAGGGAGAGAAGATGGGACTGAGGTAGGTGAGTAGGTAAGAGACTAATGACAATGTTTGTTTGTTTGTTTTTTAATCAGGTGGTGTTGACATATGAGTTTCTATAAGTAAAGAGAATGCAAGGGTGGGTGGGTGGGTGGGTGTGGTGTGCGGCAGGGAGGGAGGGCAGAGAGAGCAATTTCAGGGAAGGAAATTGCTATGAACTAAGATGGAGGCAGTTACTTTGGAAAGCAGTTAATAACTAGATTACTTAATTCATTTTATCCTCCTGAATGCAATTATAATATAAAATGTATACTTCACTTCTAAGAAGTAACCAGAGTAATACATTCTTACCTCCCTCTTCCTTTCTCTCCTTCCTCATGAGAGCTGTTATGGTTCACAGCTGTAACCCAAAGCCACACTCACATGGAAAGGCTTTGTATGTTCCGATGTCACATGCTGCTAACAGTGACATGTGGTATGCCTGAGCAGCATAAGACACTTGTAGTGTCAAGCTTTACTCCTTTAGTCTATAACCCTCCTAAATTATTTTTATAAGTTAGTACTTCACTAAATATCATCAGTTTTCATTATCTTGTACTTTTCAAAGCACAACATGTGTATCCCACCTGGTTGTAAGAGATGGCTGGTCGCTGCACTGGATGTGGATGGTGCTGAGCTCCTGCATGCTGCGCAGCCTCGTGGCTGGCACGTTGGAGTTAGGGAGGTGGGTGGTCTTTTTGTTGCGGCGGGAGCAGCACGATGTGGTAAGACCATGATGGCTGGACAGAGATGGGCTGCGGCTCGATGGATAGTTCTGCATGGAGCTCTCTCTGCAGTTCTGCTCGAACATCTGCTCATCCATAAACTCGTGGTTCTGTGGAGACACCAAGTGAATTAGTGCTTGGAATAAAACACTAATGGCTACTATCAGTGTGAACTAAAGTCGGCGCTAAACGTCCAGTGTGACATACAAGCAGCATTAGAGCAAGAGCCCTCATACAAAATCCTGTTATATGATCATGTTTAAACCTCATCTGATAGTGTATCCATCCTTACTGCTGTGTCACCAGCTCATTAGTACTTCATATAAGGCACTAACCTTTGTTTCTGACATCTAGAAGGAGCAGAAACACTCAAAATGTGTGTTGACATATAAAATAAAATCTGAGTTATAAATTTATTTAAATATTACTCTAATATACTCTTTTAAAGAACTACCACTGCTTTGGAATCGACCATCTTCATGGAGGAGACTTTGAAAACAGAAAGGAATCTGCACAATGGGAATGTGGCAGCTACAACTACCTGTACTCTGATTAGTGCAAATGCAAAGCTCAAAGGACATCCTGCTCAAGCAGGAGCAAGCTGGTAAAGAAAATGGAATCCTGCAGAAAAGAATAATTGCATGTAAAAGGGAGACATTTAAAAGTGTTTATTTTATGTATAATTTTTTTTTTAACATTATCGAGTTTAGTTACTGTAAATATCATAATAAATCTGACCATGGTGGTCCTTTAAATTTGAAAAATAACCTCAATCTTTTTCCAAACATTCAAACTTGTGAGTGAGGTCAACTTGTACTCTGTGACCCTTATCCTAAAAGGTAGCCATGCATGTTGTTTTATTTTCTTTACAATATGATTGGAAAAACAATAGATGCGCACATCATTGTTACCCTAACTTGAATACAGTGTTTCAATGCAGTTTTTACATGATTTAAAGGGCTGATGATGTCAGGGAGTGTTTCCAAATGGTAATGTGAAAAAGTAAACTTGATAACGGACAAAATAACTACAACCTTTATTTTTAGCTTTTATATGCCATCATTCTTTACACCCTTTTCTGGATCGCTACCTTGTCAAGGTGAAAGGGCTTGTGTCCCTAAATGATGCTATGAGCTATACCATATAGGGACCCCAAAATGGAAGGTCATAGCGGAGAGGTCAGTCAAATCTTGGTCCACTAAAGAAGATACTGGCATCCACCTCCAGTATCTTTGCCACGAAAACTTCATGGATAAGCGCACAAGATTTGCCAGGCATGCTACAGTCCATAGGGTCAGAACAACATTTTTTACAGAGGGGCTACAGTTTCTTGTCCTTGTAAACTAAGGCGCTTTCTATTTTGGTTTGTTAAAGTCAGTGGCGATTTTAGCTGCCTCATTCCAGATGTGCAGACAGAAGCTTCCTCTGCATTCAAAGTCTCTTCCCACCTGAAGTTGATTAGCAGAAACCAAGATCAAAGATCCCCCAGCAGCATACAATTTAATAAATGAGTATATGAAAAAAAGGTAATATACAGTGGATATAAAAAGTCTACACACCCCTGTTAAAATGTCAGGTTTCTGTGCTGTCAAAAAATTAGATAAAGATGAATCATTTCAGAACTTTTTCCACCTTTAATGTGACCTATAAACTGTACAAGTCAATTGAAAAACAAACTGAAATCTTTTAGGTAGAGGGAAGAAAAAATATTAAAATAAAATAATATGGTTGCATAAGTATGCACACCCTTAAACTAATACTTTGTTGAAGCACCTTTTGATTTTATTACAGCACTCAGTCTTTTTGGGTATGAGTCTATCTGCATGGCACATTTTGACTTGGCAAGATTTGCCCACTCTTCTTTGCAAAAACACTCCAAATCTGTCAGATTGCGAGGGCATCTCCTGTGCACAGCCCACTTCAGATCACCCCACAGATTTTCAATCAGATTCAGGTCTGGGCTCTGGCTGGGCCATTCCAAAACTTTAATCTTCTTCTGGTGAAGCCATTCCTTTGTTGATTTGGATGTATGCTTTGGGTCGTTGTCATGCTGAAAGATGAAGTTCCTCTTCATGTTCAGCTTTCTAGCAGAAGCCTGAAGGTTTTGTGCCAATATTGACTGGTATTTGGAACTGTTCATAATTCCCTCTATCTTAACTAAGGCCCCAGTTCCAGCTGAAGAAAAACAGCCCCAAAACATGATGCTGCCACCACCATGCTTCACTGTGGGTATGGTGTTCTTTTGGTGATGTGCAGTGTTGTTTTTGCGCCAAACATATCTTTTGGAATTATGGCCAAAAAGTTTAACCTTGGTTTCATCAGCCATAACACCTTTTCCCACATGCTTTTGGGAGACTTCAGATATGTTTTTGCAAAATGTAGCCTGGCTTGGATGTTTTTTTTCGTAGGAAAAGGCTTTCGTCTTGCCACTCTACCCCATAGCCCAGACATATGAAGAATACGGGAGATTGTTGTCACATGTACCACACAGCCAGTACTTGCCAGATATTCCTGCAGCTCCTTTAATGTTGCTGTAGGCCTCTTGGTAGCCTCCCAGACCAGTTTTCTTCTCGTCTTTTCATCAATTTTGGAGGGAGCTCCAGTTCTTGGTAATGTCACTGTTGTGCCATATTTTCTCCACTTGATGATGACTGTCTTCACTGTGTTCCATGGTATATCTAATGCCTTGGAAATTCTTTTGTACCCTTCTCCTGACTGACACCTTTTAACAATGAGATCCCTCTGATGCTTTGGAAGCTTTTGCTGTGGGATGCGACTAAGGAAATTTCAGGAAAGACCAACTAGAGCAGCTGAACTTTATTTGGGGTTAATCAGAGGCACTTTAAATGATGGCAGGTGTATGCTGACTCCTATTTAACACGATTTGGAATTCAGTTTGTTTTTCAATTGAGTTGTACAGTTTATAGGTCACATTAAAGGTGGAAAAAGTTCTGAAATGATTTATCTTTGTCTCATTTTTTTACAGCACAGAAACCTGACATTTTAACAGGGGTGTGTAGACTTTTTATATCCACTGTATGTCTGTGCTCCACCAGCCCTCAATGACATCTTGTAAGCTGGGTTACATACATGTCAAATCTGAATGGGTAGATCAGTAAAAATGTCTGAAACGCCCACATGTAGGCAGGACTATTCTCATAACCTATTATGGACCAGTGTGGTCAGTAATCATGGATGAATTACTGAATGCTGTGCACCGACTGTTATGGTAAAAGAAGTAATTACTTTGATACTCTGTTGTGTGGACTCATCAATAATTACTGGAATAAAACAGTGACATTCCTGGTGCCAAAAGGGCCGTGCTGTAGTCTTTCATACTGTGAAGCCGTGCTATAATATTTAGGAACCTGTCCTTCAAAGAGCAGTTGTCTTCCTTATTATTCGGTTTATGTGGCAAAAAGATTTGGCAAGACTTGACCTCGCTTGTCTTTTCCAAACATAAAACACTGATGAACAAAGAATCTCATGCACAGCAATGTCCCAACAAGCACCTGTCAGAACAAGATACACAACCAGAACAGTCAATGCACAACTTGCACAAAAATAAGGGTGGGCATTTTCACAGGTGTGTACTGGTCGGCAGGGCTGGCTCTAGGGCTGAAACAGGTGGATGCCCGACTTGGTTCTCAACCATATTCCGTTCCAGGCGGCAGTTTGTGTACCAAAAAGATTGAGTTCCAAAGACACATAAGGAGTAATGTAAAATGGTTTTAGCAAACGCAATGAGTTCCAAGTTTTTTTTTTCTCATGTAGACAGGTTGTGTATCCAATGAGGATGAGAGTCAAGGCACCACTGTATTACATATAAATATAGTATCATAGTACTGGTATCTTATTATAATATCTCAGTATTTTGACCATGACTTTAACCACACTGACATTCTACACAGTGTTTCCAAGCAGGCGTTCTTGTAAGTTATCTGTTACAACATTTAAGGCCTTTTCACGGTCAATGAATTGGCTTGAGCCAGCCCGGCAGGTCTAAAAACAGTTTTGGTTCGGTCAGAACCAGAATTGGTTTTGGGGACATAACATTTTTTAAAAGGTATAAACTAATAATCGTTGGTGTTTTGCATGATTGTATTCCACACCCGCAAACTTGCCCATCCTTGGTAAATACTCACATATTGAAAAAGAAAATGAATACCTTGATGGTGGAAGTTCGTACAGATAACAGGGGATCATCCACAAGATAGGACAATCCCTACAGGACAACATGCCAACAGAAGATAAGAACACGATTGATTTGTACATTCCAGCATTCCAGTTTCCAGCTCCAGCATTCCAAATTGCACATGCCAGATTTTAGAACGCAAGGAGACACAACGAAGGCACCAGTTCATGGACATCTAAGGTTATATGACAATTATTTTCTTTCAAGTGGATGCAAGAAGACACATTATGGAATCTTGCATGGGCTTAGATTCTTATTCTTATTGGTCTTATTTATAAAATTCTACAGCCTAGCATTATGTTGCTGTGAAGCTCCATCTACTAACTTCTTTCTGTGCTAGCCAACCAGTTTCTTTAATATCTGTTCCTGATGCAGCTCCACACATATAATCAAGTGGAGAAAGCTTGGAGCCAACAGTAATGCATCCTTCAACTTAGGGTTATAAAAGTTCCCTTTTTAAATAGAAAAATGGTGAAACAATGTTATTTTAATACAATAATTTACTTGCTTGAAAAAAAAAATCTCCCAAGACTGACTGGCAACAATTAAAGGGAGAAGGTACAAGATCCAATCAAGGGTAGAACTGAAAGCTTTACCTATAAATAAGTAATCGGTTGTTATTTAAAAAAATACATCTACATTTTTGTTAGGTAATTGACTTTGAATGTTGCTATTTTCAAGATCCATAATTGGCCAGACATTACATTTTGGGTAGTTGTTGATTATCGCTTGCAGTAGAGGAGGAAAGCAGGAAGAGCATGCCCAGTTGGTAGAATAAGAATAAAGTCAGATGAGATAACATTTGCCACAGTGATTATTCTGATACAACAACCTGGGCATTCTTGTCACTCCTTTTTACTTTCATACCTAGGACCTGGACATATCTCTCCACCTCTTACCTTACAAACCCTGCTTCTGACCTGGATCTATACGCCTCTGCTAAGGACCTGTACACATCTCTCCACCTCTTACCTTACAAACCCTGCTTCTGACCTGGATCTATACCCCTCTGCTAAGGACCTGGACACATCTCTCCACCTCTTACCTTACAAACGCTTCCTCTGACCTGGAACTGTACCCCTCTGCTAAGGAGCTGGACACATCTCTCTACCTCTTACCTTACAAACGCTTCCTCTGACCTGACCTGCTAAGGAGCTCGGCACATCTCCCACGGCTTCCTCTGACGTGGAACAATACCCCTCTACTAAGGACCTGGACACATCTCTCCACCTCTTACCTTACAAACCCTGCTTCTGACCTGGACCTATACCCCTCTGCTAAGGACCTGGACACATCTCTCCATCTCTTACCTTACAAACCCTGCTTCTGACCTGGATCTGTACCCCTCTGCTAAGGGCCTGGACACATCTTTTCACCTCTTACCTTACAAACACTGCCTTTGTCTGGAACTATACACCTCTGCTAAGGAGCTGGACACATCTCTCCACCTCTTACCTTACAAACGCTTCCTCTGACCTGCTTAGGACCTGGACACAACTCTCCCCCTCTTACCTTACAAACCCTGCTTCTGTCCTGGAACTATACCCCTCTGCTAAGGAGCTGGGAACATCTCTCCACCTCTTACCTTACAAACGCTTCCTCTGACCTGACCTGCTAAGGACCTGGACACAACTCTCCACCTCTTACCTTACAAACCCTGCTTCTGACCTGGAACTATACCCCTCTGCTAAGGAGCTGGGCACATCTCTCCACCTCTTACCTTAAAAAACGCTTCCTCTGACCTGACCTGCTAAGGACCTGGACACAACTCTCCACCTCTTACCTTACAACCCCTGCTTCTGACCTGGAACCATACCCCTCTGCTAAGGACCTGGACACATCTCTCCACCTCTTACCTTACAAACGCTTCCTCTGACCTGGAACTATACCCCTCTGCTAAGGACCTGGACACATCTCTCCACTTCTTACCTTACAAACGCTTCCTCTGACCTGACCTGCTAAGGACCTGGACACAACTCTCCACCTCTTACCTTACAAACCCTGCTTCTGACCTGGATCTATACTCCTCCTTGTTGCAGCTACCTGACTTTCCCATTTGCAGGTTATACTATCTGACCACTAGGGGCAGATGGCATATTGCACACTAAAGCCATTCACCTCAAACTATACCGTTAGACTTCTTCCCTCCCGCATTTAATAAAAAAAAAAAAACAACATTCTAACTTTGCACTCCTTCCTACCCTAGACAGCTTTTACTTCCTTCCTTGCTATTCCTTATCTGCTCTTCCCCAGGCTTTTGCCTCTTCCATTCCCTTTATATTATAAGTAGTGAGTTTCTAATCTTGTAGGGAGTTTTGGGAAAAAGCACTTTCTGCATAGTTTTTAGGCTCTAAAACATAGCCGTCACTCTTCTACAGTTTGCTATTATTGTATTTGTCCTTGTTCTTATCCCCTGTACAGCGCTACAGAATATGTTGGCGTGTTACAAATAAAAGATAATAATAATAATAATTAGGCTCCGCCATTGTGATAGCTACTTTTTGACCTAAGATAAGAGATCCTCCCCTTCACTACCCAGTCATGGTGAAGGGGCTTGTGTACCTCAATGAAGCTGTGAGCTATAACATGTAGGCTCACATAAGGTCCTAGCAGAGATGCCTGACAAATTGCTGAGAAGTAGCTGGCAACACACTCCAGTATCTTTGCCAAAATAACATTATAGATAAGCACAAACAGAGCCATAACAATTGTGCCTGGTATAATGAGGTCCATAGGATCACTCATAGGGTCACTATGAGTCGGTCATGACTGGATGACTAAATAACAACAAAAAGAGAATGATAATAAAAAGTAATTTCTGCCTAAAAATTGCCAGATTCAAGATCAATTATCTAATAACAACCTACTTCAAATATCCTTATTTAAAGGTAAGTTTTCATTTCTACCACAGTTGGGATCTTTGCTATTTTGTTGAAAATAAACTGAGCTAAACATTCCAAATCATAAAGTTGTTCCCACCTAGGAATTTACAGTGGCAAAAATTAAATAATGACACACAAAAACTTATTCGTAATAAAGCCTACAGTGTATTTTTTAACCACATTTTATTTATAAATGGTCTTGCAAAACAATCTGAGAGTCTTTTTTGCTCTTTTTTGTCATAATTAAAGTAAACAATGATGGTATCCAATGAACTTGTGACGGTCTCCAGCACTCCAAAATCATTTTATCTCAATAAAATACTGTACAATACCAAAACACTATACTTATTAGGCTGGAAATTGTTTCACTTGTAGTTAGAGATTTCTTTATAGTATTTTGTACAGTAAAGCTGTACAAATTCTGTATTCCCAAAGTAGAGATGAAGGGATTTTTGTATCATGCCATGTAGTAAATTAAAGAAGGAACTGTGTGTTTTACAAATGTCTGGGTGTTATTATGTATTGAGCAGAGCTTTCTGGGAATCAATACAGCAGCTACAGCAGTGTAATTCTGTTAACAATGTTTATTGCATTATGTTTTCTGCGTGCTCTGAATCAATTAATTTGTACGTCAGTAGTTTGCCTAGTTTTGTGGAAGGTGATGCCTATGGTCATTTGGATATTTTGTATATACTATTAAAGTATCATTATAGTACCCTAACAACAGGAGCTAGATGTTTTAATGTGGCATCGATCATTATTACAATTTATACAGGCTGGGCACCAATTATCCAGCAGCTTCCGTTCCAGGAGCATGCCGGATTAATGATTTTGCAGGACCATCGGTGGTCTGGTAAATCAGGTAAAACCACCCGATCCCTCACTGCCTCCCTTAACCCTGTGTGCTCTGTCTCAAGGGGAGGATTGAGGCTTTGCGGGGAGTCGATCCGGGCACTGACTGACGAGCTTTCGAGAGATAATGCCTCTCTTTATCAAGTCTTGATAAAGAGAGTCATTATCTCTCGAATGCTCGTCGTTTTATTATGAATACGTTTGTCCAATAAAAAAGGTATCACTATTTACTGCAATACTCTGATTATTTAACTATATATATATATATATATATATATATATATATATACACATATATATATATATATATATATATATATATATACACACATACGTGTATATATATATATATATATATATCTATATATATATATGTAATGAAGTGTGCAGTAGCCGTGAGTGTTCAGTAATCCAGATGAATAATCAGAGTATTGCAGAATATAGTGATACCTTTTTTTATTGGACAAACATATTCATAGTTTTCATGACTAGCTTTCGAGAGCGTTCCTCTCTTTTTTTTAAGTCCGAAGCATTTCTGATATATTCCCATTGAAACACAATTAACAGTTAAAAAATATATATATATATATATTTGTTCTGTTCAGTGGGCTGTGCACGTCTGTATTGGTGTAGGTCAAAAGTAAATAAACAGGGTCGTAAATATTTGTACATCTTGAGAGTTTGAGGTACCATAAAACTGTAAGGAGACACAGGGATAGTTGAGAAATGAACCAGACAAAAAAAGAGAGAAAGCAAACCAAAAAAAACAAACAAACTAAAACACACAAAACATATCCATAATGTAAAATTAAGAGAATTCTAGATAATGCGACAGGAATTCCATGTTAACATTTTTTTAAACTGTTATTTGTGTTTAAATGGGAATATATCAGAAATGCTTTGGACTTGAAAAAGAGAGGTGTGCTCTTGAAAGCTATGAATATGTTTGTCCAATAAAAAAGGTATCACTATATACTGCATTACTCTGATTATTTATATATATATATATATATATATATATATATATATATATACATATACAGTAAACTCACGATTATCTGGCACTCAACTAACCGGGACTCTCAAGCAACCGGCACTGGCATCAATTCCCCATTTGAACAAAACTCCTGCTAAACCGGCATAACTGGCACTATCCGGCAGTTCGAGACCGCCCCCCAAAAAAAATATACTAACTTTTTTTCTTATTATTTTTTTGGGGCCTAAATCGCCCAGTTTAGATGCTAGTGCCTTTGCAATGCATGTTTTTTTTTGGGAGGGGGGGGGATTAAGGGTCGTTTACACCCTTTTTTTCGGGGGACTCCTGATTAACCGGCAGCTACACTTATCCAGCAATAAGGAGTCCCAGTGGGTGCCAGATAACGGGGAGTTTACTGTATATATATATATATATATATATATATATATATATATATATATATATATACACATATTAATGAATGTATATATATATATATATATATATATATATATATATATATATATATATATATATAATGTATACAGAATTTTAGAAAAAACGGCCAAATTGTATTACGGTATAAAACATTTTTTTCTTTATTAGGAAATCTCAAACCACCAGGTTTTCAATTTGCAGCAAAAATATTCATCGGCACGTCATTGGCATTATGGCAAGAAATTGTTTTAATGACAAACATAACAAAAAAAAAAAAAAGGAATACAAAGCTGAAATAAACAGTTAGATTCACAGGCAAAGTCATTCCATAATGCACAATTCTCAGCAAAAGAAAAATAACATCACAATTTCTCTGATATATGCAGTGTTTTATATGACACTCACACAGTTATAACAATGCAGTAAGTGTGGATGGATTAACACCTTTTTTATCTTTTAATAATTTATAAAATACCAAAACTTTGAGACTTTTAATAATCATACTGTGTTAAAGTCTTCACATCTCCAGATAAAATCTCCTCCGTTATAACCCTGTTTTATCTAATAATTACACTGTCGCCATAAGTAGATATATCTGGCTGAATCTGCAGACGGAAATGTGATAACTTTATTCCTTTTTATAACCTTGAGATAAATAATCAAAAGCAATTACCGTAGAGAGGATTATATCTATCTAAAGTAGCATTTTAATATATTATTTTTTATTTATCTAGTCTTTATGATGAAATATAACACATTTTAGGCTGCACACATTGTACATATCAGTGTAAAGGACCATTTGGGATTAATATTCTCTTTATGGATAATATTCTCTTTTTAAGAAATGCAACAATGCAATTATGCTCATCCACCTATTTTGTTTCTGCTGATCAGCTTCCTGACATGGGAAGAGAGTTTGAAAGCAGAGGAAGATTTTATCTGCACAAAGGAACTATGGCAGCTACAACTGGCAGTGCTTATAACCGAAATGGGACCGCTCATTAGTTTGCAAGGACACGCCCTCCTGAGAATGTAGCAGCTAGAATCAATCATTAAAAGAAAATAAAACCCTGAATAAATGAAAATAAAAAAAATAAAATGTTAAAGGGACAGTTACTTCCCTTATAATGCTCTTTTGCATGTTACAGAGCATTCTGTTTACAATCTAAAAACTTAGTTTTTTTCTTTTAGTTTTATTTATTTATTGACATAAAAGTGTTTTTTTGCATTTGTTTATTTACATCTGTGAGCCTTCCCCCCTGATCACACCCACCATCTAAAATATAGGTGTGTGGCTCGCAGCCTATAAGTGCACTAGACTGCTCAGTGCTGATTTATGGTCTATGGGGGGAGTCTGTTACTCACAGAGCTTCTGTTTCTTTCCTGTTATAGCCGCGCCGCCACAGCGCGACTCAGACAAGCAGTTGGGAGCGCAGCCTATAACAGGAAAGAACCGGCTACTGGTTTCTCTGCTGCTCCTCAGCCTCTCCCTGCCTGAGGGTCACAGCTACAAGAAGAGAGGACCCACCAACACACACAAGGAAGAGGGGAAGCCAGGACCTGAGGAGAGGGGCTGTCGGGGAATGGGAGTGGAGCAGACAGGGGTTGGAGAAGGGGTCGGCTAGGAGCTGAGGAGAGGAGCAGCCAGGGACTGGGAGAGGGGCAGCCAGTGGCTGAGATGAGGGACAGGGGGAGGGATAGCCAGGGACTGGAGAAAGGGGCAGCTAGGAGCTTCTGATGTCCAATAAGGGTACAAACAAAGTGCAAACAGCAGCCTGGGTCCTGCTGTCATTGGACTTGTTATACTCTTTGTTAGTACCATACGTTGTGTAATGATGAGCACGCTGTACCATACGGTCTGTAATGATGAGCGCGCCGTAACGGCGTGACTATAACAGAAAAGATCTAAGCTTCCCCCAGCACAAGCTGCTACACCCAGACTCTCAGAGTCCTGTCAATCATCCCATGTAACCAATGAGCAGTGCAGCCTCTGTACCTCCCACAAGCAGAGCACAGGCATAGGGGAAGCTGTGTGTGTGTGAAAACAACCAGCAATGAGCTTGTGCTGTGTGTGTATGAGCTCTGTATGTCCCAGTGTGCCAGCAGAAAGGTAAGGAAATGCATACATTTATTAATAAATATAGAACACCAATAAAACAGAAATATCCCACAACTTGCAGTATCCGTGCATCTATCTAATCTGTGTGTATTCATATATGTGTATGCTTGTAACCTGATTGGTGGAAGTGACTTAGGAGGAGGAATAAGACACTGTCTGTCTGATCTGTGACCTACAGAGGAGGCAGTCTGTGACACATAAACACACAGAAACTCATACATGTTACCAAATGTGATACCTTCATCAAAAAGGAACGTATTTCAAAAATTCAGAAGGTATTTCAACTTGCCTTTATGAGATCTTTCCACTGGTCTCCTCCAAATTGTGCAAAATTAACTGTCCCTTTAAGATGGAGATTATTTATTTATTATTTTGCTTTCTAACAGTGGTCCCTAAAAGGCATATCTAAGTTTCCTGGATTATGAATGCATCTGATAGAGGAGAATTAGCAGTGTATTTGCTACATTTACAAACTCACCCTGATGTTTGCTATACATCTTGAGCTTGCAAGCAGCAGCTTTTGTGAGCTAACACCCCTGTAAATCTCTGGTAAAATTAGAATAAAATTCGTAATTTGTTTTGGCCAATCACAGGCAGCTATACATTGTAATACAATGTTGCAATCAATAATGGTTTGTGCAGGAAGGAATCATAGGATGCGTAGTCTCCCAGTAGAAGGAAGTAGGAGGAGTCAGACACTGATCTGCACATCTCTGCATTGAGCTGCTGCTGGCTTGAAGGTTAGTGAAAGGGTTACAATCTGCACTCAAATGCAGTGTTTCTATTGGTAGGTACACTGTGCCTATGTAAACAGCTCTGGGGTGTGGAAAAGAAGTTTTATTTTTAAATAAAATAAATCTGTATGTGTATAGAAGGACTCCATGTAATGTGTGTCTGACATAAGCAGCACGTGTTAGATTAGAAAAAGGGAAAAACAGGGAAATTTAGATATGCCTTTAATTGCAACATATATTTATTTAGATTACTATATGAAACCTCTATAGGTTACTGTATGAAAACTATTCACAGTGGTGGGGATAAATTTCCACAACTTAAAGAACAGTACATACATTTTTAACTAGGTAACTTAATTACTTTTATCCTCCTCAATGTAATTCTCCTTTAAAATATAAACTTCACTTTCCTCTAAGAAGACTCCAGAGAAACAGATTATTTACTTCTGCAACCTCCCTCTTTCTTCCTGTTCTCTCTCATGTAGGGTGCCATGTTTTACAGATGTAGCTTTTGGCCACACGTGAAGAGAAAGGCCAAAAGACAGGCTTTGTTGGTCATGGCTGCACCAACAGACAGTGACATTAACAGTAAACAAGTGATTGTTGCCTACTGTATTTTAGCTGTGTGTTGGCTACCCCTTTCCAGAGGGTATGGTCTTAGATCACAGCTGTGAAACATGGCACCCTACATGAGAGAAAACAGGAAGATAGCGGGATGTTCCAGAAGCTGAGAATCTGTTACTCTAAAGGTTCCTTAGAAGTAAAATAGGCTAAATTTAATTGTAAATGTAATTGTAACATAGTTAAAACAAACACATTTTGCCTGAGTCCCTTTAAAGCAATTGTAAATTGTTTAAACTTATTGTGAAGTTATCCCACGAGGAAGCACTGAGTATTCTACCTGCCACATCTTAGCCAATCACAGATGATCATAAGGAAAATATATCATATGATTGGATGAAAGCCCAAATGGGATTGTCATTGTAAAAGAGATCTGGCAGGGGGAGGAGGCCGTATGTACTCCGAGCTTACCTGTAGGGATTTTTTTCACCACAATTTTAAAACCTTTTTTATTATATTGAATGACAGGCTTTGCCTGTTTCATGCTGGTCATGAATGGAAAAAAAGGGAGTTGTTTTGATTAAATAAAGACCATTTAGGGGTGTTGTATATAGAGTAATGGGGAGCATTATCTATATACTACACAACAATACACTTTTCTGTGTTGAAAGGAAGTTTTTATGTTATTTAAATGGGTCATGTTAAAAAGGTTTTGTGAACTCATTTTCATGTCCCTGCCCAGTCTCCCAGAATGCAGTGGGGCCACTAGGCTGCAAAAAATTTTTCTAACTTGTTTTAGTCATGCAAATATATTATTTTGCTTTCTGAATGTTATGTGAAGGAATCAGACTTCCGTTACTCTGCAAAAAATAATTGATACTACTTTGTACTAAGACTACATGATCTGTGAACTGAAAGTTTTTCTTATTTTCTGCACGTTGTAGAATTAAGAAATTGGGTTATATAAATATCACCCACACATTAGTCTCTTGCTATATTAAATACTTAATCCAAATACTTCAAGAAACCTTTCCTAACTTATATTATTTTTCTTCTGTTCTACCTATTTTCTCAGAACTGTAATATTATCCATTTAGTCATTAATTCTTTTTATTTTTCCTATGTTATATTGTTATGTATCATTTATCTGGAATTAAAATGAGTTCTGTGTTTTTTTTAACTTATTTTATGTTTCCTTATAAGACATTTTTAATGATTAATATCTTAATGAAAAAACTTACTAGCTATATTGTTATTTTCAGCTATGAAAAAAATTGCATGGATAGGACTCATCCCATCTGTGGTAATTGATCAAATGGTCATATCAGTATGCTAAATATTTCCTTTTCCTCCTGTTTTTCTCTTGTATGGGTTTTAGCCAACCTATGAAAATACTTAGAAAGGAACAGAATATTATATGTATGTAAATATGTATAAAATGGTGTTTTGGAATCAAAGAGTAAGGTACATTGCATATCATTTGCATGTCAGGGGCAGATTGCAAGCTCTGCTGCACATTAGAATGAATCAATCTATCTATCTATGATTCTCTCTCTATAGATATAGAGCAAGAGAGAGAGAGAGAGAGAGAGAGAGAGAGAGATGCCACTGATGCCATTTAAATTGGTGCATAGTGAACTTTGTCACGGACCCCTTTCCAGGGCCTGGATCCTGGTCCATTGAGCGACCATAGGAGGAGAGACTGCCCCATTGAAAAATGAGTAGGTGAACTATATTGCCACATGGAAAATGTGGGCAGGTGGGTGCTGGGGTGAATAGCCCCAAGACACAGTGCCACAGTGTACCACCATGCTTCATGTGGTCTTATGGCATATGTCTCTGCCTTATCCTGTATACTGTATGTACCGGTAATTCCTTATGTAATATTACTGTGTTCTGTGTTATGTTTAAAATGTGATCATGATGGGGTTAAAACAGTGTGTGCTGAGTCTGCAGTGATCAGACTCCTCTATCTGTTCTGGCCCATTGTTAGCAGTGATAGCACCTATTCCTGGATCGTCACAAACTCCTAACATGCCTACTACAATTTTTTTATCAAAAAAGTTTTTTTAATACATTTTATATGATTTTTTTTATATTGGTAACTATAATATCCATGGCCTTTTAATAAAACCTAATTTGTATGCACCAAGACTATAAATCTGTATCACACCCCCAGGACTAAAACTAATTTTAAATAGATTATATTTCCTTAAAAAAAACACATGAATCTTTATTTTCTTTTTCACAAAGAAAGCTTGGAGCTGCTGATTAAGTTATATCGATTAAATTATTCTTGGAAGACACAGGGTAGGCAACACGGAGGCTGCCATAAAGCTACATCTTATAGACTATTTATATGTTGCTGCCCTAATAGAAATAAACACTATTATGGTATTTACAATATGGTAAAAATATAATATGCATACTAATGTAAACTAACTTCAGAAAAGGGCTTTATAGTGGTACTATCATGTGGTACTATCATATAATGTGTCAAGAGTGCAATTTTTGTATCAGGTGACCCAAATAATTCTAAGTGATGACTTTTTGTTTGGACTTCATACTAACCTCATGATGTGAGCAGTTGTGTCTACTGTTTAACCAGCTTCTGCCTGTTACAGACTGAGGGGCATTTAATCAAACTCTCATTGACGTGTAAGGAGTTATGCCCGAAAGGCCTTGGAAATATTTAATGCTTTTCCTGATGTATGATTAGTTTTTGTTATACAAATGCTGAAAAAAGTCCTGTTTTTCATTGAGTGCTTTCTACATTACAGCAATTTAAAGACACATCAGTTTTGCAAGATTTATAATGTTATTTGTATAGTTCCATTAAATGGTTAGTGTATTGCCTCATTTGTCAAATCAGCACTTGCTATTAAACAAAATGATTTTAAAAAGTAAAAATAAACACAGGCTTTAATTAACTCGGTAATTAAAAATAAACACACAGAATTGTTCTTTACTGTAGGAAACCATTGCCTTAATTGATATGCATGAGTAAAGTACTTTGGACCTCATTCAATTGAGGTTTTTGGAGATCCGGTAGCCCGTAAGTGAGCTCGCAAGCTAATTTGCTATTCAATTGGCGTCTTTTTGCAAGCTCTGATCGGCTTCCAAGTTACGGCCTTGAAAATATTGCGATGGCTAAACTCGTAACTTACAGCCTCCAGAAGACTTTGAGTTTTCACTTTCGCAAGTTACAATGGCTAAAATCGCTATTCAATTGCTCAATTTCCCCAAGCCCGCAAATGTTTTCACACCCGTAAACGGCAAATGAAGGGGAAAATCCCACAATTTCTAGAGAGGACTCGCAAGGGGATTAAACACCTTTCCGTAGCACTGTAAATGCAAATAAAAAATCACTACTGCACTGTAAATAACGGGGAAAGCGATGATAGACATTAGAATTAATTGCCCGCAAATCGACAGGAAATTAAAATAATTTTATGTTTCATTTCGGGGTTAAATCATTCTCGGGTATCAATGAGTTAATACATATCAGGCCACCCATCTGGACTAGAACAGTATTGGCATTCATTTTCAGAATTCTTTACTTATTGGTTTTGCGAGTCTGATCGTTTATCGGACCCCCGAACCTAATTGAATGACATGTAGCCTCCATGTTTTACTGCCGTAATAATGACAGTCTCATTTTCTATTAGCTGACTCGATATGGGATGTTACAGGTTTGCTCAATTGATCATGTTCACGCCCTGAACTGCTCCGAACCAGTGCATGGTTTACGGTTTTGGCTTCGGGTCCATAAACTGCGGGTTTGAGCACGCTAAAAACCTTGCTATAAGAGATGAACGGGAGCCCGCAACACACCCGCAGACATTCGGCTGTCTGCAATCGAGTTGCAGGCTTCTAATTGAATGTGGCCCTTTCTTAGCATAGATTGGCCTTATTCAGTTTTTGTTATTTCTATTTAAAGGGTTGCCACAATAAAATTGAAGTGACTAATTGCTTCTTTTCAATAAAGTTCACCTCCGTCTTGAAGAAACCAATAGTAGAAATAAAATGGCAGCACCCATTACAGAACACATGCACATACTAGTTAATACATTACAGGACACTGTGATCAATTTCTTTTTCTTTTTGATCTTTTCAATAATAGAGCTTGATAAATGGTAAAACTAATGTGCTTTTTGTTAGTCCCATAGGCATATTCATCTCCCACATTCCCACTGTGCAGATAGAAGCTTCCCAGCAGAAACCAACATAGGAAATCCCATTGCATATAAAAGGGAACGAGTCTGAAGCTGCATTAACTTTTTTTTTTTAAATATATATATATATATATATATATATATATATATATATATATATATATATATATATTGTTTATATTAATTATACACATGTTGATATTTTTTCTTTTTTTTTCTTTATTTCTCTTGTATATATACAAATAAAGTGGTCCTTCAGAGGATACATATTTTAGTCTCTGAAAACATTGTGCATATTATCATATAAATTGACCTTTGCTAGTATTTCACTTTCTATTCTTTTTTCATATTATCACATACTGTATAGGTGGTCCTACAATGCCCCTCTAACATGCCTGTCCTCATAGTCTTTGTATGAAACAAGTGAATGGGACAGATAATAGGCATGGGTTAAACTTACAGTTGTTTTTTCCAGGCAGTGCAGTAGGTGGTGGTGTTGACTTTCTATCAGCGAAGTAGATTTCCCAACATTTGGCTCTTCTTCTGTGGAGCCCTAAACAGACACAAAGCTCAGGTTTAATATGTTTCTTTCATACTGCAAGCATGTATCAGAATAAGAAGTGGTGAATCATCATGGTGGGTGATGGGTAGAGCAGCCTGTGTCTTCACACCTCTTTAATCCCATAAAAACAGAACAAAGCAAGGGTAAATAAGATGTAGTATAACTCGGAACTTGTAAGAAGTTCTTGCTGTGGGGGCAGCCTATGGATATTTGTGTGATCTCTTATCTATCCTACACCCTTGATGACCTTATAAGGGTCCAAACCAGCTAACTTTTATTCATAATTATTTCCAACTAGTAATTTCCCTGTCATAAATCACGGTATCATATAGCATATTCAAGTGTTTGTTCTGTCTCTCTTAGTGCTGTCTCTCTCTCTGTGAGCCCTCTCCCTCTGTGCGCATTCTCCCTCTCTGATCGCCCACTTTCTCTCTGTGCGCCCCCCCCCCCCCCTCTTTCTCCATCTCCCTCCCTCTCTTTTAAATGTCCAATATATTCCTAACTGGAAAATTATTCTAAAGTGGTGCAGGGTTATTGAATACTCAAAAGCTGTTTCTTGTACCTAATCACTGGCGGATTGCAAGCTCTGCTGCATCACAGAATCTATCTATCTATCTATCTATCTATCTATCTATATGAGAGAGAGAGAGAGAGAGAGAATCTACCTCCTATTTCTTTCTGTCCACCTCTATCAACAGTTTTATCTATAACTATTCACCTGCTTCCATCACATCGCTCTACGCTACTTTATCTGATTCTACACCTCTCTGCGGAATGTAATTTTATTTCTTTGCTCTTTCTAAAGTAATCCTCACCTTTCTCTTCCCTGTATATATCTGAATTTAATAGGCTTTACTCTCACATTCAAATTGCTCCCATCTCCCCTTGCTGAACAGCCAAGTGATTGAATATTTGGTGCATACCTGCTAAGGAGAATTAAAGCAGGATGTCTGAATAGCTTAGAGCCGAGTGCTTAGCTGCTTCTCGCACTCTTCTACCTATGGAGGCCAATCGAAATGTGCTGAGCCTCAGTGCACTTAATAGGAAGGGACAGTATCTGGAGCCTGCTGCAGCATCATAATGCAGGGTCTGTGTGAGTGTCACAATATATTCCTACACTGTGCACTGAAAGGCAGCCATCCCACTATCATCTGCTGTCTAGTGCCTGGCCCATGTAACAAGGACTGGACAATATTTTCTTTACTCTTAACCTCATATGTATTTAGGTTTTTTGCCGCCCTATGCCATTCAAATGTGTTACCCCCTCTACTCCACATTTGCAGCTCCTCCATTTATTACACATCAAGTTGTAACCGTATGGTTTACATAAATACAGCATCTCACATAAATACAGCATCTCAGTACATGTTGGCATTAATGGTTCCCTCAATGAACTGTAGCTCCCCAGTGCCGGGAGCACTCATGGAGGCCCAGGCCATGACACTCCCACCACCAAAACTATACATCTATACTGAGGAAAGGTAGTTGAAATAATCCCTAAATGACAGATAAATAGATAAGGCACAAAGGACACAAAAACTCTGATATGAGATGAAACCCTCAGTTTGAAAGTAAACAGTGATGCAGAGATAGGGGAGGCAGCATCTGACATTATCATGTAAGTGCATACGGGGGGAATCAACACAACATGTTATAGAAAACATATATAAACATATAGACATATTTGTATATATGTTTGTCTGGGCCTGCATGAGTGCTGCCAGCACTGGGGAACTACAGTTCATTGTGGGAACCATGAATGCCATCATGTACTGTGACATACTGAAGCAGAGCATGATCCCCTCCCTTCGGAGACTGGGCCGCAGGACAGTATTCCAACATGATAATGACCCCAAACACACCTCCAAGGCGACCACTGCCTTGCTAAAGAAGCTGAAGGTAAAGGTGATGGACTGGCCAAGCATGTCTCCAGACCTAAACCATGTTGAGCATCTGTGGGGCATCCTCAAATGGAAGATGGGAGGTCTCTAACATCCACCAGCTCAGTGATGTCATCATGGAGGAGTGGAAGAGGACTCCAGTGGCAACCTGTGAAGCTCTGGTGAACTCCATGCCCATGAGGGTTAAGGCAGTGCTGGAAAATAATGGTGGCCACACAAAATATTGACACTTTGGGCCCAATTTGGCCATTTCCACTTAGGGGTGTACACACTTTTGTTGCCAACGGTTTAGACATTAATGGCTGTGTGTTGAGTTATTTTGAGGGGACAGCAAATTTGCACTGTTATACAGTCTGTACACTTACTACTTTACATTGTACCAGAGTGTCATTTCTTCAGTGTTGTCACATGAAAAGATATAATAAAATATTTACAAAAATGTGAGGGGTGTACCCACTTTTATGAGATACTATATATATATATATATATATATATATATATATATATATATATATATTATGAATAATCAGGGTATTGCAGTATATAGCAATACCTTTTTTATTGGACAAGCATAGTAGTTAGAATGACAAGCTTTCAAGAGTATCACCTCTCTTTCTCAAATCAGATGCCATATTGCTTCTGATTTGAGAAGAGAGGTGCTACTCTTGAAAGCTTGTTTTTTCATTTAATATGTTTGTCCAATAAAAAGGGTATCACTATATACTGCAATACATTGCTTATTCATATATATATATATATATATATATATATATATATATATATATATATATATATACATACATACAATTTAATATGTAGAAATAGTGGAGCTGCAAGTGTGTGTGTGTGTGTGTGTGGGGGGGGGTAAAACATTTCAGTGGAATAGGACAGCATGAAACCTAAATACTCTCTCTCTTCATTTATGTATATTTATTTGTGTATAATGCAACCTTGGCTTTGCATAAAAGCTGTGTGTAATGCAACGGGCATAAGTTTAAAGGAAGTCATCTTTAAAATGTTTATGAATTGAAGAGTTAAGCATTTGTGGGGCCATTTGCATGTCCCAGCTCAGCTTCCCAGAGTGCAGTGTAATAACTGTATTTCTCAGAATTCTGAGCAGGAAACAGGTTTTTAACTCGTTTTAGACATTCAAATGTGAACACAAATGTACTACTTACTATATATAAATATATATATATATATATATATATATATATATATATATATAGTATGTCAGAAAGTATCAAGTACACTTAGACGCAGAAATATATATTTTAATTTTTTCGATAGACATTCAGCTTTCTGCTGTTATATTAGTTACTTAGGTTGCATGTAAAATTGGAATTACGTAAAAAAGATACTTTTTTCTTTCTTGTGGCACTCTGTACTTTTACTAAAACCAGTAAAATCTGTGAAAATGTAGCTAACAATCAAAGCCCTGGATACACTGATATAAATAATAAATGATATGGGCTTGACAAAACAAGGGAGCCGTGGCTTCTATAGTTTTAGTGCTGGCTTCTACATTTCTAGATAACATACAGATATAACCCACACCCTGGCTGCCCTATCACAGGTAGAGGGTAATAGGGAGCTGCAGTGGGGTGTGAGGGCGGAAGAGAACATTTATATATATATATATATATATATATATATATATATATATATAATGAAGCCATACTTACCGTTAGTTCTAGTGCCTCGTTGAGCAGACCGTTGCGCTTGCTGTGCATGTATGCTGTGGAACTTCCTGTCTTTGCCACCTTTATTCTTGCGAGCCTGGCTTTCTGCGGGGGTAACAGAAAAAAAGAAAAAACAGTCAAAAAAACCTTTCTGCATGTGCTTCCTGCAGAGGAACAGTTTATTATGCAAGACCTTTGAACATATTCCTGAAAAAAACAATTAAACCATATTATATCTTTATCTAAGATTAAAACTGTAGATTATTTTACAAAAGTAGTTGCTATGTAGTGAAACAGCCTTTCCGTAGAGTTGGTACTAGTTTATTGAAATGAGCACTACACAATTTAAAACAAGCTAATTTTGACTCTAAGAGCATAATTAGGTAGAGAGAATTACACAAAACAGGATTTTAATAAAAAAAAATGAAAGTATGACGCGTCTACTAGACCCTGGAGTCATCCATGATACACTGGTGAAAGTTCCAAGTATGGCAGGGGAGTTTAGATGAGCAAGGCTGGCAGTTTTTCTTCTGAGAATGTAAAAAAAATATTGCAGCATGGTACACTTCTTGATCTCTACCTTGTTGTGGTGAAGGGGCTTGTGTACTATGATGAAGCTGTGAGCTATACCATGTAGGGTCAGCCAAGATGGGCAGGTCATGGCAGAGAGGTCAGACCAATCGCGGTCCACTGGAAAAGAAACTGGCACTCCACTCTAGTATCTTTGCTAAGGAAACTTTATGGACAGGCACAACCAGAGCCATAACCATAACCTGGAGCTGACTGCGATTTAGACCATGAGCTTCTTATTGCAAAGTTGAAAATTAAACTGAAGAAAAGAGGGAAAACCATCAGACCAAGTAGATGAAAAATAAATAATATCCCTTTTGAATATGCAGTTGAAGTAAATAATAGATTTAAGAGACTAGACATGGAAGACAGAATGCCTGAACAATATTATCCAGGAAACAGCAACAAAGAATATCCCTAAAAGAAAGAAAAGTAAGAAGTCAAACTGGCTGTCTGATGGCCAATAGACTGGAAAACGTCAGTCTACATCCCAATCCCCCCAAAAAAACAGTGCCAAAGAGTGCTCCAATTATCGAACAATTGCACTCATTTCACATGCCAGCAAAATAGGATTAATATTCTACAAGCTCAACTCCAACAATATATGGACCAGGAACTACCAGATGTGCAAGCCGGGTTCCGCAGAGGAAGAGGCACAAGAGATCAAATTGCCAATGTCCGCTGGATAATAGAGAACGCAAGAGAGTTCCAAAAAAAATTCACCTCTACTACATAGACTATTCTAAAGCCTTTGACTGTGTGGATCACAACAAAATGTGGCATGTCCTTAAAGAGATGGGAGTACCAGATCATCTCATCTTCCTTCTAAAGAATCTGTATGTCGACCAAGAAGCCACGGTCAGAACCGAACATGGGACAAAAGAGTGGTTCAAGATCGGAAAAAGAGTGCGACCAGGTTGTATATGGTCACCCTATTTATTCAACTTATACGCAGAATACACCATGAATAAAGCTGGACTGAATGAATCCAAAATCAGAATCAATATTACTGTAAAGAATATCAACAACCTCAGATATGCCGATGATACTACTCTGATGGCTGAAAGTGAGGAGGAACTAAAGGACTTATTGATGAGGGTAAAAGAAAAGAGTGCAAAGGTTGGCCTGCTGCTCAACGTTAAAAAGACGAAGATCATGGCAAACGGCAATCTCACTTCCTGACACATAGACGGGGAAGAAATGGAGGCAGTGATAGATTTTATTTTTCTTGGATCCAAGATCTCTGCAGATGGTGACTATAGTCATGAAATTAAAATACTTTTGTTTTTGGAGTGGAAAGCTATGGCAAGCTTGGGCAAGCTAGTAAAAAGTAAAGATATTAAACTATCAACAAAGTTCTGCATAGTTCGAACTATGGTATTCCAAGTAGTAACATACGGATGTGAGAGCTGGAATATAAAGAAGTCTAAGCCCTGTTGAATTGATGCCTTTGAATTGCGGTGTTGTAGAAGACTGCAAGAAGATCCAATAAATCAATACTTCAGGAAATCAAGACAAACTGTTCACGAGAAGGTATGATCATGAGGCTAAAGCTCAAATATTTTGTCCATAACATGAGACGGCAGGAATCCCTAGAAAAGACTCTGATGCTGGGAAATATTGAAGGCACAAGAAGAGGGGGACATCAGAGGCGGAGATGGATAGATGAGATCACTGAAGCAATGAACATGAACTTGATGGAGCTCAGAGGGGCAGTAAATGAGAGATGCACCTGGTGTGCTGTGGTCTATAGAGTCACGGAGAGTCAGAGGCGACTGAACGGCTAAACAACAACAACAAACATTTATTTATACCTTGGATCATGCATTATCTGTAAAGATACATTAAGACCACCACACACATACGATCAAACTTTACAATGTCAGTAATGAATAATGTGTCAAAGCACCTGTATGAAAAGAAAACTAATATTCAACTTGGTTTAACATATAATACAGCTTGTAGAAAATGATAGGGACTATCACTTGACACCAGTGGAAAAAATATACAATACTTAGGAGCTAGGTACATGTTTTAGGAGCTGTACAGGACAGTGTATGAAGGGCCACGGTGCAAAAACCTTGGGCCCCCCAAACACATACACATCTTCTAATTTATTATTAGACATTATATATACTTTATATATATATATATATATATATATATATATATATATATATATATATATATGTTTAGAAGAGATATATATATATATATATATATATATAAAATATATATTCTACAAATTATATATATATATATATATATATATAAATAAAAATTATATAATATATATATTTTCTATATACATACATTATATATATATATATATATATATATATATATTCTCCCTGCACCAGCGGTAGCTCCGCCAGTGATACAGGATATTTCTATGAGCCAGGGACGGAGTCCTCTCAAAGAGATACCGTATTTATCGGCGTATAACACGCACTTTTTCTCCCTGAAAATAGGGGGCAAATGATAGGTGCGTGTTATACGCCGATATTCCCTCCCCCCTCCTCATCCTCAACCTCTCTCCTCACTCTAAACCCCCTCCGCATTCTAACCCCCCCTCCTCAACCTAAACCCCCCTCCTCCTCAACCTAAACCCCCCTCCTCAACCTAAACCCCCCTAAATACCTCCCCCTCACTTACCTGCTTCAGCTCCGGCCTCCGCTCCTTGACCCGGTGACGTCACATGTGCGCCAGCGCGCCAAGTCATTAGCATATACCGGGTGCCACCCAGTATATGCTAATGACGTGGAGCGCTGGCGCACATGTAACGTCACCGGGTCAAGGAGCGGAGGCCAGAGCAGAAGCAGGTAAGTAAGGGGGGTTTAGGTTGAGGGGGGGGGGGTTAGGTTGAGGAGGGGGGGTTTAGGTTGAGGAGGGGGGTTTAGAATGCGGAGTAGGGTTTAGAATGAGGAGGGAGGGTGAGGAGGGGGGCTGAGGATAGGGGGTTGAGGTTGAGGAGGGAGGATGAGGATGGGGGGTTGAGGGGGTTTGAGGATGGGGGGTTTAGGAGGGGGTTTGAGGAGGGAGGTTGAGGAGGGGGTTGAGGATGGGGGGGTTGAGGAGGGAGGATGAGGAGGGAGGTTGAGGAGGGAGTTTGAGGATGAGGAGGGAGTTTGAGGATGAGGAGGGAGGTTGAGGATGAGGAGGGGGGTTGAGGATGAGGTGTGGGGTTTAGGATGAGGAGGGGGGTTGAGGTTGAGGATGGTGGTTAAGGTTAAGGAGGGGGTTGAGGATAGGGGGTTTGAGGAAGGAGGATGAGGATTGGGGGGTTGAGGAGGGGGGTGGAGGGGATTTGAGGATGGGGGTTGAGGAGGGAGGATGAGGAGGGGGTCAAGGATGAGGAGGGGGGTTGAGGATGAGGAGGGAGTTTGAGGAGGGGGGTTGAGGAAGGAGGGGTGGAGGAGGGGGTTGAGGATGGGGGGTTTGAGGAGGGAGGATGAGGAGGGAGGTTGAGGATGAGGAGGGAGGTTGAGGTTGAGGATTTTGCTTCAAAGTTCTTTATTTGATTTTTTTTTTTTGCCTGAAATTCCCTTCTTAAAATGAGGTGAGTGTTATACGCCGGTGCGTGTTATATGCCGATATATACGGTATATTATACTTATGGAAAATATTCAGGAGTCAGAGGTAAAAGTTTTAGATTCCAGTCTCCCAGGATTTCCCACCACTGTAGTTGGATGTAAGTTTATCAAACAAAAGATACATGGATTTAGCATAGTTTATATTGTATTTTTTTCTTATTAAGAAAACGCATGCAAGTGTTAAATAATTGCATTTGAAAGTTGGATATTTTTAGAAAAAAAAATCTCTTATAATCATTTTATATCATGTGGTTAATTATCTCTCATAGTGAGAGGGTGATACGTTACCAGTCAAATAGATTTTAGCTGTGTTATTATTATCCTAAAGTATACCAACTGGGCACATCCTCATAGTTATCAACCCCCCCGCCCCCCCCATTAAGAGAGAGAATTATTCATCAATACCAGATTTTATTTGATATACTATTTTTTATACCATATTCCTTAATGCATAAGCCGTTGATAACCTGAGGGCCCTAGTGCAGGTCATCACATTAATTTGAATCAGATTATTGACTGCACATGAAATGACAAATCACAAGATATCAGCAGTATCAAGATAATTCCAAATGCCCACTCAACGCGTTTCTCCCTGAAGAGCAGGATTCCTAGGCTGCTCTTGCACTTGAGATTCCATATTCGCTATTGCGTCTGATATAGTCCAATTCCTTGGATGACAGGAGTAATATCGCAATCATCAAACAGTACAACTTCCTTTCAATACAGATAATTTAGTTTCAGATAGTGGCTGAGTGCTTGTAATTTGACTAATCAAAAGCTCCGAGCCCCTTCTCTGTTCTATCTCTGTTCTAAAGAAGCGGATCCTTCTTTACGGCGTTCAATCACAAAAGGTAAATACATGAAAAGCAAGTCTGTCATAATTATATTTGGACACGTTTTAGAATGTAATCTTTCTGGGAGCTCAAGCAGAACTTGCTCCTCTACCCTCTAATTATTATTAGTTAATTACATTTGGAGTTTAGAAGGAAGCAAAGTGTTGTAATTGTAGAGGTAAATATCACCGCTGTCACTGCTCCAAAAATGGGATTTAATAAACACTTCATGAATACGCTATGTGTTAATACGCTGAACCTTTAAAATTCAATTCAGGTTCACTATTTTGATTTTGTAGATTAGCAGTTCATCTAAATTGTTGCAATAAGTACACACATATTTTCCTCAATCATGATTTTATTTTTGTCGCTTATATATTTTCTACCTTGTTATATCTTTTCACCTCGTTTAAACTCAAAGAGCCCCATAGCTGGTCACACAATTCATATTCTCATTGATATTTATTGTACATTTTGTAGCTCTTTTATCCATTATAATAGCTGTCAGTTGCGAGTAAAGCGGAATCCGTATGTGCAAGTGGTACAAGCTGCTAGCCCTAAATCGCAGGAAATTGCGCAACTGCGTCTTATTTGCACATGCACGGAGGAAGGAAGGAAAGAAAGAGGGAGGAGAGAGAGGGAGGGGAGTAAGGGGGCAGAGAGCGAGTGAGAGAGGGAGGGGGAGAAAGAGAGAGGGGGAGAGGGATGGAGAGAGACAGCACACACAAAGAGAGACAGCACAGAGAGAGAGGCAGCACACACAAAGAGAGACAGCACAGAGAGAGACAGAAGAGAACATTGAATATAAGATATGATACTGACATTTATCATGGGCAAATGACTAGTATCACATATAATAGTTGTCAAACTGCGAGACGTTGTCACGCTTTGCGAGGTGAGTACGACTTAGGCGATGAGCGGCGCAGGAGCTCATTGCTTGCGAGGCGGTCCGTTAATGCGTACAACTTAGCCGATGAGCGCCAAAGGCGCTCATTGATGCGAGGTGAGCCGTTAAACTGTTACGAGAAATTAGGAGTACGACTTAGGCGATGAGCGGCGCAGGAGCTCATTGCTTGCGAGGCGGTCCGTTAATGCGTACGACTAAGCCGATGAGCGCCAAAGGCGCTCATTGATGCGAGGTGAGCCGTTAAACTGTTACGAGAAATTACGAGACCCGAAAAACACACTAAATACACCCCAAAAAATCACAGACAGCATGATGCAACAGCCAGGATTGTGAGTGAGTTGGAACGCAAATTTAACTCAATTTAGACGATTTTCGCCACATGAAAATCACTTAAACAAGGAAAAAAATGGCAGCAGAAAAAAATGAAAACGAGGCTACACGACTATGGACCGCGCAAAACACTGCAAACCACGTAGCACTTTACACATGACACTACGACCTACAAGATACACTATTACAAAAGCCGGAAAATGCTCAGGAGACGCGTACCACATTAATAACATTACGACTTACAATGCCTCTTTTACCTCGCGCACGCAGCATATTTAGAATGCACACTTCAAACATTCATTACACTTTATAAGCAGGGCACGAACACTCAAAATGGATATTCTATGCAGGCGGAATATACAAAAAGATTGTTAGCTCTTCAGCCTATTGCTCGCTGCATATATCAATTATAAATAATTAAAGTATATTAATTTATTGCATAAATAATTAAGTCTTACTTAATTCATTAAATGAATAAATCATTGATTATTACTTAACTGCATATAGATAGAAATATATATATCTCTCAGAGGCCTAAAAGTACACGACAGGAGAGGCTCGCAATGAGTGCCAAAGGTCCTGAGGCTCGCAATGAGAGCCGCAGGTCCTCACAGTACAAAACAGGTTTCAATTATGTCTCAAACAGCATTCCCATGGCTTCAAATTTTATTGCCCCGTCATTTTTGACGGGCAAGTCGCTAGTTATATATATATATTAAGCATGGATGTTGCAGTAGGAACAACAGGAAAGCCCTCACAGAACAACCCTAAGGCATTTCCAACATTCTTACAGCAATCTGTGAAGACTTTTTTTCCTATTGGTTGTATAAAGCAGTGGATCTCAAACAACCAGATCTAGGTAACCTCCTCAGGCTCGGGACGTTTTGAATAGGACAATACTAAATGTGAATCAATACATTTTTATCCAGTGCATTGATTTGAATAGAGTACGTGTTTACTGCAGATTTGTTCCCAAAATTACTTATAACTTTGACTAATGGTAGTGATATGTATAAAGAGTTGGTCTCTCTTTGTCTCTGAGGGCTGGCAGAAAAGGATTCAGGGACCACCACCAGTCCACAGATCAACTGTTGAGAACTAGTGCACATTTAAAAAATAAAATAAAGAAATAAAATAATAAAGAAAAAAAAAATATATAGTGATGCAATGATGAGCTATAATTCCCAAGACACTGAAATATACTAATTTAATAATAGAGTCAAGTTAAGATATTTTGCTACTACACATATGGGGACAGGCGTGTAGGAACCAAATTAATTATTGGGGGGGGGGGGGGATACTGCTCACTTGATGCACAGAGCACTTAACAGCTTCTATACACAAACATACATACAATTACTCATCCCCCCCAGTCCCTTCACCCAGGTATGGGGAAAATGATGTGTATGTGATAGGGGGCCCTGGCTTTTACACTGGTACTGGGCACCACGAGTTCTTATTCAATGGTACTGCACAGGGAAATTGAGCCGGCAAAAAAAAGGGCTGCCCTAAGTCTGGGCCTAATTGCCATATGTATAAATGCAACACTTCATACATGAGTATAAGACAAACAAATGAGTATCATGATGGCTGTAGTAACTAGGATGTGACACTAAATGGTGGCATTATGTAAATAAAAATTACACACAATTTCATCATAATAAATAACCTTGTTTCTTTAACAGCTTTAAATCCACAACTACTTTGTGTAAAAAGAGAAGCTTTGTGCACAAAAAAGACCTCAATCACACTAATTTGATCAATAGCTTCAATAGACAATTCCGTTGGCCAAATGGTAATTACTGGAGCCCGTAATGTAGCCTGTAACATTTTATTAATATTCAATTGGCGTAAAAAATCCTGCGGATTGTCAAAATCGCGAATCCCATCCATCTCTGCCTTTGATCTTTCAAGGCTGCAAAAGTTACAATAACTAAAATCGCAAATTGCGACCCTATTGCAACAATTCCACAAGGCCGCAATTGCTTTCAAACCTGTAAATGGCAAAAGTATCAAAAAATATTACGGGTTACAAATTGGATTCGCAAGGGCTTTTTTAAACACTTAGGAGTGCCCTAGCAGCCATTAAAAAGACAGTAAACCACTTACAAACAATACAAAAGCAGGGAAGTTCATCACATTATCATGCTGAAGATTCCCATTGCCACATTTGTGCACATAAAAAGAAAAAGTGAGGATCATCATATAAATGGGAACATCATATACCAGTGGTTCACAAACCTCTCCTCAAGACTCCCCAGACAGGACACAGGTCAGAAAATAAGAGGCTCCTGTTGAATACTGATAGCCTCACCTGTGATCACACACTGTTAAACTGAAAACCTGACCTGTCTGGGGAGCCTTGAGGACTAGTTTGGGAAATACTGTCATATACATTGCAAAAAAATGGTTGAGGGACCATTAAAAGAGATAGCACACTTAAAAGGATGTAAAAGCAGTTAACAATGGGAGATATCATCACAGAGGCACAAAAGAGCAGTGAGAAATATAGATCAAAATTAAATTTATTTGCCATGGAATACATGTGAACATGAAAGGCCTTGTTGAGTCCTTAGAGGTTGTTCTCGACTATCTCCTTTTTCTCAGCACTGGTCCCCAACCTTCCGTGTCTGGGCACCTCCTCCCTTACCGCATGGAGGAGGTTTTGGAGTGCAGGGTGTGTCCACCTGGCGTGGCGGTTTAGCAGCAGGCATAGGTTGTATGATTTGAGATGAGCAGGCTGTCGGCCCTGGTTGTGATGGTTTTGGAGGCCATGTAACCAAAGTCTGTAGAGATATGAGCTGGCTTTGCAACAATTGTATTTGCTGCTCCATGAGTGCTCTCTGAGCTTGTCTGTCCCTATATGCCTTTTGTGCATACCTCTCCTTCCTTCGATTGTGCCTCTCCAGCTGTAGCGCCAGGTTACCCACTAGGGTGTAATTGCTTTCATCCTCCCTCAGGATCTTGTGCAGGAGATCCCTCAAAGTGGCTTGTGAGGGGGTGTGAGGTCTGTCACTGGAGATGCCAGGCCTTTTGATGGACGTAGTGATGACAGAGGTGACGGTGGCGACGGCCATGGTGATGGTGTTGGCCATGGCGATGCTGTCGGTAGAGCCGGTGGTGAAGCCCATGTTGGAGTAGCCCAGATTGGGGGAGCCCATGTTGGGAGTGGAGGATTGGTTGGGTCCTGCCAAGGCATCCATGGGATTGGAACAGGTGGCAGTGGTGGGCCTGCTGATGGTCGCTGCAAGTACCAGGACATCTGTGGATGTGGCGGTGGGTGCTGGCTCCAAAACATGTGTGAATGAGCTGGAGATGGCTTAAGAGGCTGGGAACGTTCCCACAATGCATGAGAGGCCCCAGGGGGAGATTTACAGACTGGAGACCTTGGAAGACATATTGCTGATGATGTGCCAGCTTCCTGTGACGATCCCAGGCCCTCTGACCTGGTTTCATCTGCCTCAACCACCACTTATATGGGTATATCTGGGGGGGGGGGGGGGGGGTGTAAATCTGTTATGTTTATCCATGTGTACATATCAATCTATATGTGTGAGTTATGTGATATCAGTAATTATGTGTGTTGTAAATTAAGTGTTGATATTTCTTCTCTCTCTCCATAACTCGGAAACCCACCAACGCCTAGACCTGTGTGTTGACTTTCTCAGCTACAGCACATTCAAGCACTTATGGTTTCCAGCAGCTTTTAAAGTCCTTTCCCACGGCGTTCATTAGAGTTCTCTGGTTCCTTTTGGTTATTTGGGCTGTGACGGGATCGGCAATTGCGGGCTTGCTTAACACTTGCTCAACCCGGAACTGTTAAATATGAAACCAGGGTTTACGTTTTTAGACTTTAGCCCTGTAATTGTGGGCCCGAGTCAACTGAATACAACCGGAACTGTATCAAATTTCTAACCTGCAGACATGCGGCCTGTATGAAGGTAGTTACATGCTTGCAATTGAATGGGCCATAGTCCTGTAGAGGGGGGGGGGGGGGGGGGTGATTCAATCGGCCCGTTACCTCGGAATGCATGGGGTGCGTGGCACAAGGAGCAAACATTCCATGGATTATTTGCATGGATAATAACAAGTATTGCTGGGTGGGACAGAACTAGGTTCTGGTTTAGCCCAATTGAAGAAGCAGTCGTGACAATATATTTTTAAGAGTTGATAACAGTGGGTAGGGGATATTGTACATTTAGCTTAATTGCTACTAAAATTATATTTTTAGTTTTTTTTTAATATTGTTTTTCTACAAAAGTAATCAATAATTGTATATAATAGTTAACAAATTAAGGGCTGGATTATCTTTTGGACTTTCTAAAAACATTTTTACCCAACATCATTTATTCAAAATAAAATAAATATGGAACATTATACTTTCAGCATCAGTTCAAGCTTGGTTCCTCCAAACTGCCTTGGAGATCCATACAGTGTTATAATTTGAGGAACTGAAAATGCTTGTTGTTTAATTGTTCAGTCGTGTCCGACTCTCTGTTACCCTATGGACCGCAGCACGCCAGGCACATCTATGGCTATGTCTCTGGCTGTGCACATTCATAAGGTTATCTTGGCAAAGATACTGGATTGGGTTGTCAGTTCCAAGAAGGGCTGAACGTAGCCTTTGCAAATTATAAAAAATGATTAGTGTTTTGGCCGTTTCATACATTGTCTCCAAAAAAAATAAATTTGCCACCAAGGAGCTAAGACCATCTTCAAATTAACTACAACAACAGAAAAGTTTGCCCCCATTCAAGATAAGCAGTGATGGCTAAAGCTTTATTGGCCAAGGTTGTTTTTTTCATGGACAGTTACCACTAAAATGCTCCACATGTATTAGTTATATTAAAAACATTTACTGTTTCAGAGTTAGCCAAGTGTGAAATGTAAAACTCTGGTGCTTATACCGAGCCACTGTTCCATAAAAGAGCAATGGATTATGCATTTCCAATACCCTCTGCTGGATTTCAGCCTTTCCTGAGCTTGTTTAGCGCAGTCTAAAAGAGCATTTTGTAAAAGTCCTTTAACCTCAGCCACAGACTAATCACCCCAGACGCTGACAGTTCTGTGATAGATTACTGAATTAATGTGAATGGACCTCCTGCAGAACACAAAGTGGTGACGGATTCTAAAGCACACCCCGTCCCATTGATAGATATGCAACCATATATATGGTTGTCGTCGTAATCGCGAGTTTGTTAAAAGATACAGGTTGCGCTTGCGCAAGAGCGCCAAAGGCCAAAGGCGCTCATTGCGGGGCTTGCGATGAGCGCCAAAGGAGCTCATCGCAAGGTCCGAAAGTTGTGGGTTTGCCGAGGTCTGCAGTGCAAGGCCCGCAAGTTAGAGAGGGGGAGAGGCTCGCAATGAGCGCCAAAGGCAGTCATCGCGAGGCCCGAAAAAAATGTTTCAAACGCAGATTTTTTTTTTTCAAGCCCTTAACTCGGAAGCCGTTGGGAGACCGCCAAAAGACGCCAATTGAATAGAGGCCCGCAAGAGAGGCTTGTCTAATGGCTTCTGAGTTACAGCCTTGAAAAAAAATGGTGGCGTTAAACCCCTACATTTTTTTGTAAAGCCTGTAATAGCGATTTATGATTCAAGCCTTGCGGGCTTGAAAAAAGTCACATGTTTAACTGACGCCAAGACCGCAAATGTTTTCAAAGCTGTGAGAGGGGGCCAAAGAGAGACAGGGAGGGAGAGAGGGGGAAGAGACAAAGGGGAGGGAGAAATGTGGAAGAGACAAAGGGGAGACACAGGGGAGAGAGATGAGGGAGAAAAACACAGGGCAGGGAGAGGGGGGCAAAGAGACACGGCAGGGAGAGGGGGGGGGGGGGGGGACAGAGACACTGGGGAGTTACAGGCTTGCGCATGAGCTCTTCCACCCGTTCCTCAACCCTCTAACCTGCAAGTGTGAGGGGCCAGAAATAGTTCCTAGATATTTAACAATGCTACTAATTATAATATTAAACTATATTAACAATTATATGACAAATTGATCTCTACCCTTCACCCCAACCAACAAATAAGCAAAAATATATTGCTAGCATAAAACAACTTTGGACCTCCATGATATCACAAGTTTAGAACTTACCTAACATAGAAATATACCCTCTAAAATACTACTAATCACTAATGGCAACTGCCCATTCACCAAATTAGAATGTCAGCAGGTGGACTTGGGGTATTTTGGTTATTTATGATATTATGTGGGATATTTCACAGTTGTAACTTTTAAAATCCCTGCGAAACAGGGCAGCATAGTATAAATATTTAATGTTGCATTTACACACTATATAGTTTTATTCTCAATGCAATTGGTAAAATCTTTTAATAATATAGTAAGCAATATAAGTAATGTGACCTTTGCGCCACGACTGTTATCTCACTAGTAAAAACATATTGCAAGGAATACATTATAGAGCTGTAGTGCATCTTGCTGTGGAGAGCTTGCAATGTAATTTCAGAGGAACACGTTGAGGTTAAGCCCACACATTGAGGTTAAGCCCAAATTAACTAAACAGTGATTTGACCACAGGAGCGTTACAGAACATTGGATTGATTTTGCTTAAGAAAGTGATTTACTTTCGCATGAATAGAAACATACATTTTAGATGCTGATGCTGGCACCTCAACACTATTTTCCTTAGATTGAGACTGAAATGCTCTGGGACTGAGTTGCTCCGGATGTACTAGAGTCAATCCTGAGCTGTTTGGGGCTGATTGGAACTGTTTGTTATTAAATATCAAAATAAGTTTTTAGATAATTGTCTTTGAATCTGCTAGTTTTAGGGAAAAAATACTATTCAAGTTCCTGCTGCTTGACAAGGGGCCCTATTCTATTGCCAAATTTATACACATTTAAAATCCCTCTTAATGTTGCCACATATTCTATTAGCTACTCGCAATCCAATTACAATCACTAAAGGCCAGACAAAGATTAACATTTGGCCTTAGAACTCGATTGGTTTTAGCACAGCTCAAATATTATGAGCTCTAACTAATTAGTTACACAAAATCAATATTCTATTAGACCCGGAGCTCTAGCTCGCAAATAAAATCTAACCTGCAACTAGAAAAAGTTTTTGAAACACTTAGAGTTGTAACAGCAATTAAACACACAATATTGTACTTTAAAAGCATGGGAAGGCATGGAAATACATTAGAATTAATTGCACAGCAGTTTCAAACCCACAAATATGCAATTCAAAAATACTATTTTTAAATGTTATTTATGAGTAATATCGATCCAGGGTCTCAAGGGGTTAATATATATCATGAAACCCACATGGACTAGAGAAGATGATCTAATGCATTTTATCGATTGCTAGATTGCTTAATTGCAAGCCCGATTGGCAAATATTACTTATTAGCACTAATTCATTATTAGCCTCCCATTGCAGAATACGTGTAACTTCCATGTTTTACTGACGTCATGATGATGGTCTCATTTACTATTGGCTGTGTCTAAGAAGTAAATTACAGGGTTGCTTAACTATTGTCAGGTCATATGATCACGCCCCCTGAAATCCGACTTAAAAGGGCAGGGTTTAGGCTTAAGGAGGTAAATTGTAAGCAACACACACAGTTAATATGTGTATAATGCTCCATATACACATTTTATCCAATGCTCCATATACACATTGTATACAATGCTCCATATACACATACATTCCATAGAACTAACACTCCAGGATTATTTCTACTAGACTGAGAGAAACAACAGGAGGAACCAAATAAAGTGGGATATGGTCAAGGCTGAAAAACAAAAGTTAGCCTTTAAACATATGACTTTCCTTCAAAAGAGGGACATTTGAGTGGATAAAAAAGATATGGGGCTTTCCCTGAAAAGAGAGCAGATCTGGTCAGCTGGGAGATACAGTATGTTTTAACAATGTAAAAAAAAAAGCTAAATAATGTAATTTTACATGAATTTATACTGCTGTGGTATCTATCATTTTGGTTTCAGCAGATCAGCTTTCTGAGGTGGGTGGAGACTTAGAAACTTCCTGTGTATTCAATCTGCACAATGGATATGTTTGCATCTACAACTGGCAGTACTTTCAGCAAGACTAAAAGGACGCTCCTTGAGAAAGTAAAAAGGCAGCAAGAGAGAAGGAAATAAAATTGAAGCCTGTAGTAAAAAACAATCACATATAATAGTTGTCAAACTGCGAATCGTCGTCACGCTTTGCAAGCTCGCAAAGCAAGCTAGCAGAACAGAGTCCCTCACAAAGAGAGGGACGCAGTTCTGGCAGTAAACGCGGACCCGCATTTGCGGAGGTGGAGGCTCCAAAGTCGGCTGCAATGAGCCGAAGGCTCATTGCAGGCCGCAAGTACGGACCCTCGCTGCGAGACTTAGGAAAAAAAAAAAGACGATCAGTGGGACATAGAAAAAAAGCACTAACGCGTAAAGATGCGGACTTACACAAAAAAAATACAAACCGTGGGACTTAGAAAAAAAAAAGAATACGAGATCACAAAAATACGAACTTAACAGCCGAAACGCCTACAGCAAAAAACACAAAAAACAATAAAAATTAAAATAAAAAAATTACAAAAACATCACACACAGCACGGGGGGACAGCCAGGACATCTGGGGGTGAGGTTGCACGCAAATTAAAGTCGATTTTACGCAGTTTTACCACTTGAAAATCTGCTAAGCGAGAAAAAAAAGGGTGGCGGAAACAAATGAAAATGAGGTTCAACGACCCCAAAGTGCATAAAACACTGACAAGGACGTACGACTTTTCATTACGACCCGCAGAACTTATTAATACGAGGTTTCAAAAAATACGAGGTTAACGGACGAAATGCGTACACTCAAAAACAACACAAAACAATAGAAAATACAAAACAAAGGGGACAGCCATGACATCTGCCAGTAAGATTGAACGCTAATTAAAGTCCAATTTAACGAGTTTTGACAATATAAAAATCACCCAAGCGAGGAAAAAAATGTCGGCCGAAATAAATGAAAACGAGGCTACACGACCCCGAAATGCGCAACACACGTACGAATTTTGACAGGGACGTACGAGGTACTAAAATACATACTTAGGCAGCACGGAAAATGCTCGTGACCCGCGTAGCACATAGACAAACGACACCATTTTACAACACTAACACTACAAATCTAAAATGGCGATTTACACAACTAAAGCAACAGTTTGCCCTCGCGCACGCAGCATATTTCTAAGGCACAGCTACTAAATACAGATACTTAGCTCTTCAGGCTATTCATTGCTGGATATATCAATTACAAATAGGTAAAGTATATTATTTTATTAAGCAAATAAATAATTAATAATTATACTAAAAACATTGACATATATATCTGTCTTTGTCATTAGAGCACAAGGCGCTCATAGGAACCAAAGTAAACAAGAGGAGCGGATTGCTATGAGTGCCAAAGGCGCTCAGCGCGAGGCACGCAATGAACGCCGAAGGTCCTCAGAGTAGAAAAAGCTTTACATTGTGTGTCAAACAGCATTGCCATGGCTTAAAATTTTATTGCCCCGTCATTTTTGTCGGGTAAGTCGCTAGTTACATATAATAGCTGCAAAATAATTTTCTTTCTAAAAACACTTGTTCATTATCATTTTAATGATTCAAAAGAGGAAAAAAATGTGATCTAAGTTATGGAACTATGTTTGCTCCATGTTAAAAAAGGGTAGGAATCACCTTTGGAAGAAATAAATCAGATCTGTTTCTGACACCTAGAATTCTGAGCTGTGTAAACTCATTGGCTTAAAAGATCAAGAGCAGTACAAGCTACAGCTTCTATCCTAAATTATGACACAAACATTCAAGGTTATTATCGTTTATTATTTATTATCGTTTATTTATAACGCGCCGACATATTCCGTAGCGCTGTACATAAGGTAAGTTCCAGGCAAAGGTAAATACAAATCAAACACAGCAAAGCAAGGAGGGCCCTGTCTTTGAGCCTTGAATCCAGTGTCCCTGTTGCTTTCCCCGAAGCACCTTGTGGGATTGAAACTTGAAGATATTGTGTGTGGTAAAGGAGGTAGAGAGAGGTGATGAGCGTGTTAGGGTGGAAGGTGATACGCTTCTTTAAAGAGATGCGTCTTTGGTGAGCTTTTGAATGTTTTGAGGCAGGAGGCAAGGAGTTCCAGAGAATAGGGCTAGCACAATATTTTGGAGGGCTCTGTGGACCACCCAGGATTTCCTGGGTTGGGGAGAAGAGTTAGTTGCTTGACCCGGCAGCACCTGGTTGTAGGATTAAGGAAGTGACTAGCGGAGGGTGGAGCCACTTATAAGGCTCTATTGTCGTCTTCAGCACCATTGTGCCCCCAGCTAGCCACAAGTGAGGATACCCACCCACCTGTCCTAATAAAAAGACAGGGGTAGGGTTGTTTATAATGTTGCATATGTATTATATGGTTGTTGGTTAATGTTTATGACATTTTTGAATATTGGCAATCTATGTTAACTAAACTAAATTTGGGTCATGTTTTCCTCAGCAGCACACATCACGTCACATACAAGGGAAACTTGTGTTTAAGTAGAACTTCCCATTTAATGACCACTGACATGAATGCAGTTCAGTCAGTAAATGACAGCCCATTCTCTACAGAATCATGGGAATTATCCGGATGGCCTTCCTATTTGCTCTATAATGTGAAATCCTAATTAGACCCCAGCTCTCCTGCTCACAGATGGGGGTCATGCATTTCTGTGCACCTTCCCATATCTACTACATTTGCATTCATGGCCAGGGCTTTAGCAACTACACAGCCACAGTTTGCTTCTCTCATGGGGGGCTGGCGCTAATGTATTGAACTGTTTTTCAGCAGCTGATTAAAAAAGCCGCCTGTGTTTATATACAGTAATTTAGCATAAATAATAACCAGCGGTGGGTTGTTATTTTTGCAGGGAAAATTGTGGTGGATCATTGAGCAAATAAATAAACTATCTGTATTCTGAAAAAGAGCACATGATTCTATACTAAAAATATATACAATCCTCCATGGAGTACCAAGAAAGTACATAATTCAGTGCAGTCATGTTTATAACTCCAAAATAACTGTAATGCAATTATTGCATGTCTGTTGTGCACAGTATCTGGCATATAAGACTCATCTTCCTCTTGGAATAAAGGACCGGTGTCTTATATTCATTGTGTACATTATGCTTCTTAATTAGTTTGTATCTTATATTCTGAAATGTCTTAAATGGTTGTTCGTATAGTTTAAACACATAATGGGTTTTAAGTACACTATGGCTTATTTAGAATGCAGCCTTCAATGTAATTTGACAGCAAAAGAAGCATCTATGTATATAATGCATAATTATATATATAATTTTATATATAATTTTTTTATATATAATGTAGCACTTAAATTATGTCAGATCTCAGTTATTACTAGACTAGGGATCTTTTCTATGTTACTTTACATCTTCCCCTCCTTTTCTATTATTTTTACCTCCTCCAATCAATTCTGTCCTCAACTCTTTCCCCATATATTCTCTCCTACTTTTCTCCTCCCTTTATTGCTTATGGTGCTGTGGGTAAAAGCATCTACTTTACACCTGTAGGTTGTGGGGTTGAATTTTCCTTTTTACGAAAACAGTCGTGAAGTGGTAGCGGTAGGGCCAAACATAGTTAATGTATTTAAGCATGCCTTGGATAAGAATAATGTCATACTGAGTGTTAATTAAGCCAAATTTTTATGTAGATAGAATGGACAGTCTATATGTGGACCTTTTTGGTTAAAACTATGTTACCATGTTTATTTCCAACCTCATTATTCTATCCCACTCTCCCCATTTTGAACGTTCACAGCACCACCTACACCTATATCTACCAGGTGCCATTTTTGCCGGCAAAGGTTATATTCTCTCTCTTGGACATCGATGGCTGGATATACCAACTTTTCCATCTCACTTCTTAATTCTACAGTTAATGGAACAATAGTCGGGGGAGACAACTCTAATTCTCTTTATAAATAGGTCAGTATTTATCTAATACATTGGTAGTCAACCTTGTCCGTACCGCCCACTAGTGGGTGATTCAAGCTTTCATGGTGGGTGGCGGGGTAATTGCTAGGTGACATCGCTGATGAGTGACGTCACACGCCGAAGACCCGCAGCACCACGCTTGGCTGGTTGGAGAGCTGTTGAGAGAGCCTAGGGACAGCAGTCAGGACCGGATCACTATCTATTAAGTACAGGGTGATACATAGCCAGGGTCATGTGATTTATGTAGGCAAAAGTTAGATACAATGAGTTACTGCGCCACCGGTGGGCGGTAAGGAAATTTTACCATCAAAAGTGGCCGGTATATATATCTGCCTGAGAGGAAGTGGTTTAATTATTAACTGAGCCCTGTGCTGGTTAGGACTGGTGCTGGTCCCTGAGACATTATCTGCTGGTTCACAGGACCAAGAGGGACGACGAGAGTCTGACACTTTATACATATAACTATCATTAGTCACAGTTTATTGTTAGATTATTGATTAATATATCTGCAGTTAAACTGTATTCTATTCAAATAAGTGCAAAACTGAGAGAAATTGGCTTAATTATTATCCAAGCCCCGTGTTCAGATATACAGTTAATCAGTCGGTTGGCCAACCATCCAAAAAAGCAATCCATCTGTTCAGGTGCACTTCCGCTAACCTATGTAATATCAAAGGAATATGCTTCATATATTCTTCATTATGTATAAACTGACTGAAATAATATAATATATACAATCATCAGTCAAACAAATATATTACAACAGTTCAGTCAATTGCAAGGTTCATTCAAGCAGATTATGTATAAACCTTTTGCTGCTGACAATGTTCAGACACAAACAGGGCCAACTTTTCACATTGATAATAGTGCTAAAAGAAATCCAAGCCAAGTTTATGTCCTGCAGCTTCGGTTTGAAGCTTTTGGCAGATTGTCAGAATGCACAAATTGAAAGCATAAACAAAAAATGTATTTTTGCTTTCCAACTTGCCTCACAAAACCACACCCTTCTGTTCTCTCCCAAATCTCTGCTTATACCTGTCCCTTAACCTTTCCCCTCCATCCACCATGTTATCTTTGGCTTCCATTTTGCATAATACATGAAGGAAGCTGGATTCAATGGGACCTGATAATGATACAATGTCCAGAGCACCTGTTTAACAAGAAACCAAGGGATGAGATTCACCAGTATTACAGGTAACATGTGAGGTAAACATGTCATGACCTAAGCAAGGCCCAGTTGGTATGTGCATATAAGAATGTATACCCCATCACCCACTGAATATAAAATTAGACACAGAACACTTCTTGGGAGATAACTGGCCACAGCGTTTATTGGTAAACACAACATGACGTAATAACCATAACGATTAATAAATAAACATAACCCCGAGGGGAGGAGCCTGGACAGAGACAGTACACCCTACGCCCTGAAGCCTCATCCAGGGCCTACCGCGTTGGAACATCCGTACCACCGTAGGGTAGGATCTCCCCCATTTTCCACTGTCCCTGCGACTCCTCTCACCACCTGCCGCTGTGAGGTACTTTTGATACCCTATAATATATACTTCAATGATACATCCACAACGAGTACTACAGACAATAAACAACATAATCCACCACTCATTCTTTTTTTTTTTTTTTAACACAGTACAACATATACATCACTTTAACAACAATACTTTAGGGATGGGTGGGGGCGAACTGGGGGCGAACTGGAGGAAATTGGCGCCAAACGCCTATACTGGCTCCACCTCCCCCAGCTAGCCACCTCCTGCCCCTCCCAGGTCCTGCCAGGTCAGGTGGTCCCTCCCACCAACCCCAGGCAAGCCTGAGGTGGCCTATGGGCCCTTCACTATTCACCTTAAAAGGGTAAGTTTCACCTAAACAGTACTCTTACAGAATATCAAATGTGTGTGTAAAATGTTGTCACTTGCCTTTTAATGCTACAATATCTGTATATTAAGGGATCTGAGCTGCTGAAGAATAGGGAATAAATGTAATAGTTTAGATCTAAAAGCTACATTTAAAAAAAAGGTATTTTCATGATCAATTCTAGCTCTTTAAACTAACAGACATAGGGCCTCATTCAAATGCGTTACATCCAATTGAATAGGGCTCTATATAAGCACAGAGCATATGTTTTTTACAGAAGTTTTTAGTTAGTGAACTTCTATCCAAAAGCAAGGTCTTCACTAACTAAAAACTTCTGTAAAAAAAAATATGATTTGTGCTTATATAGAGCCCTATTCAATTAGCCAAATCTCAATTGAATGAGGCCCATGGTAATTATTAATATACAGAGCTAACAAGGCCGACAGCTTTTCAGTTTCTTCTCCATATACAGTGAGTTTCTGCTCCATAGGAACATGTCAGGAGATGAAGTGAATTGCCTGGAGCAGACATAGGACACACAAGGAGCAGACACGAGAAATGAAAATGCTTCAGTGATGATGTATGGCAGTCAGTACACTTACCAAAGGCACCACTATATATTTTATAGATTATAATAGTGGTTCTTAACAGCCGATGTAGGATTGGTGCTGGTCCCTGAGAGGGATGAGCAGAGCCTAACACTTTATACACATCACTATCATTGATAAATGAATATATCTGCAGTTATTCTATTCAAACCAGTGCAAAACTAAATGAATATTTAGTGTATCACCCTATTAACATGTTTGGGATCTTAAAACCAGTCCCCATATGCATTGGAAGGTGACCAGTTGTACCCCGTATCAAAACGGTTGTGAGCAACTGGTTTATAGGATCTGAACAATACAAAATGAGGTCAAAGCAGACACCCCCTGTTATCTCCAACCACCACCACATGCAAAGCTGCCTCCCTCCCTCTCCCTGTTGCTTGACACGCAGCGTAATTTGATGTAGATGAACACAAGTGTTGCCATGGATACAGGTTCCTGTCCTCGTCTTTTGTCGGTGGATTTCGGCACTGTCACTTGTGTGGGGTTGCATGTTTATTAACCTCTTGTGCGCCACAGAGGCAGGCTATGTAATGATTTGCTCTCTGATGCCAAACTTTGGCCTGGACCCTGGAACCTTAAACTGCTCTATAACTAATAATACCAAGACTACTAATGGCGACTCGATATGTAGCACACACTTATATAGCAAATAACTAGTACACACATTTGCTTTTATTCCTAACAAAATTAGACACTGGATTCAGCAAACTGCTCAATTCAGTCTTTTTTAAAAACTGCCACTTTGAATACCTCCTTAACAATAGCACTGAATAAGGAGAGCAAGTCCCAGTAGAATAAGTCCTTAAGGTCCCATGGCACGAGCAGTCAGCTAAATTTCATATTTTCCCTAAAAATGTTTTTATGCTCACAGTTTTATGTAGCTGCAAATATTGTTTACTTGTCACATAATTCCAAAACTATAATGGTTCATATGTCTGTGAGGGTGCAACTGAGTATATAGAGTGAAGGTGGAAGATGGGCATGACTACCACCCTTGGGTGCTTTGTCATTGCAATAGGGTGGGAGAACGGCAAGGAGAGACCAGTTTCCTATATGTTGCCCACATTGGGGCACACACGATTGGAGGGAGCCAAAGTCTACCCATTTCATCCACATCTTGCAACAGGGATGCACATGGCACCTTGAATAAGTAAGGAAAGTAATGTGGTGCTGTAAAATGGAATTTTTGCAACTTTTTCTTTTTTTTTCTGTACTATTATCTTTGTGTACATGTATTTCTTAAAGGGCCACTGAAGCCATTTTTTTCTTTTTTGCATCTAAAAGAAGGTGTTTGATAATGTTGAACGGTGAGTCTTTTTTTTGAGAATCAATATACTGCTTTGAATGTATAACTGTCTTTGAGGGCTTGTCCCTGTCAGCCAATGTGTATCAATACAGCTGTATGAGGTCACTAGTGTCTGCCAATGAGATCTAGAGTCGTGCAAACTCTGCTCACACAGAGGTATTTCTTGTGGCATTTCTTTAAAGATTTGAATAAGTTTAAACAAGTGTTACTAAATATTTTTTTTTCATGAAAAAGACATGATCTTCTAATTGCATGGTAGAAAAAAGGTGCTTTCCACATCAATTTAAATAGTAAAAAGTTTTCAGACAGAATGTGTTGAGGACATGACATGAGTTTTAAGGTCAAATTCTGTGTATCAATTTCACTGAAAGAAAGCAGGATTTAGGAGGGTTTGTGAGGGATTAGACCTTCTCATCTCTTGGCTGCTTAATCTAATTCAGCACATGTTTTACACAGACAGTGAAATAACAGGGACAGGCTGACCGATTCACCCGGGACTTTATTAGATGTGCCATGAGTCTGATCCTCCCAATATGGATGTCTAAACACAGGCACGGGATTAACCCATTCATTGCTTGATATCAAATAACTAAAAATATAATAATATATTCTACTATACAAAATTGATAGTAATATGGGCCTTCTCCATACTCACTTACCCAAAATGCTACAGTATTCTAAATACATCCTTGGCCATCAACTATAATAGTTATCAAACTGCGAGTTGTCATCACGATTTGCAGTCTTATCTTGAGGCCCGCACGACTTTGCTGCAATTAGCTCATTCCAGGGGTGGAGATGAGCGCCACAGGCACTCATCGCGAGGCCCGCGGGACTGAGCTGCAATGAGCAGGATCCCGAGGCACGCAATACTCATGGCACGCAATACTTTACGACTTTAACGTCCAAGCACGTCAGTCCAAAGACCCACAACAAACGAAAAATCGACGCATAAAAAAAAATTATACTCTCGCACACAGCACAGGGGGAGAGCCAGCAAGCCTTGGAGTGAGGTGGCAAGCTCATTGGAACCATATTTTGAAGTTTTAGTCACTTGAAAATCAGATAAGCGAGAGAAAAAATGGCGGCCGAAAAAACGTAACAGGATGAAAATGAGGCCAAAGGCAGTACAAAAGAGCCCCAGGCCAGTAATACTTAACGCAAGCCAGTAACACTTAACCCAAGCCAGTAACACTCATTGCGAGACCCCTAAACTACACAGGGGGAGAGGCTTGCCATAAGCGCCAAAGGTGATCATTGCATAGCAGGAAAGTTGCGTATTGCAAAAAACAGCAATGAGAGACAAAGTCGCTCATTACAGGGCTCGCAATGAGCGCCAGAGGCGCTGATCACAAGGCATGCAAAGTACACGGGGGAGAGGGCCGAAGGCACACAGCGCGGGGCTCGCAATGAGAGCCAAAGGTGCTCAGAGGGGCCATAGCCTCGCATTGTGTGGCAAACAGCATTGCCTGGCTTCAAAATGTATTGCCGTCGACGGGCAAGTCGCTAGTATATTTATAAACTTCAAAGTACTCTTTGTCACCATTTACTGAAACTCCCATTTTGGCACATCCAATTATCAAACTGGGAAATGATATGAGATTTATACTCAAAACTCAGTAGGTCTTTCTACAGTGGTTTTTAAACTTAATTTAGATACCAAAGTGATGAAACACCTTTAAAAGTATGGGATTTATCCTGAATGGCTAAATCCTTTTAGTTCTGTTTGAAAAAGTTATACTTTTTTTTTTTCTCTACTTACCTATAGGTGGCTGCCATGTTGAGCTCTCTACCTCCTACACCATCCGAATATCGAAAGATATTCATTGTGTTTGCATTAGGAAATGCAATATGGATAATCACAGCTTGTTGCCTTCACAGTTATACACACTGAGGGAAAGACACTATAGTGACTTTTAATTATGCAAGATATTCATGATATTTTGGTGAAGATTACATGTGTGAAAGGGGCATTTACTTATCTGCCTGAGAAGGGCTTGAGATTATTCTTGTGATTGCCTACTTCTGAGCAGGTGCATGTTTGGAGGGGTAGGTGTCACATATCGGTCCTTTAATATAACAAATCACCTGCCCCTCTACCTCCTTCCTCCATCCTCAACCCCACCCCACCTTCTTCTAACTCTGCTCTTCTACAATCCACCTCCCTGATCTGTTTGGAACATGTCTCAGGCTCCAAGATATCAAGTGCTCAAGTCATACATGATGGATACTTTTTATACACAGTCATCAAAAGTTACACATTTTCACTAAAATTGTTTATGCTTATGGCTTACACAACTACTAATGTTATTATGTTACATACTTCACCAACAAGTGAGTTATTTCTTATAATATAGTGGTTCTTTAGACAGATGAGAAATGTAGGATATCAGTGCTCACAGAGAAGCAGACTTCAAAATGATTATTCATAAATTCTTCCTCTAGCATCTGTATGAAGTTTAACAAAGAATTCAATAAACAAGCAGCCCGTCACAAGATGTACCTGCAGAAAATAGATTATAAACATCTTCCAGACTCTCTACCGCAAGCCTGAATATTCAGGATTTTTATATTTATCTATGTTCTGTAAGATTTCCAGGGACTTAAGAAGAAAATGTGTATTGGCTGATATTTTATTCTTCAGTGAAATCTTATTTGTATATGATTAAAAGTTGAATAATTCAAAATGTGGAATAAGCTGTCAAATATTTAAAGAGCAGATGACATCTTAAAACGACAAGGCTTTATTTGATGGTGATCGGACTTGAAGCAAGAAACTGCACTTACTCCATCTTGGGTAAATTCATCCTGAACTGACCCATCATCCTCATAGAAGAACATGAGGCCTGGCGTTTAATGCTTGCTAAAAGTGCCAGAACTTGTCTCTGTTTCTGTCCAAACTTTAGTTTTTTTCAAGAGGAGAGATACGGTATAAACTCCAGATCAATTTGTCTTCAAAATGAAGTACAATGGGTATATAAAATAATGGAAACATTATATATTAAAGGAATTTAACCTTGAAGTAACTAAATTATGATTACAATTAGCAGCATGCGTCAATATGGTAGTTTTTAAAACGACGGGACAACTAAATGGGTTCCAAAGAGGGCAAATAGTCTGTGTCTGAATTATAGGTGGATCGTTCAAAACAAAAAATGCTAAATTATTTAATATATAAAGGTAAATAGTCTCATAAATATTGATATCATATGCCAAACAAAGATAAACTGCAACAAAATAAAAGAACAGTGGTTACAAATTGAAGCTCAACAAAAGGAATAGATAGACTAAATAGTTACTAAATGCCAAAAAAGTAGAATTACTAATGACCACAGAATTGAATCAGCACCTGTGTGACCAGTCCCAACAAAAACTGTACGTTGTGAGCTTCTTAATGCTGGAATTTATGGCAAGGCAGCCATTGGTAAACTGTTTGCATCCAAGACCAACATACAAAGACACATAACCCGGTGTAAGGAGCACAAAACCTGAGCAATGGGAAATGGTGATATGGTCTGATGGGTCATCTATTACTCTATTTCCTACATCTGGACGTTGATCATGTTTGAAGAAACCTCAGGACTTGTATGACAGAATGTCAAGAAGGACTCAAGATTTGAGGGCAAAGGGAAACCATATTCCTTATTAGATACTTGGTGTTATTATATTGTTAGGTGTTTCCATTATATGGTTAGCCACATATATATTAGTTTTGAGGTGACAGTTAATTAAACCTTCAGTCTCCCCTCACAATTGAGTCTTTTCCAGTTCCCCGATAAATCCTTAATCCTCTTAACATGTCTTGCCTCAACGATTCCCATTTCACCTCCTCCCATGATCTGTATATATAAATATATATCACTATTAGTCTTGTAATGGCATTATTATACATTTGGTACTAGATCATTTAGCCATAAAGAAGCCATGTTAATCCAATAATGCACAACCTCAGGTTTGTGTTACAATATATAACATACCTATAAATTGTCCCTCTTTTGACCATGATTTACATAGCTTCTAATGTCATTAGTTTTCTGCATACTTCACAAAAATGTAAAATTGTTGCTAATGCTAATTGCTACAATGGCTCTTTAACATAGTAGCCTTTAAATTATTGTGAATATCTCATGAACGAATTATAGAAATTATACAAAACCACGGTAATTGTCAGGTGGCCAAAGCTACATACTGTCCCAGTCTTCACTTCTTTTTGCTCTGTGGCTCATTGACAGACTACATTTGTATCTCCAAAGAAGGGGGTAGGAGTCAAGTGACACAACATCCAATAATTTAACAAATCCCCTTCTCCCCCACTTCTTTATCCACTGACAAATTTGATAAATACATCCACTCTAGTAAACTAGTACCGTATTAGTCCGAATATAAGCCGCACCCGCATATAAGCCGCACCCGTAAAATTCAAGGGGAAAAAATAGAAAAAAGATAGTACTCAAATATAAGCCGCACCCGTAAAATTGGAGAGAAAAAGACTCTCCAAGTGATCAGCCATTGCAAGAAACAGGCTTTCTAATTAGCACTGTAGCTTTTTTTGCAGGTTACACGCTTTACTGGATGTTAGAATCACTAAAACCGTAAATCGCTATTCAATACCGCAGTCTCAAGCACGAAAATCGGCACCCTTAACTCGCAATCGCGCAAAACGGCAGTAATTTTGCATTCGTGATTAGAAGTCGCACGCGTTACAAGCAAAGTTCGCAAATCGCCAATGATTTTCTGACGGTCGCGAATATAAACCACACCCGTAACTCGCAAGCTCAAAAGTCGGAAAAAAGGTGCGGCTTATATTCGGACCGATACGGTATAATGCTCAAGATAGACAGGATGTAAACTTTCAATACACATAGGCCCCTGTTCAATTGCAAGTCCGCAGTTGCCTTTATACCAGCCGTAAGTCTGCTTGAAATTTGCAACAGTTACAGAGCAATTCAACTGCTCAAGCCGAAAGCAGAAACCGTAATCCATGCACCCGTAAGTAGCATTTCAGAGCATAATCATGATCAATTAAGCAAGGCCATAACTACCGATTTAGAAACAGCCAATAGTAAATGAGACAGTCATCATGACATCATTAAAACATGGAGGTTAAATGTTAATCAATTAGCTTTTAGAAGTCCGATATGCGATCAGACTCGCAATCTGGCAATGTACAAAATAATAAAAATGAATGACGGAAATGTTCGAGTCCATGTGGGTGGCCTGATTAACTCCTTGATTAAGAATTGTAACTTTTAGGGGCTTGAAAGTTAAAAGGCTTAGCTAGGTCGGAGTTATGATTTTAACAAGCGAAGGGATTTTCAGGATGTAACCCGCCAATCATTTGCAGGTAGCTAAAAGACGCCAATTGAATAGCAAATTAGTTTATGGGCTACATTACGGGCTCCAGTAATCAACAATTGCTCAATTGAATTTTGGCCAGAGTCTTCAGTAATTCATATTTTCTCTATGTTAAACAGCTGCTAATTGTTAATTTGTTACATACTTCAGAAACATATGACTTTATTCCCGAAAATACAGATATGCTATGAAGCTTTAACCTTCATCACGTTAATGAGTCAAATAGACAACTTTGCATTTCCTTTCCATACAAGTCAATGGTTACCAGTCTGAGATGCCATCCGGGCAAAAAAAATGGCGGATGAGTTTTAGCACCACCTTTAAGCACCAAAACCTATATAAAAACACATTTAAAGTACATACGGTCTTATTAAACTGATTCCTCCTTCCCCAGTCCTTTTTACAAAAATTATCTGTCTATTTACATAACTGATACAAGAGACGAAAATGGATTCCTGTAAATTGCTTAACAAAAATTTTTTTTATTTTAATTAAAATTATTCATGGGGGTTTAATGTAATTATGATTTTTTTTATAACTCTTTAATTTCACCCTCTTTTATATAATTTAAATTCAATTTCCGTTCAGTGTGTATGTTTAAGCATATTCAAATGTATTCATACACACTTGCAAAGGCAATTGCTAAATAGGACTATTTTTAAGCGTACTAGATTATCTGAACAAAACAATTATCAACTTTTTTCACACATCTGCCCCCTGATTATTCTGTCAGCTGCTATCCCAATTTTTCACGGTTTGATTTATGTGACCTTTTCGAATGTTTTTTTTTTACTAAGTCATACGTAAGATTCTTATATCACCTCAATAAAGTGACTCACACTATTATATGTTGAGTTATTCATCTTGAACGCTTCATATAACCAACTTCCCACGTTGCAGATAGAAATGTCAATAGAGCCGGGAAGATTTAACACCAAGCACCTTGATACTTTGGTACGCAGTGCGAAACGCTCGGCGGGACATCTCAGATGAGGTGTCACATCACTGCCGCAGTTTGTTAAGCGAGGTTGTAACATTTAAAGCACTCAAACAGGCCACTGCACGCCATAAATGTCTATCATGCATTTAAAAAGACACATTTTAAAAATGATCAAATGTTTTTGTATGAAAAATAATTTATCTATAGTGTAGAAAAAATATATTAAACAGTGTGGAATTGATTTTCTCCTCCTCTGTTTGGATAAGTTATAGGAAACCAAGAGCAGTGAGCATTATGGATGTCTACACTACAACATATTCTCTTTTGTTCCCATTGCTTTTAAATGCATATTTAAGTTTCACTGATTATGAGTGAATGTGATAGAGGAGAATCAGCAGTATATGAAAATACTTTTTTGCATGACAAAATACCAAAATTAACATTATTAAACTTACCCTAAAGTTTGCTAAATCTCTTGAGTCGATTTTGAGAGTTAACTCCCCTGAAAATCCATGCTAAAATTAGTGTAACATTAATAATTTGTTTTGGCCAATCACAGGCAGCTATAACATTGTTTCAATCAGTGAAATCAGTTTTTCCCCTAGCACAAGGAAGCAAGGAGGAGCTTGATATGCTATGTGGATCTCTGCATTGTGCTGCTGCTGGCTTGAAGGTTAGTATAGGATTAAAAAACGTACCTAAATGTAGTGCTTCTATTGGTAGGTACCAGATGCCTATGTAAGTGCATCTGGGGGTGTGGAAATATTTTTTTTTTTTTAAATAAAATAAATCTGTATGTGTATAGAATGACTCCATGTAATGTGTGTTTCTGATATAAGTAGTCTGTGTTAGTGTGGTTAGAAAAAGGTAAAAACAGGGAAACTTACATATACCTTTAATGTAAATCAAGAAGTAAACACAATCAACTGGGTCTCCATAAGTCCTTGTTTACATTTACGCTAATTTTAAATATTCCGCTTATTTTGCATGAGGAGATTAGTTTGTGCTGTGTTAGACACAAGCTTTTAAATGCTTGGACTACAGCAGTCCTTTAAAGGTGTTATTATGCAGTATATTTGTTTATTATATAAAATGCGAATGCTTCAAGACGCGTCCAGCCTTATTTTCCTGAAGCAGTTTGATTCAAGATGGCTTCTCTAATCTAACACGAGCGACATAGTTCAAAGGTCAGTACACTGTTTGGTTCTAAACCTTGGCTAGGCCACGACTCACCTTTTGCGCTCTCCTCTTGTCAGTCCGTTGGTTTTGGTGGTAGATCCGACTGAAATTTGACACAATGACAGGCACAGGCAGCGCTATCACCAGCACTCCACTTAGAGAGCAGATGGATCCGAAGATTTTTCCTGCGATGGTCTTGGGTACCATGTCACCATACCTGGCAAAAAAAACAAATATATATATACTGTATATATATATAACCATGCAGTGCACATCTCAAACCATGTGTGACATGCATTAAACATTTGGTCCCAGAAACATATTCATATCCATAATTATTTTCAGCTTTCTTTTTTCAGTACGTTTTCAACAATAATATAAAATCTATTTGCAGAAGTTAGGGAAAATTGATCATGATGCTTCAATGTCATACACACAGTAACAAAAAGAATTGCAGGAATTAAGACGTTTAACCAGAACTAAACTGAAATCCCATATTAATTATATTAAAAGACTCTTTCGGCAAAAAATGTTTATATTATTAAATAATATTCTACTCAATGTGATTGTGATATGATGTTCACATTCTGAAGCCTCTGTTGTTCTTCCTGTTTTCCCTCATGACATCTTGCACAGCTGTGACCTAAAGTCAATCCCACATGGGTGGAGCTTCTCACTATGAGTGTCATGCTGTACTACCTTTTTATTTTACTAAAATAAGAAGTATTTAGTTTGTTAATTGAACAACTACACTTAAAAATAGACTACATATGTTCAGAATGTAATAATACAGCCTATAGTTTTATAGTTTATGCAGTTATGCTGAAGGAAATATATCCTTTTGGTTTCTATTGACTGATTTCCAGAGGTGGATGGAGATTTAGATGCACAGGAATCTTCTATGGGGATGTGGCATTTAAATCTGCCACAGAATCAGTCCTGAAAATAAAATAGAAGTCTGCAGTAAAGATAAATTCAGAGGCGCAGCTAATAAATGGAGGGCCCTGGTGCAAAAAAATTTGGGGGCACCCCAGGGCGTGTGGCAAATTTATTTGTGTTGGGCTCCTCCTAGACCTCCTTATAATATATATAATGTATAAATCTATTTATAAATATATAATATATATCATATATACGTATAGACATAATATATATATATATATATATATATATATATATACACATTATATAATATAATCTCAGCATCTCCTATCATCTTGCACTCTGGGTTAGCATCTGCCCCCCAGCATGCCCCCTGGGTCAGGTTCTGCCCCCCCCCCCCCCCCGCACCACTCCAGCCGTGGCCTGCCCTGGCCCACCTCCCCAGCCCCGCTGCCACTCTGTACATGACCAGAGATGTTGGACCCCTTATCAGGCGGCAGTGCCGGGCCCCACTAGATGCGTGGGCCCTGGTACAACGCACCACTGGCACCACAGATTCCTCCGCCCCCTGGATTAATTACACATTCATATTAAAAATGTAATTATAGTGCTGCTGAGTTTTTTAACATAACAAACAGATAACATTTGACAACAGTGCTCCTTAAAACGAACCCCCAAGATCCCCAGGTTTAGGAGCCCAGATCACTGGCAATATATAAGTATTGTTCCACAGTTCTGTACATAAACCTCCCTCTGATCTCAAACTTCTTACATAAAGTAAAACTGGCCTAAACTTGACAACATTGTGATGATTCAAATGTAAGCTTCTCCAAATCTTCTTCTCGTGCTCACAAGCTTTAATTAAAAAAGACAATGCCTCAAGCTGAATAATATTATTTATGATAATCCTTTTAAAAGGGAGGCAAACGCCATGTCAGAAAGGTTAAATTGGGCTTAGTTGGAATTTACGAACTGTTAAACCTTCCTATTCTGTAAATCAACAATGATTCAAATTTGAAATATTAGTCAGTTCTGATTATATGCAAAGTATATTAGTAGTGAAGGAGGATAGGCCCTCAGAGCAATACAGACGGACATGGAGAAAGGATAGGTTATATGAGGGTATATGGGAGAAAGGATGGAGACATAGAGGGTGTATGGGAGGAAGGATAGGATAGGTTATATGAGGGTATATGGGAGAAAGGATGGAGACATAGAGGGTGTATGGGAGGAAGGATAGGATAGGTTATATGAGGGTGTATGAGAGAAAGGATGGAGACATAGAGGGTGTATGGGAGGAAGGATAGGATAGGTTATACAATGGTATATGGGAGGAAGGATAGAGACATAGAGGGTGTATGGGAGGAAGAATAGGATAGGTTATATGAGGGTGTATGAGAGTAAGGATAGGATAGGTTATATGATGGTGTATGGGAAGAAGGATAGGATAGGTTAAATGAGGGTGTATGGGAGGAAGGATAGGATAGGTTATACAATGGTATATGGGAGGAAGGATAGGATAGGTTATATGAGGGTGTATGGGAGGAAGGATAGGATAGGTTATACAATGGTATATGGGAGGAAGGATAGGATAGGTTATATGATGGTGTATGGGAAGAAGGATAGGATAGGTTATATGATGGTGTATGGGAAGAAGGATAGGATAGGTTATATGATGGTTTATGGGAGGAAGGATAGGATAGGTTAAATGAGGGTGTATGGGAGGAAGCATAGGTTATATGATGTGAATGGGAGGAAAGATAGGATAGGTTATATGAGAGTGTATGGGAGGAAGGATAGGATAGGTTATATGAGGGTGTATGGGAGGAAGGATATAATAGGTTATATGAGGGTGTATGGGAGGAAAGATAGGGTAGGTTATATGAGGGTGTATGGGAGGAAGGATAGGATAGGTTATATGAGAGTGTATGGGAGGAAGGATAGGATAGGTTATATGAGGGTGTATGGGAGGAAGGATAGAATAGGTTATATGAGGGTGTATGGGAGGAAAGATAGGGTAGGTTATATGAGAGTGTATGGGAGGAAGGATAGGGTAGGTTATATGAGAGTGTATGGGAGGAAGGATAGGATAGGTTATATGAGGGTGTATGGGAGGAAGGATAGGATAGGTTATATGAGGGTGTATGGGAGGAAGGATAGCTTATACAATGGTGTATGGGAGGAAAGATAGGGTAGGTTATATGATGGTTTATGGGAGGAAAGATAGGATAGGTTATATGAGGGTGTATGGGAGGAAAGATAGGGTTGTTTATATGAGGGTTTATGGGAGGAAGGATAGGATAGGTTATATGAGGGTGTATGGGAGGAAAGATAGGGTAGGTTATATGAGAATGTATGGGAGGAAGGATAGGATAGGTTATATGAGGGTGTATGGGAGGAAGGATAGGATAGGTTATATGAGGGTTTATGGGAGGAAGGATAGGATAGGTTATATGAGGGTGTATGGGAGGAAGGATAGGATAGGTTATATGTAGAAGGATTTATATGGAATGGTTAATACTAAGCAATAGGAAGACCTTTATGAACAGGTTATAGGAAATTATGAGAGAGTTTTAGAGGAAGTTATAGGAGTTATATGGAGCAATATTACTTATAGTTATTATAAATTCAAACTCGTTTTAGATATATACCGAACCTGTTGTCACAGCCTCCTTTGGAAGAGAGTTCCACACCTTGCAAATCAGGTAGAGCCACAACCTATGAAATGGCAGCGCAGGGTTCAAATCCCTCACAGTTTGGTTTCTTTTTATTTTAGATTTTAAAATCAGTCATTTTATTTGGAATTACAATATAAAACAGAAAACATATATACACTCTAAAGGGGTGGTGTGAGAAAACTAAATAAAAATATTAAAGTGAAAAGAAAAAAGAAAAGACGGTGCAAACTCACAAAATTCTACAGATGCTACAGTGTTTTGCCAAGACATTGTTCAATTAGAGTTAGATTTAGAGGTTAGGATTAGGGTTAGATTTAGGGGTTTAAGACTAGGGTAGGGTTTAGGGGTTAGGGTTAGACTTAGGGGTTAGGGTTAAGGTTTATGGTTAGATTTAGGGGTTATGATTAGAGGTTAGGGTTAAGGTTAGATTTAAGGGTTAGGGGTAAGGATTGGAGTTAGGTTAAGGTTAGATTTAGGGGTTAGGGTTAAGGTTTAGGGTTTAGGATTAGTTTTAGGGGTTAGGGTTGTGGCAGATGATAAGCATTACATAGTACAGTAGTGGCGCTACCGGCTAAACCTTCACCCTAAGAACAAATTAAAGGAAGTCTGAATGCAAAATGTCCTGAATGCATATAACCACTACACAATGTTTCTGTATATTAAGCAATGGGTATAGAAATCAATAAAACTGAAATATTATGAGAGTGATATTGATCACAGCCTCTGTGCAGTTTCTTGTTGGAGGGACCCAGTGGCTAATTCTTGATCTCCTACAAAAAAAAATACTGTGAAATGTATTAATGGCCTCTGGTAGCAAAGGGTTTATCAAGGCGGCCTGTGAAACCAATTTCCTCCCCAGCGTTCACGTAGGCGTCTGAACATCTGCACAGAAAGTTCAGAGGCTCCAACGCTGTGAAAAGTATTCAATGATACTGCAAATATTTGTGTTCACTGCATATGACAGCCGGACTAATGTAATCTGCGCCTATTAAATGTTGGCTGCGTCCCGGCACCATCCAAATATCCTCACGATGGCTCAGACACCGACCTGTCACTATTCATCTGCAGCTCAATGGGCCAGAGACCAAGAAGCAGCAGCAACACATCCCCAGACAGGTAGAAACGCCATGTATCTGCTTCATTTCAGGAGCAACACATAAACACCCAGAGATGCTTGGTTTAACTTCACAAATCCTGAGAAGGACTGGCCATTAATAAAATCAAATATAGCACAAAAACACAGCTCACTTCACATTTATTCAATGCACATCACAAGCTGCTGCTGATTACTTTCAGGAATGTAATTAGGAATTATGGTACCTTACACCTATTCAGATATGTGCTGCCAATACCACAGTTACTTTTTCTCAGTTACTATATATATATATATATATATATATATATATATATTGTGGTACCTTTTTTATTGGACAAACATATTCATAAATCTTATGACTAATATTTATGCATATGTTTGTCCATTAAATATGGTTATTTATCTGGATTATTGGATACTCATGACTTCCACACTCTTTTTATATATATATATATATATATATATATATATATATATATATATATATATATATATGCATGCATGCCCAAGCTCAGCTTCCCAGAATGCAGTGTAATGACTGATTTTCTTGGAATTCTGAGCTGGAAGCAGGTTTTTTAACTTGCTTTAGACATTCAAATGTGAATACAGAATTACTATATATATATATATATATATATATATATATATATATATATATATATATATATCCTGTTCTTTGGGGCTGCACTGACAACTTGTAGCTATCTATCTATCTATCTATCTATCTATCTATCTATCTATACCCCTTGTATGTTTATCTATCTATCCTATTTTGGGCAATAAAGTACCCTACTATTATTTATGATTTTTAAGTTGCATTGCATTTTTCTCTTGCTAGTTGTATATGAGTTTATGATAATTGCAGTGTACTCAAATGCATATTTTTAAATGTTGACAATCCCCCCATATATGTTGCACCACTCCCTTTTACAGTCAAATATCAGCTCCCACATCTATTTTTTAGAGTATAGACAGTTTACTCACATGAAAAAATTGTCTCTATATATTGTTTTTTTCCCCATTTGTTTCCTAAAAATAACCATTCTTTAGATATTTAGCATTGTTTGAGCAGCATTATTTTGAAAATATGCTTCTGAATACTAATTACCTGCTTTGATCCACTCTTCCATCCTTATCAAACACTCTGATTCCCAAATTAACAATACCAAGCGGCTCATTCTTATTTATGAGCCACACAAACAATGCTGTATATCTGAGGAATCTTTTACGGTACAGAAAAATGGCTAACACAACACGGATATTCCAGGTGAAACTTGTTGTTGGAGTAACCCTGTCCCCTTTTAAGGGGCAATATATATATGCTATGTGAATGCAATGTATAAGCCAACTGTTCCCCTATAAGACCCTGCTGTAAATCTATGATCGCGTGGAACAAATATGAGGCAATGAACAGTAAAACACCAGAGGGATATGAATGCAAATAAAAAGGTCACTTGTAAGATTAAGACTGATAGAGAAGTTGTATATCTAGCTACAAGGAAAATTGCAAGTTCTATGCTATTCCCCAGTGCAGATGCGTTCCTTGTATCTTAAATAGCCCTAAGTGACAGTTTCTTGGTTGGATTTAAGGAGTGTCTAAAATTAGCAAGGTCACTGACTTTGAAGTGGGCGAATTCCTCTGAGAGAACGGTGTGATCTTAAGGCCTTTCATCTCCCTGTGCCTCAGGAACTAACAATTATACTGAGGACTCTCCGGTGTGTATAAGATTCCATGCCCGCTCTCTATATACTGTCAGAGTATTTGCATTACGCCCTGAACTTTTCTATGAATATATATTTTATCTGCTCTCTGGGGGGGCAGTGGAGCTGGCTGACCTAATTTATTACTCTGTACAGGCCTCCTTTTCATTTAACTGCTCAAGGTTGGTTTGATCAGATAGAGAGAGAGACCATCTGCCCACAGTGCCCTCTGGGCTCAGTGTTTGGCACGTGTGGAGACAGCGGCAGGGCGTGCCAGAGATGCCAGTTTTTACAACCCTGCTGAAACAAGAAATATTTAGGGATATGTTCCCTTGTCATGCAAACTACAGGAATGGATGGGAAACAGTACAGAGGCGATGCTGAGCAGTGTATCTATGCTAAATTGTTGCCAAAAGAGACTGCAAGAATATCTGTGTAGCTGCACTACTGTGAGAGGGTGAAAATGATAAAATATAATAATTGTAGGCCTGGAAAAAAGAAACTGAGGTGATTTATAGTTAAATATGATATATTATACAGTTCAAATACATAAAAAATGCATTGACCATTCATTCTACAGCAGTAAAGGACTCTGGGTATTTATTTGTTAGGAGCGGTTGAGGGTACAGTAGTTGTTGGTTCTTTAACCGAAATCTCTCTAATGATTTGAATTCAATTTGTAAATTTCATAAAAGTTTATTTAACTATATGCAGCCTCATTCCCAATTTAAAAATTCTACAGCTTCCACTCACATGCATTACTTATGCCGCCATTTTGAACTGTAAAGCAGCACCCATGCTGCCTATGCACAGCTGTGCCGACCTATTTCCTGTTATAATAAGTGCTTATACGTCCCTAAAGTAATACATCTGAGGTAGATGTGTTTATAAAGTGCATACGAATATTCTACATATGTGATGTTTCCAGTGCAGCACATTTTTTTGGTTTACAAAGCTGAAATGTGCAATTTTTACAAAATTTTTATTTTAAGTGTTAATGGTACAAGAAAATGTGCCTATACTCATTTATGAAATCCCCTTCTGTTGTGGTGAAGGGGCTTGTGTACCTCAGTGAAGTTGTGAGCTATACCATGTAGGGTTACCCAAGATGGGCAGGTCATAGCAGAGAGGTCCAACAAATCGAGATCCACTGGAGAAGGAACTGGCAACCCACTCCAGTATCTTTGCCAAGAAAACCTTATGGCTAAGTACGACCAGAGACATAATGATTGTGCCTAGTGTGTTGCAGTCTATAGGGTTACAGAGTCAGACACGACTGAACGACATAACAACAACATCATCCATGAAATATTCTTCAGGCCCTGTGTGTTTATTGTTGAAAACAATCAAAATGGCCGAACCACTGACTGCCCCAAATATGTTGACCCGGAAGATATGGCACATGGTAGGACCACAACACTCCCTCACCCAACACACATATTCCTCCATGTTTACCCCTCATCGCTTGTCTCCCACGCTGCAATGTTAATCACTGAGAGAGTTCTGTCCCTCTCTCATACTGCACTACTCCCTCACCGCACAAACATCATTCTCCATGTTTACCCCTCGTTGCTGGTCTACCTTACTGCAATGTTAATCAGTTCTGTCCCTCTCTCATACCGCACTACTCCCTCACCCCACAGACATCATTCTCCATGTTTACCCCTCGTCGCTTGTCTCCCACCTCTCCTACACTGCGATGTTAATCAGTGAGAGAGTTTTGTCCTTCTCCCATACTGCACTTCTCCCTCACCCCACAAACATCATTCTCCATGTTTACCCCTCATCGCTTGTCTCCCACCTCTCCTACACTGCGATGTTAATCAGTGAGAGACTTCTGTCCTTCTCCCATACTGCACTTCTCCTTCACCCCACAGACATCATTCTCCATGTTTACTCCTCATCGCTTGTCTCCCACCTCTCCTACACTGCGATGTTAATCAGTGAGAGAGTTCTGTCCCTCTCCCATACTGCACTTCTCCCTCACCCCGCAAACATCATTCTCCATGTTTACTCCTCATCGCTTGTCTCCCACACTTCAACATTAATCAGTGAGAGACTTCTGTCCCTCTCCCACACTGCACTTCTCCCTCACCCTGCAAGCATCATTCTCCATGTTTACCCCTCATCGCTTGTCTCCCACACTTCAACATTAATCAGTGAGAGACTTCTGTCCCTCTCCCACACTGCACTTCTCCCTCACCCCGCAAACATCATTCTCCATGTTTACCCCTCATCGCTTGTCTCCCACGCTGCAATGTTAATCACTGAGAGAGTTCTGTCCCTCTCTCATACTGCACTACTCCCTCACCCCACACACATATTCCTCTATGTTTACCCCTCGTTGCTGGTCTACCTTACTGCAATGTTAATCAGTTCTGTCCCTCTCTCATACCGCACTACTCCCTCACCCCACAGACATCATTCTCCATGTTTACCCCTCATCGCTTGTCTCCCACCTCTCCTACACTGCGATGTTAATCAGTGAGAGACTTCTGTCCCTCTCCCATACTGCACTTCTCCCTCACCCCACAGACATCATTCTCCATGTTTACCCCTCATCGCTGGTCTCCCACCTCTCCTACACTGCGATGTTAATCAGTGAGAGACTTCTGTCCCTCTCCCATACTGCACTTCTCCCTCACCCCACAGACATCATTCTCCATGTTTACTCCTCATCGCTGGTCTCCCACCTCTCCTACACTGCGATGTTAATCAGTGAGAGAGTTCTGTCCCTCTCCCATACTGCACTTCTCCTTCACCCCACAGACATCATTCTCCATGTTTACTCCTCATCGCTTGTCTCCCACCTCTCCTACACTGCGATGTTAATCAGTGAGAGACTTCTGTCCCTCTCCCATACTGCACTTCTCCCTCACCCCGCAAACATCATTCTCCATGTTTACCCCTCATCGCTTGTCTCCCACACTTCAACATTAATCAGTGAGAGACTTCTGTCCTTCTCCCATACTGCACTTCTCCCTCACCCCGCAAACATCATTCTCCATGTTTACCCCTCATCGCTTGTCTCCCACACTTCAACATTAATCAGTGAGAGACTTCTGTCCCTCTCCCATACTGCACTTCTCCCTCACCAAACATCATCTTCCATGTTTACCCCTCTTCGCCCACCCTGCAATGTTAATCAGTTCGAGAGTTCTTTGATCAGAATTTCATGCAAACGAGGTTACTTTTTTAATAGCAAGTTGAATAGACTTGCTGATGACTTTGAAGTCTTCTTTTATTCAGTGTTATCGTCTGTAGCGGGGCTAACAAGTGCACCAGACAGCAGAGCAGATGAATAGAGGCCTAATATTTCAAATTGCAGATCTGGCACCTGGATAAAGCTTTCATTACAGTGTTTATTTTTTCACAACGCCATTTCAGAAAATTAATTTGCATGAATTTCTAAATTTAGCTACGCTGCAAGACTAAGTTTGGTTGCTCAAAGACGTAAAGGACCACTGTTTCCAATGAAAGAAAATTTATGTTTGAAAAGTTTGAGTCTAAGAGCCATAATTAAGCAGGGAAACGTGATAAGGATAGATTTTAAAAAAATGTATGTCGACCTGGATATATGTGTGTGAGAGGGGTGTTTATATTTCTGTAGCCTAGTGCTTGCATCTATTTATGCAAGCAATCTGTTTCTGGGACTGTGATGTAGAGAGGTGTTGTGTCAGTTTCAATCATCTCCATTTATCTAACAAAGCATCAAGCCCTCTGCTTGTTCTCTCTACTCTCTACACACAGCCATGATCAAGCTCTCGGGAAGTGATGTAACAAAGACAAAATGGATTCCTCTATGCACAGTTTTCAAAAATGTTGATTTTCTCTAAATATTTTTTAATGTCCATTGCTTACAAAACTGCTAATCTTTTTACATGCTTCACAATCAAGTGTCTTGTTCCTTGAGCTACTGAGATCCTTGAAAGGGACATATAATTCATCAGCAGTGCTCCTGCATCAGCAAACAGAGCAATAAAAAACAAGCAAAACATTCAAATTATATATAATAACTGATGCATTTTTCCATGTTTTATAAGAGATTCTACATAACCTAAGTATGCCTTAATTTGCAGGACTCTCTGCCCAGGGTATGTATTCAGGTTCTACAAAGATACAAAATCACAAGCACCATGCAAATTGCAATAAACTCTCATTGCTGCAACCAAAAAATGTCAGTTTAATTCTTTGTGTACTTTATACATTCTAATATCAAATGGAAAACAATGTGGCATTTATTAGTGTAATGAAGATAAATATGAGCATTTAGAATGAGCCTGTTATTTTTGGTCCATTGAGGACCTGAAGGCATGTGCCTGCAAGTTCAATGATTTTTGTGTTGCAGAGATTCCTGTTTAGGGTCAGATTAAATCAACAGTTTAAAGCATCACTGTGGTCAGTTTCTTAAATTGTACTATTCTGAAGAACTACACTTACAATTATGCAACATCTTCTATTACAAAATAAAATACAGCCTTGAATATATTATTTTTTAAATGCAATTCTACTGCATTGTCTACCTGCAGTATGGGTATGTGCCAGTTACATCTGCCAGGGCTCTTATTAGGACTAAATGGAAATTAATTAGCTTACATGAGAAAGTAGCAATCAGCAGCAGGAATGAAAGCACAATGTAGCCACACATTTAAGAATAATTGGATATAAAGGTTGCAAAATAACATTGTGCCTTTGTTTTTTTTAAATGCCATACAATCTATCACTGTAGCAGTATCAACAAGTATAAAATTAAGCTTTTTACACATTTTCTGTTTGTTTCTGACTGCTCTACATGATGGTGCATGGCATCAGTGACCCTTTAACTCACATTACCATTTAGTCTGACCCTTCCCTGCTTTGTCTCCACAGTGGTAGAAAACAAGACTCACTCCATTTAAAAGAATGCAAATTTAAATAGTTAGCAAAATTGGCTTCACAGTGTGGAAGATTTGAACACAGAGCTGGTTGGTGTTGCTAATACAAAATGATAGGTTTCGGCTAATTGATAATTTCATAGGACAGTAAATTCTAATTTAGTTGGATACTTCAGTAGTGGCGTTTTTCTTGGCTCACAAACAAACATGCAATTGCTTGTGAGCCCATGATGTTGCTTCAAATCTACGTTCTTAAAGGACCACTGGAGATTAGCAAACTCATCACATGTTTGTCAAGTGTGCAACAAGCAAACAACATTGATAGCTGTGTCATGAGCCTAAAAGAATCTTCTGAGAAAATCTTTATTTTATCTGACTCTTTTAGTGCATGGAAGCTGCCATGATAGTCATACTTCAGGTTCAAGGCACAAGGAGGCGGTTACTGAGCAGGATAAGCAAGGGATGCAGGTATACTTGCAAGCTGCGTCTACTGAGTCTACAGGAAGGAAGGGGTGGTGTCCTGTGCTTAAATCTTATCTGAGTCCACCAACAAATCCCTGTCCCTCCTTCCACTCTTGAATACATCATGGAAGCAGGAGAACACTCCTATTGAACCTCCACATCAACAGGAAATGTGGAAGACACAATCAAGGCATCCTTTAGGCTCAAGCAGTCTCTGTTAAGATGTTAAAAAAAAAAAAAACCTTTAATGCCCACAACTTGTTTATGTGTGTGTTTGTGTCGTTCAGTCATGTCCAACTATGTGTGACCTCATGGACCGCAACACACAATGTGGATCCACTTGGTATTCATGGCAGAGTTACTGAAATGGGTTGCTAGTTCCCTCTCCAGTGGACCACAGCATAAAGCTCTTGGTATTCCTAGGTGGTCTACCACCCATGTACTGAGGCTTCAGGGTGGTGTGACCTTTTGGTTCCTTTAAGGGAATTGAATGCATGATGTAATGGTGAAAGCACCAAATCCTGGACCACAAGGGGACAGCACCCATAACTTACACAGCTGCTAATGTTGACATATGATGTTTTTCCCAGTCTACTAACAGTATAGATTTTTTTAAATACTGTAAAACTCTGGAAATGCAGTTTTGCAACATAATCAAAATAAATTCATTCTTTTTTAAAGGCATATTGTGACAATAATTTTATTCAGCATTTGTAAAGGATACATGAGTGGGGCACATGTTTTCTAAGATGATTACCAAGCTAGTACTCTAAACAGTCTATGGGGGAAATTTACTAAGCATGTCAAGTAGTTGAATTGAGAAGGACTGTAATCTCAATTTTCCTTAGGATATAGTGATTGGTAAATACAGAGATGCACATGTCAGCCACTTCTTAGTAAATTCCCCCTTGTGTGTTCCCCCAAGGGTAGTGCTCTATGATTGTTTTCACAGACTGGCTAGTTACTTAAACCTAAATGGAGCATCCAGAACCACAAGGCAATTAATCAAACTGTTTTGATCAAATACATTATCAGATTTAGGTGACGCCCATTTATTATTTAAAAGTACAGAAAACAATAGGTGGAGCTAGAATCAAGTACTAGCTTCGCTTACTTACTTGGACAATAAACATACAAAATTGATAAACTGCACAGGAATATATATTATTTCCATTGCAATCTATCTAGAAAACTGGCTTCAGATGACAACAGGTATCCAGCCTTGGAGCAAATAATGTACAGATTAACAAAACTGGCTTCTTTTTCACAGACAGATCAAAAAAAAAAAATCAGCAGCTCCATTGATTAATAATTAATCAAGCAGACGTGATTTAGCAGCTGTGTGCAATCAATATCCAAACTGCTGATTTAACATGTGCGCCGCATAATTTCCTACGCGTTTCGAATCTGTTTCGTAAAAAGACTTCAGCTACAGAAAAAATGGTTTGAAAAATAATCCCTTGCCCAGTACTGCCTGTTGCTTTGAAAATCAAGGCTGTATTCAGTAGTTGGTGTCAGGAAAGTGATTTAGGGTTTAGATATTCATTATAGAGAAATATATGTGTACTGTAGGATTTAATGTACTAAAAATCTTTTTATTGGACGTACTGAGGTCATAGTCTGTTAGATACTGATATTTAATAGCAGTTAAATGCACTAAGAGATGCTGTTAAAAATATCTAATCTACAGAGCGAATAACTTGTGCTCCTTCCACAAGTTGTTGCAGTTTCACGTTCCTAGCCAGGTCATCTTTATACATAAGCCAAGTCATGAATGTATGAATAATCTACAAATATTAGTGCAATGTTTAAATAAAATGCAAACAATTCTAAGCCAGCCCTCCTATTGATCTGTACATAGGAGGGATGAATGTATTGGAAGTCCATAATTCTTTATCCATGTAGGTAGATATAATGGGCGCTGTCCCATAGAATAACACAGTGATATCCTACCACCAATTACACCACCACCTTCAACAATACAGGGAAAGGAGTTATTTGTTCCAAAAATATGAAAGAGCGCACTTGAAGAACCAGGTTCATTTTATATAATGTGACTTTATTACTACATGTACACAAATTAAATTAACTGCCATAGTTTATAATGGCAGGTGTTGTTTGGTTGAGCAGAGTATTTTCTCTCTCCACAAAACAGGGAGTAGAAGCTGGCAAACTAAGCAAGCTCCTGTTCTTTTAAATGGTCAGTTAATCTTCCCAATTTTGTTCTGTTTTATGAAAAATGTTTTAACTAGGTGACTTCAGTATGTGTATACTCCTCAATGTAATTGTCGTATAAAATGTACACTTCACTTACTTCTAAGAAGCCTGTAGAGTAACAGATTCTCGCCTTCTAAAATCCCCCATCTTCCTGTTCTCTATAATGTAGGATGCCACGTTTCACAGCTGTGACCTCAGGCCACTCCAACAGAATAGGGAATTTGAACTATCAATGTCTCATGCTGCTGCATGCAGTGATGAGCTTTGTGTGTGTGAATGCAGCAAAATTACCCTGGTAGTGTGAAGACCCTGCCCTTTGGACATGACCTTAGGTTGTGGACATTAAACATGGCATCCTAAATGAGATAGAACAGGAGTAGATTTTAGAAGGTGGGGGCTTCATAGAAGTTAATTTGGTAATTAAACTGAGAAGGATAAAATCAATTAAAGGATCACTGTAATGCATAGACCATTAAAACAGTATGCAATTTAAAGGTAACAGCTTTTAAACTGTTTGTTTTTTCCTCAAGCAGAGCTGTATATCTCCTCCTACCTGTGTTTATCAGGGGTGTGGTCAACTCTTTCTGTGTGCTGGACTACCATGGAGCTTGGAAGCAGGCAGAGATGATGTCACTGGCCCAGCACCATTGCACAATTAGCTCCTCCCTCACTGCCTGCACAGAGGTAACAGCTCTACATGCTACATGCTTGCAGCTGCACCATAGGTCCCACCCAGTGAAAGTACAAGAATAGCCCCACCCCTTTACGTAGCATGCTCAGCCTGAAACAGAACCTACACTGGTCAGATTTTATTTTTAGTCCAGCAAGAGCTGTCCACACCCTCTGATAGACACAGGTAGGTGGAGATACGCAGCTCTACTTGAGGAGAAAACAGACAGTTTAAAAGCTATGAAAAAAAATAATGTTTATATATTTTAAACTGCATACTGTTTTTAATAGTCTATGCAAGCAAAAAACTTACAGTGGTCCTTTAAGTCAGCTTATTCAAACATCTAAAACAAATATAAATCTTGCCGAAAGAGATCCTTTACTTCATATATATGTATTCTCTTCTGAAAAATCCCTCTATCTTATATTTCTATTAAGCCATTTCTTGAGTCTGAGAATATAACATTTTCTAGGCTTTTCTTTCTTCTGCAGAATATATTCTGATCACATACTGAATTTATGTTTAATATATACACAATTCACTTCTTACAGTATATTTCATTTATCTAGTTCTGTTTCATTCAGTGAATTAGCGCCTTTCATATTTTTATTTTCTGTTTTTATTATTCCAGTAGTAATACAACTTTATTAAAGTGCCAATCCTAATCGCATAAGAAAGGTGCACTGGGACTGCACCGCCAAGCAAGATGCTCTTCCAGTCGCTTTTTATCAGAGTCAAAAGCTAAAATACTATATTGCTTTTTTTAAAGTAATAATATAGTGTATAGAAAACAAATGCTGTCCTTGTAGTTTTCCTACAAATTCTTAACAAGGTAAAGTGGCACATCCATGATAGGTATTTTATACAGTAATAGAAAGACTTCTTCCATGTGAATGGTCCTGTCTAAATCTTGAAAGGACACAGCAAGGTGACATATAAATGGATATAATTACAATTAGTTGCTAAGCAGGGATAATTCATATATAGTGATTAAATGTGCAAAATACCATGACAAATAATGTAATCCCTCTATGATTTTTTGGTGAAAGGATTGAGTAAAATATTCTTATTTTTGCTTATTGGCTTAGGCCAACATGGTATAGGCTTAATGCATTTTTAAAGATATATAGACGTTTTCTGGATTATGAGTGCATCTGATGGAGGAGAATCAGTAATGTTTGCAAACTTTTTTTGCATGAAAAAATCCCCAAATAAACATTAGTAAACTTATTTTAGAGTTTGCAAATTTCTTCACTTTTCTGGCAGTTAATTTTAAGAAAGAATGCCCCTGAAATCCCCGGCTAAACTAGCTTAAAATTCATAATTTTTTTTAGGCCAATCAGAGGCAGCTACAACATGGTTGCAATGTCTGGATTTAATGATGTAACTCACAAGTGCAGCTGTTTTTTGCTGTTGGATTGAAGGTTAGTATAAGGTTAGAAAACTGTACTTGTATGCAATATTTCTATTAGTTAGTATGGGGTGCCTATGTAGGCAGCTCTGGGGGGGGGGGGGTGACACCTTTTTTTTAATTAATAAAATAAATCTGTATATGTATAGAATGACTCAATGTGATGTGTGTTTCTGATATAAGCAGCATGTGTTAGATTATAACTTTTAAATGAGAGACATCTGGAAGGCTAGGAGGGACACAGGGATTTCCACTGACTGAAGAGTTACAGTTGAGAGATAGGCATTTAAAAATTATAGCAAAAATACTAATGGATATTTTTACTTATTTACACATTTTCTGCCTTTTCAAGAATGTATTGATTAGCTGGGAAGGAATCACCTAATACAATTATCTACATCTAACACAATAGGTCCAGTGGTTAGGATTCTGTACTTTCACCGCTGCGACCTTGGTTCGATTCCAGTCAGGGAACCAGGAGGTCACACCACAGTGAAGCTGAGCAGGGTTGGGCATGGTCAGTACTTAGATGGGAGACCACCTAGGAATATCAGGAGCTAAATGCTGTGGCCCGCTGGAGAAGGAACTGGCAACCCACTCCAGTATCTCTGCCATGAAAATCAAGTGAATCAGCATGATCATGGACTTGGTGGTGTTACAGTACATGAGGTCACAGGAAGTTGGAAACGACTGAACAACACAAAAAAAAAAAAAAAAAGGAAGCACAATAGGTCCCCTTTTGGTGAAGGGGCTTGTGTACCTCAATGAATCTGTGAACGATATAAAGAAGAGGTCAGACAAATGGCGGCACACTGGAGTAGGCACTGGCAACTCACCCCAGTATCTTTGCCATGAATCGGTATGGATTAGCACAACCAGACGCACTGTCCATATGGTCACAGAGAGTTGGACACAACTGAACAACCAGGCAAAACACAACAGGACCACAGATTAGGATCTCTCCCATTTCCATACAACCTTTATTGTGTTCTATCTAATGTGCAGATTATCCATAGCTGATCTCCATTGAAATACACTGTGTCACACGTAGCCTTTAGTGCAGTCTCTATAGGAGACACTGACGACCTTGTACAAGATCAGCTCCTGGCCTGATCAGTTCCCAGGAGGCCTGGCACCAAATGATAAAAGCTTTTCAATGTACATTCCCATCACTGAGATCTGCTTAGCATAGACAAGGCAAAGTGTCTGTCATAAACAGCGTCAAACATTCAGCACCAGGACCATCTCCTTATCTGCTGTGTCAATCCTGCCTGCCACAAATGCATAGAATGGCTCATACATAGCTTAATGGGGGCTGATTTATATCTCATTTCATCTGCCTATGTTCTGGGCACTGAATCTCCAGAAGGACATACATAAACAAGAGGTCTTGCAAAGAGCTGCTGAACTGGTGCAAGAATATATTGTCATAGATTTAAAATACAACATGTTTGAAGAACTATAATTGAAAATATGCAATATGCTTTTCTTCTTCTGGATCACTACCTTGTTATGGTGAAAGAGCTTATGTACCTCAATGAAGCTGTGAGATATACCATGCAGGGTCACCCAAGATGGGCAGGTCATAGCTGAGAGGTCAGACATTCTTGGAGAAGGAACAGGCAACCCACTCCTGTATCTTTGCCAAGATAACCTTATGGATAAGCATGACCAGTGACATAATGATCGATGTGCCTGGCATGCTGCTATCTATAGGGTCACAGAGAGTTGGACACAACTGAATCACTGAACAACAATACTATGCTTTTAGAATGTAAAACAAAATGCAGCCTCTATTAAAACATATGCAATTATGTTGCGGTTTAAACTCACATTTTGGTTTATTCTAAAAAATGTGGTAGCTAAAACTGAGTGTGTTTATTGTGTCAAATGGAAAGCTCATTAGTTGACAAGGTCACTACCTCCTGAGGAAGCAGCATGCAGAATCATACCACAGAAGAAAATAGGGTTGCACAGTAAAGAATAATTGCATGTTCAAATGTAAAGGCTGTGTTTATTTATTGTTTAGTTCACATAAATATAAATTTTGAACCAAAATGCCCATAAAGTCTACCCATCCCATCAACCTACAATCAGCTTAATTTAACCTAAGGTTAGCCTTACACTTATCCCAGGCGTGCTTTAATTAACTAATTGTTTGACTCCTTTGACCACCGGAAGGCTATTCCACTTACCTATTATTCTTCTGCAAAGTACAACTTTCTCACATTACTACTAAATCTTCCAGATTTAAATCATGACCTCTTGTTCTTGCGTTCCTCTTTTTATCAACTACACTTCTCTATTAAACTTTATTAATTCCTTTGATATATTTGAACATAGATAAACATATAGAACATGTAGAAAAAACTGACCATTGTGGTCCCTTTCAATGACTTTTTATTTAAAGAGCCACTGCAATTCCATTTAAAAAAAAGCTTGCCTTTAAAGTAAAGATGACTCACACTGTTTGTATGGAAGCCATTTAGCATTATTCCATAGTTGTGACTTATCTCCCCCTATTACTGTGCTGTTTGCAAGTATCTAAACCCCTACCTGATGTCATTGGTTTTGTCAATGTGTTTCTGTCAGTCAGTTGTGTCTGACGCTCCATGCACCAATGGGACGAAACACACCATGCTGATACACTTGGTATTCATAGCAGAGATACTGGAGTGGGTTGCCAGTTCCTTTTTCAGTGTGCCACAGCATACTGCTCCTGGTATTCATAGGTGGTCTCCCATCCAAGTACTGACCCAACCCTGCTTGGCTTTAGGGTGGTGTGACCTCTTGGTTCCCTGACTGGAATCGAACCCAAGTTGCGGCAGTGAAAGCACCAAATCCATACTACTGGACTACCAGAGAACCCTAAGTCAAAACTACTGGATAATTAAACAGCTGCCTACTAACCTCAATGACAAACAATGTGAGTCATATGACAAAATGGAGGTGGAAACAGAACAAGCAGGTAACGTACATTTTACAATTTTAAATATTAAACCCTTTCAGTGGATCTATAAATGTTGCTAAAATATATATTTTGTATTTCAATAGTGTTCAAGATGTTTCATAAAATTAAGATTATTAGAACAAAATAACATGATTTGTTGTTGAAATGTAAAATAATTTTCTACACTTAAGTTTTACAGAAAAAGTAGTAGATACCTGAAAACATCTTTAAAGAGCCACTTAATTCAGCACCATTTGGACCACATCACAGTAAATATCTCCTAAAAACATGTTGAAATACTTTTTTGAATTTTTGAAATACGTGTATTTTCACTGAGAATTCAATAAATTAAAGTCTGTGTTTACATGATGTACTGACTGCCCACTGCCAGACACATGCTGCAGCTCCGTCTAGTGAGCAAAAGAAAAAAGAGTTACCCCATATCAAATCAATCTGTGCAGGGCACGGCATGCTGGAATCACCTAAACAGGTCAGTTGTGGGTTAATGTTTCAGTGCATTCCTGAGTTCAGGGAAAAACTGCTATCAATCACTGTCTTCACCGCACTCCAACGATTATCTGTTATTAATCATGGAACTGCCAGTAGGCAGGACAGATTGTATTTGTACACAGACTTAAAACTTTAGATTCTTTAGCTGTGTAATTAAAAAAATCGGTAATTAGAACATATAATCTTGTGCTCTTTAACACCATGAGGAGCACTTACAGCAAGGTAAATGGCCCTTTAAGCATAGGTGGTATGAACATATTAAAGTAATATACTTCACAATGATCTGCAGTGAATATAGTATTACTGAAGACTTTATTTGCAGATTGTGTTCTGTCCTTCAGTCGCGTCTGACTCTTGGTGACCATGTGGACGCATGCACCCAGGCACATCTTTCTGTGTTTCTGGTTGTGCTTATCCATATGTTTTTCACGGCAAAGATACTGGAGTGGGTTGCCAGTTTTTCTTCAGTTGGCCGTGATTTATCTGACCTCTCTGCTATGACCTGCCCATCTTGGGGGCAGGTCACAGCTTCATTGAAGTACACAAGCCTCAACACCAAGGCGATCCAAAAGTTAATTGGTGATATTTACTAAGCTATCACTGGGGCTGTGATGAGATATAAAGGGTTATGATGGCAACTTCCCCCATAGGAAGCAGAGCATAGGAAATGTAGGGATGCACATCCTCTATGATTAGTAAATTTTCTGCACAATCTTTTCCTAATAATACCAAATATTATATTTACACTAGAATGTTGATTTACATTTTTTTTTATTTTGTATTAATTTAAACATATGCATAGTTCTCAGAAAAAGCATTTTTCCCCCCAAAATTCCATAACATTTAAAATACTTAATTTTAAAATATGTGAATGTACTCATTCATAATAAATACATTCATTTACACGCTATCTGCTGTATCACAACTAGGGGGAGACCTTGTGTTTCTGCTAGTCCAAAGCCGTCAGACTCCCAAATAGCAGTGTCTTATGGGAGGCATTTCTATTATACAATGCATCAGTAACAATGTCTGACATGGTTTGAAGCAACTCATCCTAACAATAATTAGGTTTCGTGTAGTATATCTGACCCCGCGCCCCCCTGAGATGCACAAATAACTTGGGGTCGTAACCTCGGCTTTATATAATGTTATTATTATTTCTCTTGTACAGGAATAAGAAGAAAAAAAGCATGCTAATTGTATTTATTACATTGCCTAGGCTTTTATACCCCAATAAGGAAACTTGAGGAGGGGGGTGTAACTTAAGAAATACACTGGTTAAAGTGATACTGTGCAATGAGAGAAAATCTATGTATCAAAAGTCTGACTAATGGTATCATTGTGTGTGTTGTGTTTGCGTTGCTCAGTTGTGTACGACTCCCCGTGACCTTGCAGACCGCAACACACCACAATGATCCACTTGATATTCATGGCAGAGATACTAGAGTGGGTTGCCAGTTCCTTCTCCAGTAAATCACAGCATACTGCTCCTGGTACTCCTAAGTGGTCACCCATCCAAGTACTAACCAGGCCCAACCCGACATTGTTTCAAGGTGATGTGACCTCTTGGTTCCCTGACTGGAATCTAACCCAGGTTGCAGAGGGGAAAGCACCGAATCCTAACCACTGGACCACCAGGGTATCATTAGATAGGATGAATGCCTTAAAGCTAGAAAAGCATTTTTTTGATGCCTCTGCTGGTCTCTGAAGGCATCCATAACATTCTGGTGTGTGTGATAATGAAGTTTATATTTCTGGAGAGTAGAACTTGGGGATATTTCCTGTTTTACCCCCACCAGTAGTGGCGTGCACTGACCAGTAGATGGCACGCTAAGACTTTATTAAATTTGTTGTTTGGGTTACACTTAGGGTTTAGGGTTAGGTTTAGGGAAGTGGCACATGATAAGCTTTACATAGTAAAGTAGTGGCGCGCACAGCCCACCACTAAATAACCAAAACCTTGAATGCACTCTTTTGTTCAAACATGTATCCACCCCTTTTTAAAGTTCTTTCTTGCAGATGCTGTCAGAATCTCATTTGGTAGCAAGTTCCACAGTCTGTCTGGCCTTATTATTTATATCTACTGTTACACCATCCCCCATAAAGCATCGCTCTCCTATGTAACACATAATGCACAGCTATTACACCACTGCACCACAGGCTCTCTGATGTAATGAATCTGCTGCCACATCTAAGCTTTTTTTCCTAATTAAAAAGTTTATTAGCACTGCAAAATTAGGCATGAAACTGTGATGAAGCTTTGGTGATACATTTCTCACTGCTCCTTGTTTTTAGAGCATGCCCATTAACAGTGTTATTCTCACTGAATATTAATCATCTATTTGCTTTGTAGTACAGTATCTCTACAGAAAGACTATATATCACAAGACATTTCTCAGATTGCAAGCTCTTGGGGTCAGTCAACTATTTGTTCCTGCAGAAAGGGCGGTAGATAATAAGTGGATGAGCATTCCAGAAGAAGTGGTAGGGACAAATATAGACTTGTTGTAAAAAACTTTTTTAAAATAAATTAAGCTAAATAAATATAAATTAATTGAATAAATAAACAATAGAAAAAGCATCATAAATATATAAATTAATCCTAAAAACAGTCAGATCTGGATGAAAAATATGCGTATTTGGAGCATGCGGCATAGCATCGACATGACAAAAAGACAAGCTGTTTCCCTCACTCATCTGTACTGCGACGGGAGGAAACAAATATATTTCCTTATCTAAAGCGAAAAGAATCTTATGTGGGCAAAATCCAATTTGAGTTTCTTTGCATTTGATTCAGAAGCTGTGAATGTCTGACAGCCCAATTTTAGGAATAATAAAACATGGAGGATATGAAACAAGACGTCTTTTAGGATGGAACTTCTTCACTGTATGGGGGGCTTGCAGTGCATTGTAATCTTGTGTGTCGTATAAAAGTCATCACTTTATACTATAGTTACTTTTATAAAGTGTTGGTGGGGGGAGCAGGGAAGGTTTGGGCACAGCTCATAAACCCCCAACCACTCAAATCAGACCCTAGCCTTACTGTTATAAAGAGGAGGGTGAACAAGAGAAGGGTATATGTTTGATATCCCACAAGTTTTAGTATCTGATCTCTTGTATTTCCAATTGTGTACAACATGGTGCCACTGTTAGACCCAAGAACCAAATGGACCCCTTTAACATGCCACAAACATTAGTACATGTTCATCCTTGGAGGCACTGACTTTGTTGTGTACATTGGACTTGTAGGAGATTGGCCAAATAATGATGTCCCATGTTCGTTCTTGGAAGCACTGACTCCTTAAAAAACGTAACTATTGGTCTTCTAGGAGACTGGCCAATTAATGTTGTCCCACATTCGTTCTTGAAGGAACTGCATCCTTAAACAAGTCATTATTGGTCTTGTAGGAGACTTGGCAAATAATGATGTCCTACATTCATTCCTGAAGGCACTAACACTTTAAATAAGTCACTATTGGTCGTGTAGGGGACAGGCCAAATAATGATGTCCCACGTTAGGTTTTCAAGGCACTTGCTGCTTAAACGAGTCAATGCCATTATTATATGTTGCATTTAGAAGGACTGGCCCAACATGTAAGTGTAATTAGTACATTATGGGACTAGAAGTAACTGATCCTTTATACGTGCCACTGTCATTAGTAAACTTTGTGACAAAGAGGGACTGAACATTACTGTCACTGCCATTAGTACATTTTGGGACTAGAGAAGACTGAACCTTTAAGCCAACAGGAGACACGTTCCTGCCAGATATATGCCTCTCCAGACTGGTGTTTGTATATAGATGCATGTAAAATGTTTAGGATGTACTAATGGCAATGACATGTTTAGGGTTTTTGTCCATTCTAGTCCCAAAGTGTACTAATGGCAGTGATGTGCTTAAGACATGTCCCCCACTGTTTAAGTCACTGCCATTAGTAAAAAAAATGAAATACAATGGACAGAACCCTTAAACATATAACTGCCTTTAGTACACTTTGGAAATAGAATGGACAGAACATTTAAATGTATATGGAAGTTCCCCTGGTTTTAACTTTGTCTAATCTAACACACGCTGCTTATATCAGAAACACACATTACATGGAGTCATTCTATAAACATACTGATATATTTTATTTAAAAAATGGTTTCCACACCCCTAGAACTGCCTCCATTTGTACCTTGTACTAACCAATAGAAACACTGCATTCAAGTACATTATTTAACCCTATACTAACCTCCAAGCTACAGCAGAACTAGTGAGTTGCATCATTCAAGTGAGGAGACTGAAGTGTGGTTTTGGGAACTAATCCTACAAATCCCATGATGTTTTGCTGCAGAGACTGTTATATCTGCCTTTAATTGGCCAAAAGAAAGTATGAATTTTATGCAAACTAAAGAGATTTAGTAAACTGTTCTCATGCATTACTGATTCTCCTGTATTAGATGCATTTCTAATCCTGGAAACTTAAATATGCTTTTAAACATATCATTGCTATTAGTACACTTTGGATCTGGAATGGACAGAACCCTTAAACATATTACTGCCATTAGTTCACTATGGACTATGATGGACTAACCCTTAAACATATCACTGCCCTTAGTACGTTTTGGAACTACAATGGACAGAACCCTTAAACATATTACTGCCATTAGTTCACTATGGACTATGATGGACTAACCCTTAAACATATCACTGCCCTTAGTACGTTTTGGAACTACAATGGACAGAACCCTTAAACATATTACTGCCATTTGTTCACTATGGTCTATGAGGGACTGAACCCATAAACATGTCACCGCCATTTGTTCACTATGGTCTATGAGGGACTGAACCCATAAACATGTCACCGCCATTTGTTCACTATGGTCTATGAGGGACTGAACCCATAAACATGTCACTGCCATTTGTTCACTATGGTCTATGAGGGACTGAACCCATAAACATGTCACCGCCATTTGTTCACTATGGTCTATGAGGGACTGAACCCATAAACATGTCACTGCCATTTGTTCACTATGGTCTATGAGGGACTGAACCCATAAACATGTCACCGCCATTTGTTCACTATGGTCTATGAGGGACTGAACCCATAAACATGTCACTGCCATTTGTTCACTATGGTCTATGAGGGACTGAACCCATAAACATGTCACCGCCATTTGTTCACTATGGTCTATGAGGGACTGAACCCATAAACATGTCACCGCCATTTGTTCACTATGGTCTATGAGGGACTGAACCCATAAACATGTCACTGCCATTTGTTCACTATGGTCTATGAGGGACTGAACCCATAAACATGTCACCGCCATTTGTTCACTATGGTCTATGAGGGACTGAACCCATAAACATGTCACCGCCATTTGTTCACGATGGTCTATGAGGGACTGAACCCATAAACATATTACTGCCATTAGTTCACTATGGTCTATGAGGGACTGAACCCATAAACATGTCACCGCCATTTGTTCACTATGGTCTATGAGGGACTGAACCCATAAACATGTCACTGCCATTTGTTCACTATGGTCTATGAGGGACTGAACCCATAAACATGTCACCGCCATTTGTTCACTATGGTCTATGAGGGACTGAACCCATAAACATGTCACCGCCATTTGTTCACGATGGTCTATGAGGGACTGAACCCATAAACATATTACTGCCATTAGTTCACTATGGTCTATGAGGGACTGAACCCATAAACATGTCACCGCCATTTGTTCACTATGGTCTATGAGGGACTGAACCCATAAACATGTCACCGCCATTTGTTCACTATGGTCTATGAGGGACTGAACCCAGAAACATATTACTGCCATTAGTTCACTATGGTCTATGAGGGACTGAACCCAGAAACATATCACAACCATTAATACACTTTGGTACTAGAAGGGACTATACACATGTCATTGCTGTTAGTACACTCTGAATGAATATAGACTGAGGTCAGTCATTCCTACCATAGTCCTCACTAATAATGGCAGAACACAGCAGCAGATAAAGGGCCCCTCACAGCATATTCAATTACTCATAAATATTCACTGACAGGGAAATGTGACACAGGTAAAAATTAACACAATTAACACCCACTTCACTTTTCCCTGTAGGTTTTTTTTAAGCCTTCATTTTACTAACATATCACATCTCAGATGCCATCTGCCTGACCCAAAGAGGGGGAGTGAGGGAGCATGCAATTTGCAAATACATTTCATTTGTAATATTTAATTAAATAGCACCTTCTGTAGATGTTTATTGACACAGCTGGATTGTGCCACAGAGCTTGCAATCCATTTTCATGCAGTCAAGAACAATTATTATTATTATCGTTTATTTATAACGCGCCAACATATTCCGTAGCGCTGTACATAAGAGCATTTAAAAGTTAAAAATGTAAACTTTGTTTTCTTATTTATTTTTATTTTCTAACTCCATTTTGCACTTTATTAAATACTTGACCCCCGTGTGATATGACCATTACTAAGGTTTTTATGAAAAAAATAATGATATTAGAGTCACTTTTTTTTTGCCTGAGAAATTATCTGTATTTTGTGAAACTTAATTGCCATGTGCAAATGCAGCATTTGAAAAATTCAAGAATTCATTTTTTTTAAATATTATTTTGAAATACTTATAAATACAGTATACCTAACAGATCCATGCTATTTAAATGGATATGGAAAGTTTCTGGGTTTACTAGATATGTAATATACCAATGTACTGTATTTTATTACTTGTATGCACTTTGTTTTATTAAGAAGTTACTAAAAGCTCTCTTTAAAATCAAACAAATAGTCCCTGTATTGGTCTGCCCACTGCTGCGTAGGCAGATACAGACTCTGTATGGCTGGATGTGCAGTGTAGTGTACTAGCCTATCAGGGACCATGTCTCAGAAAACATTATGCTGTGATGTTGTCCCTGATAGGCTAGGACACCGCACATCAAGTCCTACAGAGTCAGTGGGCAGAGCCATGCAGGATCTATTGTAGGCTTCTTAATAAAACAAAATACATTCCAGTAAATAAATACATTGGTTCCCTGGTGGTCCAGTGGTTCAGATTCATGCTTTCACTGCTACGACCTGGGTTCAATTCCAGTCAGGGAACCAAGAGGTCACACCAGCCTGAAGCTGAGCAGGGTTGGGCCTGGTCAGTATTTGGGTGGGAGACCACCTACGAATACCAGGAGCTGTATGCTGTGGCCCACTGGAGAAGGAACTGGCAACCCACTCCAGTATCTCTGCCATGAAAACTAAGTGGATCAGCATGACCATGGACATAAAGATGTGTGTGGTGTTTTACTGTCCATGAGGTCACGGAGAGTCGGAAACAACTGAATGACGCAAAAATAAATATATACTTACGTATATTACATATACCGTAAGATCCACAAACCTTCCATATCCCTTTAATATTTTGTTATGTGCCAGTATTACTCTTAATGCACGCCCTATCACTGCCATGAAGCGGTTAAGTTTTGCTTCCATAAAACGTTATCATCTGTAACTCTGCGCAGTTTCTCTTTCTCTCTCTCAGATCGCGGTAGAAGTGTGAAAAATATAACAGTGTTTGTTTTTTTCTTGCAAACCTGTGAAAATGGCAGCCCTTACTGGTGGCAAAGACGTGCGATGAGGACAGGTCTGATCTCCGCTGTGTGTGAGACATGATATCAATCTGAAGTGTGTGCTTGTGTTGGATGGCGCTAGAGCGGGGCAGAGGAATGCGCTAAAAAGGGGACCTGTCACCTGAAAATCACTTGTCGTCTCGGAGTAGAGAGCGTGTTGATAAATCGATTTCGCATTTTCGCACCTTCAGGCAGGCGCCCGCGTCCTCCGAAACATGCTGCAAAATGCACCCTTAAACTGATTGACAGCAAAGACAGCTTGCTTGGTGGCACTGCCGATCAAGCAGGATCCCAGGAACCTGCTGTGGACATTTATAGCACTAAGACTTCAAGGAAATGGAAAAATACATCTGGAAATCGTAGAAAATGCCAAGCACTAAAAATAGCGTTAGAAATGTTTTATTGACCAGACACTAAGTATGTTATGATGGGTAGAAATGTGATTGAAAAACCCTCGACTAAGGACAAAAAAACTCTATTCTGATAACACCCACATATTCAGAGCAAGCCGGGAGACGCGTTCTTCCACTGAATTTCTCAGTAAACATAACTTGCACCGCCACTAAGGATTTTGGGTAGTGACATGCAAATGAGGCTTAGAACATATCACCTTTTCTAAAAAGGTATATGGCAGTTTCCCTTTTTATAATCTAACACATGCTGCTTATATCAGAAACACACATTACATTGAGTCATTCTAGAAAACACAGATTTATTTTAGTTAAAAATAAAACTTGTTTTCCACCCCCCCCCCCCCGTGCTGCCTACATAAGCACAGTGTACCTACCAATAGAAACACTGCATTTTGGTATGGGTTTTATCTCTATATTAACCTGCAAGCCAACAGCAGCAGTGTAGAGATCCACAGAGCAATGTCTGGGTTCCTCCTTGCTTCCTTGTGCAGAGGAAAAATGATACTACACATCCCATGATGCTTTACTGCACAAATTGACTTCACAGATTAAAACAACACATTAGTTGGGCAAAACAAATTATGAATTGTATGCTAATTTTAGCAGGGATTTCCAGGGGTGTTAACTTTCCATACCAACTGCTAGCAAACTCAAGAGATTTAGCAGACTTTAGGGTAAGTTTAATAATGTTTATTTTGGTATTTTTGAATGCCAAAAAATGTTCTCATAGACTACCGATTCTCCTCTATCAGATGTACTCACAATCCAGGAAACTTAAATATGCCTTTAAAGCACCTCTATAATTTATTACAAACTTGAACTTGAAGTTTTTCCCAATCTAACAATATTTCTAGCTATGGAACATAAAAAAACATTTCTAGAGAAAATATATATTTCATTTACCTTCCTTGTATCATGGGAGACTCCATCCTGGACTGATAATCTGCTTCTATTATTATTATGCAGCTTTGTAAAGTATCCGCCTTGTAATATAACTGAATAGAGATCTTATTCAAATCCACATCCAAGGTTTTTAATCCCGTTAGAAGCAAAGACAAAATGTCTACCACAATTAAAACAAAATTGAATTCAGCAGGTTGTATTTATTTTAAACTTTGTAAATACATTTTTCTCATTATCAAGTTCATTTCTATACTATAAATATGACACTTCAGAGGACATTACATTTTTTCAGGAAAATTAAGTAATTAAATTACTATCATGAATTTAACAGGGCAGATTATAAACATTACAAAGGATTTTCTTGCATGAAAAGGAGTGCCACAAAAGTTTAACCAATACTTCTTAAATTCTAGATAAGTGTTGATTCTGAAATATCAGGACCTCCCACTGACAAATAAAAGGTTGATCAGGATATAGCACCAGATGAGTTATTGATCTCTATGGAAAAAAATCATTTATACCCACTAGAATAATTGGCTACTTTTGACATTTTTAAGACAAGTTTCAGAAACATTTCAAGGAGGAATGTAGTTCAAGAAAAACTGCACTTTTGTTAAGCATATAAGAAGCCAACATTAGCAGCTGTGTAAGCCTTTGACATGGGTTCCCTAGTGGTCCAGTGGTTAGGAGTTGGTGCTTTCAACACTGCGACCAGGGTCTGATTCCAAGTAAGGGAACCAAAAGGTTACACCATCCTGAAGTTGAGGAGTATTGGGCCTGGTCAGTACTTGATGGTAGACCCCCTATGAATACCAGGAGCTGAATGCTGTGGCCCACTGGAGAAGGAACTGGCAACCCACTCCAGTATATCTACTTTTTTAGACATTGTTGAGTTGTTTCCGTTTCTTCATGAGCTTATGGACCGTAACACACCAGGGCATCTTTATGTCCATGGTCGTTCTGATCCACTTGGTATTCATGGCAGAGATACTGTGTTACAGTCCATAAGGTCATGGAGAATCGGAAACTACTCAACAATGTCTAAAAAAGAAAAAGGCAAGGACATCATTTTTTCAAGAAAATTATAATTTTTGAAGTTGATTTATATGGAAGATTCTATTGTTCTTTCATCACTTTCTGATACCTGGAGCATGAGGGAGGGGTGGGACAGGAGGAAAGTGGAGAAGGAGGAATTGTTAGACAACAGCATCTCACTGAATTTGACACCAACACCCTTCCTTATCACAGCCCCAGAAGAAGGCAAACTGGCATCAATAGATACAAGCTCTGCTCTCCAGAAATGCCGACACCATTCTCACACAAACTTCACGAAAGTATCATGGTTGCCTCCATGGTCCAGCAGAGGTTTATGACATTTCCCTGCCTAAATGAGCTCATAGTCACATTTTTAAACAAATACATTTTTTTACAGTACAGTGATCCTTTAACTCTTTCAATATTTCTGTGCTGGGATCTCCACCTACTTTAAAATCAACCCAGTATGCTGATCTACTTGTTAAGCCTTTGTCGTTATCCTGACATCAATATACCAGCAAAGTTTCATATTACTTAGGTGGTAGCACCACGGAGAGTTCCCAAACCTTGCTGTATGACCACTTATGATTAGGGGGGCGCAATGCAAGAAGACATTCTTATACAATAGGCACAAAATTACTTAAAAAAATAAAAGCCAAGAGCTATATTATTTATCACACTTTGTTTGTGACTGATCTTACAATGTCATCTGTCAGTGTCCCTTTAAATAGAATAAATTGATTTACTGCTAACGCTGTAATACAGACTGTCTTCTACCTAAGAAAAGGTCAAAAAAAAAAAAAAAAAAAAATAAATGGCAAGTGTCATAAAAATATATAGCAGATATACCAGTGAGATTCCAGCTCCATCAGATTTTATGATAACTCCCATTGTTTGTACATGATAGGGACTAGGATAAAGCATGGGTGTAGGAACTGGGGGGGACGAGGGGGACAAATCCCCGCCAGATTTTTCAATGTGTGTAGAGAAGCAGTTGTGCAGTATTTTTATACTATATGCGGACTATATCCCAGACTTTCTTTTGCTTCTACACCCATGGGATCAAGCATGCCTGGGATAAGCTAAAGGCTATCCTATGGCTTTATTAGGCCAAGCTTTATATGTAAACAGACATGCCTGTTGGATCTTAATATAATATAACTTTTCTTTTCCAAGTTATAAGTGCATATCAAGACTTAAAGGAGCATGCACTGCACAAATCTATTTAAAATGACTTAAAACATTATTTTTTTGCAAGAAAAGTCATGTAATGAGTAGAAAATGTTTTTCAATCCATTGGAAATGTACTACTGTGTGCATAATAATTGCCTCTGCTCTAGACTTAGCAATGTATACAATACAGACAAATATATATATATACTGTATATATATTGTATATATATATATACTGTATATACAGTCAGGTCCATAAATATTGGGACATCGACATAATTCTAATCTTTTTGGCTCTATACACCACCACAATGGATTTGAAATGAAACGAACAAGATGTGCTTTAACTGCCGACTTTCAGCTTTAATTTGAGGGTATTTACATCCAAATCAGGTGAACGGTGTAGGAATTACAACAGTTTGTATATGTGCCTCCCACTTTTTAAGGGGCCAAAAGTAATGGGACAGATTAACAGTCATAAAACAAACTTTAGCTTTTTAATACTTGGTTGCAAATCCTTTGCAGTCAATTACAGCCTGAAGTCTGGAACGTATAGACATCACCAGACGCTGGGTTTCATCCCTGGTGATGCTCTGCCAGACCTCTATTGCAACTGTCTTCAGTTCCTGCTTGTTCTTGGGGCATTTTCCCTTCAGTTTTGTCTTCAGCAAGTGAAATGCATGCTCAATCGGATTCAGATCGGGTGATTGACATGGCCATTGCATAACATTCCACTTCTTTCCCTTAAAAAACTCTTTGGTTGCTTTTGCAGTATGCTTCGGGTCATTGTCCATCTGCACTGTGAAGCGCCGTCCAATGAGTTCTGAAGCATTTGGCTGAATATGAGCAGATAATATTGCCCGAAACACTTCAGAATTCATCCTGCTGCTTTTGTCAGCAGTCACATCATCAATAAATACAAGAGAACCAGTTCCATTGGCAGCCATACATGCCCACACCATGACACTACCACCACGCTTCACTGATTAGGTGGTATGCTTTGGATCATGAGCAGTTCCTTTCCGTCTCCATACTCTTCTCTTCCCATCACTCTGGTACAAGTTGATCTTAGTCTCATCTGTCCATAGGATGTTGTTCCAGAACTGCGAAGGCTTTTTTAGGTATTGCTTGGAAAACTCTAATCTGGCCTTCCTGTTTTTGAGGCTCACCAATGGTTTACATCTTGTGGTGAACCCTCTGTATTCACTCTGGTGAAGTCTTTTCTTGATTGTTGACCTTAACATACATACACCTACCTCCTAGAGAGTGTTCTTGATCTGGCCAACTGTTGTGAAGGGTGTTTTCTTCACCAGGGAAATAATTCTTCGGTCATCCACCACAGTTGTTTTCCGTGGTCTTCCGGGTCTTTTGGTGTTGCTGAGCTCACCGGTGCGTTCTTTCTTTTTAAGTATGTTCCAAACAGTTGATTTGGCCACACCTAATGTTTTTGCTATCTCTCTGATGGGTTTGTTTTGTTTTTTCAGCCTAATGATGGCTTGCTTCACTGATAGTGACAGCTCTTTGGATCTCATATTGAGAGTTAACAGCAACAAATGCAAATCGCACACTTGAAATGAACACTGGAGCTTGTATCTGCTCTTTGTAAATGGGATAATGAGGGAATAACACACACCTGGCCATGGAACAGCTGAGCAGCCAATTGTCCCATTACTTTTGGTCCCTTAAAAAGTGGGAGGCACATATACAAACTGTTGTAATTCCTACACCGTTCACCTGATTTGGATGTAAAAACCCTCAAATTAAAGCTGAAAGTCTGCAGTTAAAGCACATCTTGTTAGTTTCATTTCAAATCCATTGTGGTGGTGGTGTATAGAGCCAAAAAGATTAGAATTGTGGCGATGTCCCAATATTTATGGACCTGACTGTATATATATATATATATATATATATATATATATATATATATATATATATATATAGTAGTCTCTCAGTTATCCGGCACCCATAGGGATTGGAAGATGCCGGATAAATGTACTTTCTGGTTGCTTGAGAGTCACATTTAAAAGATGCCTAGATTAGCTGCACATAGGATGCTCTGCTAATTTGTCAGTGAGGGCTGTTCTAGCAGAAGCAGCTTTCACTCCTCACTTACACACAGGTACGTTTGGCTGGACGGTGCGGTGCTGAACCCGGGGAATGTAACACCAACACTGCACTGCCTCAATCACTCGTGTCTTTCTGCTTCCAGGTAAAATTGCAAAGACGTACAGTGGATGCCATCTAGGTGCCTGTGAGCATTTTGTGGCGTGACAACCTGGCTCCTTGCATTTGTTGAGCCCTGTAAAATAAATTTTTTATTTAAAGTACAGTATTCATTTTTGTTCTGGTTGCTTGAGAGTTTTGGGTTTTGGTTGCTTGGGTTCTGGTTAACTGATAGTCTACTGTGTATGTATATATATATATATATATATATATATATATATATTTATATAGAAACACACAAGTAAACCCTGATTAACGCTACCCAGATGAGCACTGATCCGCTATAGCGTTTTCCCCCCCGTTTTTTTCCCTGCTCAGTGCAAATATTTTGCGATAGCTTGTTTTTTGCGTGCCAAATCTCGCTGTCTGAGTGATATGCTTTTAAAATGGCTTGTTTAGAGCTGTTTCACATAGCGCTCCTGTGGAGCATGTGGAGCACAAAACAGTGTATTCCTGTATGTATGTCAATATATATATATATATATATATATATATATATATATATATATATATGCACATTCACCTCAAATATCCTCATAAGATTTTATTTACAATGCTCTCTTACCCTCTAGCTTACGTCCCAAATGCAGGTTCTCAGTATTTTGCCTTTTTTTACCCTGTTCACTGGTGCAAAGACATTAGTTGTAACATCTAAACAGTGTTGCTTTTGAATTCAAAAGAGAAAAAAATGTATTGCTATATACTTTCATAAAAGTAAAAATCTTGAAAAATATCATGAAGAGCTTGAGTGACCAAGCTTCTAAAATTGGTACTTTGGGGTTTTAATGGATGCCGTACTTAGTGCATGCCATTAGTGGATGCCATCCTTCGCTCTCTCTCTATATATATACTACACTGACTTACAGAGATTCCCCACAGTGAACTTATATTGAAGAGCTTGCAATCTGATTTATCCAAGATTATCTAAGTAATGTTTGATATAAAGGGCAAATATAGTGACATAACCAGAGTCCCTCAGCGATGTCTCTTCAGCATTTCCCAAGTCAATAAGAGGCAATAAGACTGAACAACTTCTGTTTTCATGATAAGAATGACCTGCTTCCCAATCTCATTTTTGACCTTTTTCCCTTTAGTATGACCTTCATCCAGTGACACAGGCTCAGATGCCGCTGCTCTGCTTATCTCTCCGTCGAGCCAGCCATCCTGTACCCCAGTGGCAAAGCAAGATTGCGAGTTGCATAAGACGGGGACAAATTGCAGCTGTCAATTCCAATGCGTAGCAGTCTGCATATTATCTCAGGAATATTAAATAAATTAGAATTGTAAATTCCACGTCCTAATTTAGCAAGGAATCAGTTATACCCTACACAAGCTGTGCACTCCATCATCTTACAAGCCCACGCTTTATAGAAAGCATGGAGACAGTCCATCTCACATAAGACAGCGAGAGGTGAGCTATTCTAAAGTGCAATAATTATTCATGGACTATTAATAGTGGTGGACCTATATTTCCACTCACTCCTTTGGGTCAGTTAAATGGGTTAGATTGACTTCCTGTGATTCCCACTACCTCTCATTTCAGTGACTCCAGGTACAGGCTCCATTTCGACGCAGCTTAATTGAAGGGAGCTTATTTATATTCATGAGTTATTTGGCAGTTGTCGCTGAACATCTTTGTGTGGATCCAGATTTTCAATTCAAATTGGATCAATGAATTTCAGAGCCGCGGCTGGTATGATAAATATAATTATATGCCAGTGATAAATTCCTTCAAAGCAGCATTGGCTCTTCCAAAAATATGAACAGTCAGTGTATGCATGTAAGCTAATGACCTCTCTCTCTCTTACACCTTCAAGACTCACTTATAATGCATTCTTTGCATTTTTGCCTGTGAAGCCTTTTTAGCAGTTTGCTTAATCCTGTGTTGCTACAAGTACTGCAACAGATTTAATATATCTAAGAAAACAATCATTTTTGCAATGCCATCCATACACCGGACTCCATCATTGATTACTTTCCCCTCACACATCACTTTATTGAATCCAATATAAGAACAATGTATGACTCTAATGTGGCCCTTAAGCTTTTGATGTGGCTCCAGCCCTCTTTAACAGTACAGTTAAATTCATCTTTCCATCACTTTCCCTTGTCTCTCCATACCTCATTTTAAAGGACAGTATTTTCTGGAATGGAGGACTATGGAGCTCTCCCAGGTCCCCTGGTAGGGAGGGGAGCATCTTGACTCGGCAAGACCAGGGATAGTATTAGGAAGTGGCTAGCTGGGGGGAGGAGCCTTATAAAGGATCAACGCGCTCCATTCTGCCCCCAAGTAGCCATGAGCTAGGTACACACCCGCCCATCCCTTAGTTTAAGAGAGGGTTATATTAATGGTTGAAATGCCCTGGGAAGTGTAGAGGGATCAGTATTTAAAGCCCACAGCCTGAGGATTGTCAGTCTAATATTGAGGATCTTGTGAGGTGTGGCGATGGTTTAAATACCTTAAGGAGTCTGCCTTGCCCTAGGAATTGTCTCCTGCTGGGATCTATTAATCTGTGGCAGTGACTTTTGTGGGTGATTTGACTTACTGTGGTCTATAAGGTTGTCCCTCCTTGAATGGTTACCACACAGAGAGCCAGAGATTATATCTTAGAACTACTTATAGGAGTCCTCCATATTCAGAAGTTGTTGGATTATGCGGCTTCAGTGTAACAAGACCCAATACGTGGAACGTATACCAGTGGACTTGTTTATGTGCTATTTATACCTCTTGTATAGAGGTGAAACCACGTGAGAATACATCTATATGTATACATTTTGTATTGAATAAACCAAGTTTGATCCATACTAGGAGTTGGTGTGCGCTGTTCCCCCTACCCCTGTTTGTATTTTTCAAGTATAAGCACTGAACTGACCACAGCTTTCAAAAAGAGCAGCACACCGTACACCTTATGAGCCAGAAGAGAAAGACTGAAGAGGAAACTCAAAGGATTAACTTAGGGTCAAGAGAGAGACATTTACCCTTTGGGACTGTATGTATATATGTCACACACACTTCATGAGGATACTAAGACTACATCAGTAACCCCATAAAGGACATATTAGTTGTCTATTTGTTTAGGGGAGATTTTAGTGGTATATGAGTTGGGACAGTTAAGCGCTATAGTATACTGGGTCCTTGAAGATCTCAGTTTGGATAGCTTTATATTAATGGTTTTCTTGTTTGCGGAGTTATGGTTGTGTTTTATATTGTCATAATGATGTAAAAAAATGCGTGTATATAAATATATATATTTATGTAGGAGTTTGTTATATGTTGTATAAGTGGCGGATGGTGAGGTGAGATGCCAGGCTGTGGTGAAGTAAATAAGTCCCCACCCTATGGTGGTAAGGCTGTAGCATCAGAGTAGGCCCTGGGCGTGGGCTCCGGGCATCACGGATACTGTCTCTGGCCTGGCTCCTCCTCTCTGTTGTTTAATAGTTATTTATGGTTACTGTTTTCACTATGTTTTATGAATAAACATGGTAGCCTGTTTCCTGTTGTTTGAGTCAATTATTGTGGGTAACACATCACCTGGAACATACTTGACCCTGTTTTAAAGGGATATTTGACATTTAAACTCAAACCACTGACCATGTCCTATTTTCTCCGGTTCCTGATGTTTTTCTCTCAGTCTAGGGGAAAGTTTGAAGCCTGGACTGTCAGTTCAACAGAATATATGTGTATATGTCGCACTGTGCACATATTAATTGTGTACATCTCTAAAACTTACTTTTATCCTTCTGTTCCTCTATAATTCATCTAGTTCATGACCTAAGCATACGTGACTTGGTCTGCTATAAGCCTATATAATTAACCCAACCATGCCAAATAAAGACCATAACTTTATTTAACATAATGTGTGAACATAATAACAACAGATCAAGCTCAACCCCACCCAGAGGAACCCGGTGCCCGAGAGACCTCTGGACCGAACCAACACCAGAAAACTTATCATATAAGGTGATGCAGCACCCCTGCACATAGCTGTGACAAACCATAGACATCAACCAATAGGGAGGGAGGGATGGATGCTTTAACTGCTCTCTTAACTGTTGAGTGACAAAAAGGGTGGGAAACCACCCAATCACTTCCCTGCACTACGCCAGGTCAAATGCCCCTTCCCCCATGCTGTCTCCAGGGGCTGCCTGACAGTAATTCAATGTACAACATAATGGTTACACATATTGTGCAACCATTTTAGGCTTTGGGATCAACACATGCAGCTTTTCAAGTGAAGTAGGTTGACCATCACTGGTTAGCAATTAGGTCAATATGAATATGAGAGATGCCGATGAGAAATGTATACTTCAGGGCTTCATTCAGAATAGTGAGCACCTCCAGTTCCTAAGCATTTAATAAGCCCCTAAAATAGGATACTGTAGTGCAGCACTTATATTATATATACATGTTATACATTATCTTATTTTGTCACCTTAGATACAAATAAAGCAGAACTTTTATTTCATGGAGAATTATGTCAGAGGAATTCAAATGCCAAGGCATTTTCCTTACATCTGTTGTTTATCTAGGTGATGCCCTTCCCTTTAACGTGCCTTCGTAAAATGAGGAGTTAAATGTACGCACATGGCAGCCATATTTGCAGCAATAGATAGACAGAGTAGTAGATTGAAAGCCTGTATTGTATGACCAGCCAGCCAGGCACCGCTATGAGGGAGGCACATAAGATCATCAAAGCAGATGTGGCCATTTTCTGTGTGGGAGGTTTCCTTGCTTGTGCAATCCTGGACTTTGCTTAAAGATGTGCAATACAACAGGCATATGCTTATAGGGGGCCCAAATTTAAAATGGTAGTGGATTACAAGAGTGAAGCCTTTGTGGGCTCATTTGCATGTCCCTGCCCAGGTTCCAAGAGTGAAGTGTAATACTGTATTTCTTGGAATTCTGAGAAGGAAACAAGTTTTTTTTACTTATTTTAGACATTTAAATGGGAACACACATTTACTATTATCTATCTATCTATCTATCTATCTATCTATCTATCTATCTATCTATCTATCTCTCTTATCTATATATATCTTATCTATCTATCTATCTATCTATCTATACACACACACCTCATATATATATATAATGGGCAAAATATTTTAAAAGCTAAATTCCATTATATTTTCTTGCCTGCCGCTGTCTATTACTTTCTCAAGAGTGTTGGTCCTTGTAAACTAATGAGCTTCCTTTAAGCCTTGCTAGAAGCACTGGCAGATGTAATTGATGATATTCCCTTTGTGCCGATATGCACTTCCTGTGAATTTAAAGTCTCCTCCCATCTCAGGATTTTGATCTGCTGAAACCAAAATGGCAGATATCAAAACAGTATAATTGCATAATAGAGGTTAGATTAGTTATTTTTAGATTCGAAAAAGTAAATTGAAAAAAAATATCACCACAATGCTTCTATAATGATAACTCCAGCCCTGTACTTTGAATAATTAGGCCTGGAAATATAAATATGGAGAAATGAATAAAAGACATACAATAAATACAGGTGACTAGTTTTGTACTAAACCAATACTGACCATTTTCTAATAGCCCCAACACCATTATTAGGCTTCAAGTAGAGGTGACAGAGGTTTATAGAGTCAGAAAATTTGACAATTCATGGAAAATAGATAATGCCATACTGAATATAGTAATATTGAGGTTCAAATATTAAATCACACACAATGAAATGGAATGACTAGCTGAGACTAGTGGTTATTATCCGCCGTCAGATTGCATGTATCTATTATTTTGCATCCATTTTTTTTTCTACAAAATGGAAAATTAATGAGAAATGGAAAATAATGTGTTTTTTTTGTTTAAAAAAAAGAAGCTAGGTTGCTGGGTACTCTGAAAATGTAATAATTTCAATGAATACTGAAATAACACATTTGCTATCATGCATTTAAAAAAAGCAGCTTTAAAACCATGGGTGTCTTTAGGTTTTATGTTCCCCTAATCCATGCAGATTTGTGACCCCAATTGGCCCACTTGCAGCTCCTCCTTTCCCCTTCCTCTATCTCACATCATAGGTTTCTGTTTGCTTATGTATATATATGGTATGTCAGAAAGTGTCAAGTATACAGACATAAATATCACTGCACATAGACATTTCTGTGCATATATAAATAAAATTAAAACAATTTTTACCTCAAGCAGAATTATTTTTTAAGTTTGAAACCTGTGCTCTTTAACACCAAAATGCAAGTTTATGCCTACAGTGGCCCCCCTTTACACTAGTGTCCATTTTCAAGATGGCTACAGAGCTTCTTCACTATCTCAAGCAACTACTTCCCAGACTACACCCTTCTTCCTACTAGTCTGATGAATCTATACACCTATACAAGGAATGAGTGGCATCAGATTATGTTAGTGCATTATATTTTCAGGATATATACACAGCAAGATCTATATATCGATGCATGAAGTTTCCTAGCCAAGCTAATATATATCCTCAAACATTAAGTCTAGAAGAAGCGTGCAAACTAAATCTGAAGAATTACATATTTATCCAGAGAATTCCCACTGCATTCAGGCAGAAAGTTACATTTCTTACATCTTCCTCCAGTAGGGTCCCACGGGCTCTCTTTCTCTCTGTAAATAGTGGGAAATTAATTTGCCGAAAGCAGCTCATATTATAGGGTTTTGAGAACTAGACCTCAAATCTCTATCTCTCTAGTTCATCACATAATTAAATATTTAATCCAATTAAATATGTCAGGCTAAGTGCAGAAGAATTGCTGAGTAATTGATCACTGTTTAATTGCAGCACATATAACATACTATAGCTGTTTTATATTCATGAGTAAGTTATTAAGTGAAGTACACTTTTTCAGGATACTAGTGTGCCCTTCTGGATGCCTACCTTGTCGTGATGTACTTCAATTAAGCTGTAAGCTATACCATGTAGAGTCACCCAAGATAGGTAGGTCATAGCAGAGAGGCCAGACAAATTGTAGAATGAACTGGCAACTCACTCTAGTATCTTTGCCAAGAAAACCATATGGATAAGCACAACCAGAGACATAATGACTGGCTTGCTGCGGTCCATAGGGTCATGGAGAGTTGGACATGACTGAGCGAACAAACAACAAGTGTGCTTGTTATGGGATTCTGGGCTGTGAGGAGGTGAAGTTTAAGAGAAAATTTCAAATGACTAGATCTCTTGTTACTGTACTGAGCATGTGCAAACCTGACTGGCAGGTGTATTCTAGTCATAGGGTGTGTGAGGTCCTTGATTTTGATGAAAGACAAGAAATAATACGCACGGTTTGTCCCAATAACTAGTTAGAGTACATTTAGGTCAATCAGTATTGATCTACTTGTGCACAATGCAATATCCTGAAAATCTGATATGGTCCATAGTAGTTTTTTAGGATATTTCCTTGTGAGCATAAGTACATTAAAACTGATTGTTCTGTACTCAGAATAGGAATCCGAAGAGTCTGGTATGATAGAGATGGGTGTGGCAAATGATGGGATACATTGGTGATTGAGAAATAGGGCTATATTAACAAAGGAGCAGGTAGGTAGGCAAGATTGGTAAATGACCGTCTCAAACATGCCAGGATTTCAGGAGTTCCCTGTTGTGCACAGGTGAGTCAGAAAAGAACCAAAAAAGCCTATTTAGTCTACCCTTTATGTGTGTGTGTTTAGCCATTCAGTCGTGTCTTACTCTCCGTGACCATATGGACCGTAGCATGCCAGGCACATCTTGTGTCGGCTGGTGCCAATCCATAAGGTTTTTATGGCAAGGATACTGGAGTGGGTTGTCAGTTCCTTCTCCAGTGGACAGCAATTTGTCTCACCTCTCTGCTTTCACCTGCACATATTGGGTGACCCTACATGGTATAACTCACAACTTCATTGAAGTACACAAGCCCCTTCACCATGACAAGGTAGAGATCCAGAAGGGGAGTCTACCCATTATATATACCCTAAAATTTAGTTTGTGACATGTATTATCACTCTGTAAAATATGTTCTGGATCTCAAAGCTGGTCCCTATACGCTTTTAATGAATATAGAAAGTCTCCAGATGACAAAGGTCGAGAGGCACTGGTTTAAACAGTCATTTGTCTGCCCTTCTAGCAATCTGTCTAGAAAGTAGTGCAGTGGGTATCTTGAGAAATCATTGTGGCGATTGTTGAATACCCATGTACAATATCTGTTGGGTGGAGCAAACTGAAATGACTAGATTGAATTGAGAGATGGTGGAACAATGAACTGCCTGTACAGTAGGACAACAAGTTTACTAGTGCTCATATAGCCTGTTTCAGCAATAAAATCAGTAACTGAGGAACAAATGTCAATGTAGCCTTTGAAAACTTACATTTGAACTTTAACATTGCAGCCTTGGACTTGTACAGGGGTGTTCTCTCCACTCCATGTAAGGTGTCTGGGGGATGGCAGTAGATTTGACCAGGAGGCTGACCTACTATGATATATATATAGTCTTTTATTGCCTCTGTGATTTCCAAAACCCTCCTCAAGATCCACCAGACAGGCCATGATTTGTGAATACACAGGTGAAGCATTTTAAGGCTCCACAGCCTCACTGAATACTAGTTGCCTCACTTTTGTTCAAACAGTGTTTCACCTAAATCATGGCCTAAGTAGTGGGTCGTGAGGAGGGGTTTGGGAATGACTGCCTCTTTTCCTGTAGTCGCCACAGAGAAGTGTGTTTGTAATTTTAGGAAACCATGTTAGATCCTCTCCCACCCCAGGATAAAGGTATTGTAAAGACATAGATATAGGGTTCCCTGGTGGTTCAGTGGTTAGGATTCAGTGCTTTCACCGCTGTGACCTGGGTTTGCATCCAGTCAGGGAACCGAGAGGTCACACCACCCTGAAGCCAAGCACGGTTGTGCCTGGTCAGTACTTGCATGGGAGACCACCTAGGAATACCAGGGGCTGTATTCTGTGGCCCACTGAAGAAGGAACTGGCAACCCACTCCAGTATCTCTAAGATGAAAACCAAGTGGCTAAGCATGACCATGTACATAAAGATGTGCCTGGTGTTTTACTGTCCATGAGGTCACAGAGAGTCGGAAACGACTGAACGCAAAAAAACAAGTCGTTGATCTACACAAGGCTGCAGTGCTAAACCCCCATTGCATTAATTCTTTGATTCTTCAAATGCTAATTATATTGTTAATCCGCTATTAAATACATAAATGAATCTCTTCTGTATGAGGCGTACAGTGGCCCTTTAAGAGCAGTCAGCACAAGGCCAGGTTTGTGCAGACTAATAAAATGTAATTTTGATAAAGCGTCACTCAGCCAGACCGCTACATGCCTGAATGTACCATTTACACAGTACCAGCCATTCAAAGCCAAGGAAAATAATTACACAGATACAGATCTATGGTACTCTAATTAATTGAAAAAACTTTCCTGCTGATAGTGACTGATTATCCATCGCTGTCAACAGGTTCTGCTCTGCTTTTTACTGTTCTAGTAAATGGACACTAAATGAAATATAATAGAAATGTTTAAGGAAAATAGGATTGCAAAAAACTGAAAACTGCTGGTATCTTTTTCTCAGTAAGTTACCAGGCCAAATTCTACAAAGCAATGCCACACAAACATATTGACACCCTAGGCCACTGTATCGCAGCTCTAGTACTCAGGAGAGTGCCTTTAAGAAACAAATCAATGGCTACCTGCACTGTAGAATAATTACCGTATTTATCGGCATGTAACACGCACCGGCGTATAACACGCACCTCATTTTAAGAAGGGAATTTCAGGGGAAAAAAATAAAAAATTCAAATAAAGAACTTTGAAGCAAAATCCTCAACCTCCCTTCTCAACCCCCTCCTCAACCCCCCCATCCTCAAACCCCCTCAACCCCCCATCCTCATCCTCCTTCCTCAACCCCCCTATCCTCAACCCCCCTCCTTAACCTCAACCCCCCTCCTTAACCTCAACCCCCCTCCTCAACCTCAACCCCCCTCCTCAACCTCCCTCCTCATCCTCAACCCCCCATCTCATCCTCAACCCCCCTCCTCATCCTCAACCTCCCTCCTCATCCTCCCTCCTCATTCTAAACCCCCCTCCGCATTCTAACCCCCCTCCTCAACCTAAACCCCCCTCCTCAACCTAAACCCCCCTAAATACCTCCCCCTCACTTACCTGCTTCTGCTCCGGCCTCCGCTCCGCTCCTTGACCCGGCGTGCATGTGACGTCACATGCGCGCCACGTCATTAGCATATACCGGGTGCCAGCACAACGTCACATGCGCGCCGGGTCAAGGAGCGGAGCAGGTAAGTGAGGGGGAGGTATTTAGGGGGGTTTAGGTTGAGGAGGAGGGGGGTTTAGGTTGAGGAGGGGGGGTTAGAATGAGGAGGGGGGTTTAGAATGAGGAGGGAGGTTGAGGAGGGGGGAGGGAATATCGGCGTATAACACGCACCTATCATTTGCCCCCTATTTTCAGGGAGAAAAAGTGCGTTTTGTACGCCGATAAATACAGTACATACAACACATGTAGTTAATAAGTTCAGGGATGTATAATTTAGATTTATAGCAATCACCACTGTACAGCGCTACGGAATATGTTGGCGCAATATAAATAAAGACAATAATAATAATAATAGGTAGGCCCAAGTCTATTGTTCTGTTAGTTGATTCTACATAGAGCTTCAAGTCACAATTGCTACACACTGTATCTTGGAATTCCAAGCACATTTAGAAATATACAACTTACAATACACCGAAAGACTTGAAAGACGCCAAGGGAATTTAGGTTATTTTAACTATTTGAAATAGTTTTCTATCAGATTGCAAGCATGCCCTCTGCTCGTTGTTTGTTTAGTCATTCAGTCGTGTCTGTCTCTCAGTGACCATATGGTCTGCAGCATGCCAAGCATATCTTTTGTCTGGTTGTGCTCATCCATAAGGTTTTCTTGGCAAAGATACTGGAGTGGGTCGCCAGTTCCCTCTCCACTGGACCACAATTTGTCAGACTTCTCAACTATGACTTGCCCATTTTGGGTGACCCTACATGGTATAGCTCACAGTTTCATTGAGGTACACAAGCCCCTCCACCACAACAAGTTAGCAATCCAGAAGGGGTCTGCAAATTATTATGAATGAATTAGATTAAGAGGTTTGACCATCCCTTTAATTTACCCCTAAATGCAGAAATAAAAATAATTTCCATTTAATGTGACTACCCTTAAAGTGACACAGTACTTTACCAATTGTATGATATTTAAAAAATGCATTTTCCAACAATAAACTAACATTGAAGTTTGCCATTCTGAACTGTCAGTCATCTTTTCTGATCCACCCACAGTCATATCTTTTGTTAGTGAGAGATCATTGACATTGGTTTACTGATAAGCCTCTGAGGCACTGGTTCCATTTTCTTGACTGCATTCATCTTCACAAAAAAAAAAGACTAGGCATGCTCAATAATCAGACGATTCTTTGTTTAGTTTTCCTCACCTTAAGGGTGGAACCAGACGTGGACTTCTTGCTCACTGTGCCTTAGGGAGTTCAGCTGCACCTCACTGACGGGGCCCACAGAGGCTGAAACGTGTCTGGGGTTTGCTGTTTCTCCTGTTCAGGGTAGAGTTGCCTGGTATTTCGAGGCTGGATCACTCTATTGGGTGGGACCAGACTGATATACTACAGGATATTTCTCCCTGTGAAGGGCACAAGTGAGCTAAAAGAGGCTGTTCTCAGAGTAGGTATCCAGACCTATAGGACAAACCTCCTTAGGTGCTGTTCGCTCATAGTCTGAGCGCCTCTGACTCTACTTACAATAATTGCTAATTACGCAATGGGGTCTGACAGAATTGTTCTAAGTCTAAGGCCATAAAAAATGACAATTAAAATGGGGTCTGCACATGCTAAGTAGAAACCATTGAAAGAATAAAAGGCATAACAGATTATGCTTGATGGATCACAAATACTAAATGACAAGTAAAAAATGCAAGCTTCAACTATAGTTTACTGTAGGAAAATGTGTTTTTTAACAAGATTCAATTGATTATAATAAAACTGTTAATATTTATATTTCTCAATTATATCATATTTGGAACATATGCCTGGTCGGCACCTTTATATCTTGAGGATATGGACGGCCTTTACATTTCTATAAAGAGAAATTAACATGTGCATCCATTCTATGTATGAACATAGATATTCTAGCAGACTGGAATCAGCTTTTTTTCTCTCTATACACAAGTGCTACACATTTTTTTGTTTAATTCATTTTTTTTTTTCCAAGTCATTCCTTGTCTACCTTTAGTACTGCTGCACATTTATATAAAACTAGGTCACATAGACCCAGAGAGCAGGAGATGGGAATACTCCTCTGGTGAGCAGTTCAGTGCCCTATATTCTGGCTGGCGACATTCAATACGAGAGGCGACGTCTTTGGCGGCACTAAACAAATGCCACGGGCACTGCATGGAATAGAGATGTATGGCAAGGAGAAGAGAGGATGAACATGAAGTCTGCATGAAAACTGCACCAGGCGGTGCACACGGAAATATACAGACGTGTTGGGCTAATAATGACAAATGTCACCAAAAGAGTCATCTGTAATAATATGGCTGTCTTGCTTATTACTTATACAGCACAATGAAAAAAATATATGTTTGAAAACTTTGACTACTTAAGCAGGAAAAAATATCCCACAGCTAATATTTTAATTGGAAAAAAAAAAAATGTTAGTGCCTCTGCAGGACCCTGGATGATACGTAGGTGGAAGGTGTGTGTGAGATGGGTGTTTACGTTTCTGGAGAGCTGTGGTGGCATTAAACAATGCAAGGTGCCTGCTTCTGGGTCTGCAAGGAGAAGAGGTGTGGTATCAATTTCAATCTTATCTAGTTGTCAAAAAGCTTCTGGACTGCCAGTTCCCTCCTCCCCCACCCCTGTAAACACACAACCCTAGGATGTAATGTAACAAACACAAAATAGATTCCTGTTCTCATAAATAGAGTCTTCAGATTCCCCCCCAAAAAAATATTATGACCATGACTTACATAGCTGCAGTGGTCCTTTAAAGGGAAAGAGAACTTGCTTTCAAATCACATTGCTTAAAGTGACAATTTACATCTAGACTTGATTGTGGTCAATTTTTTTCTATATGGTATTTTCAATAAGAAAAAGTAATAATTGTAAAAAGTAAAAACATAAACACAGCCTTTAGATTTGTCACTGTTATATGTAATTATTCATTACAGCAAGCTTCCATTTTCTTTATTGAAACTGCTTCTTGCAGCTTCTTTCTCAACTTGGTGTGTCCTAGTAAACTAATCAGCATTCAATTTGACTTAATCCATGCACTGGTAGTTGTATATGCCAAATTTCCATTGTGCAGATATAAACTTCCTGTGTAATCAAAGCTTCCTTCCGCCTCAGGAAATAGATTACTGGCAATTAAAACGGTAAAATCCTCACTAGCATGATTGTATATAAAAGCAGTACATTATCAATATCAGATAATTTCCAAATATTGTATAATTGAAGTCTATGGATAACAACAGGGCACATTATCAACTGAATTGTATTTAAAAATGACTTTCTATTGCAGTTTATTTTTGTTTACCTTCAATCAGTCTTTCCGAACTACCCACTAAGGATAGACTGATATTTCCGATAGTTGTCAATAATTACTAATTACTTATGGAGGTTTGAATTTATTGTCTTCAGTGTAAAGCCATCTGAAAAACAACAAACTGACCATGCTCAGGCCTTAAAGAGGAACAAGGCTTATTAAATTACCGAGCATGCCCAGTCTTATCTTTTAATAGAGGAAGAGCATGCCCAGTTGGTAAAATTATGTAGTCACAGAGACCTTTAGGTGTTAAAAAAACTGCCTAATTAAGTAGGTATGCTCTTCCCCAGTTCCCATGTTGAGGGTTATTATAAAGATAAGCTAAAGGCAGGGAGGATTTTTTTAAGAAAGCTTAACATACTTAACTTTCAATCTAAATTACCTCAAACTTGAACTCTAGTTTTGTAATAACAACTAATTGTAATTGTATGCATTTATATGTGAGATTCACACGTGTGAAAAGTCCTCCCTGTCACAGGCCTTCCTGCTCTGCAGTGCGCCTGGTAATCACTGTAATGAATAGCATGTTTGGGCCTCCTGCCTGCCGCCATCATGCCCAATCTAATCTGTGCTTGGGAAGGTTTGAGGTACAGATAATGAAAGAGATTGTGAGCATATGGCACAACACCTCCGGACCAAATGGCACAGAATACTCTGACCCGCAATTCATTACTTTGGCAGCAATGACTCAGCCCACACATTGCAAACAAACTTCAACACTCCCAAAAGAGGCCTTTGTAATAAATCCAAATCAATATACAATCAGAAGCAAGAAACAGACAGCATTCCAAGATAATCACTCTCCTTCATGCAGCCATTCTGCGTCTTGCTACAAAATCCAAGTCAAATTCCAAGGTTATGAATGCCATTTGCACTAGGCCTTGATAGAAACATGGCAAATAAGACTTATTTACCCAGACCACTCAATATAGTATAGTATCAAAACAATGTCCCCAAAGTTATCATGTAGTTAGATGACCTGACCAAACTTTTTGAAGCACACTGAGCTACAATTTAAAACATTCAGGTGCATATTACATAGGGAGCCACACAAACAAAAGTATAAATCACAGGAATGATTTACCATTGAGAAAATGGTTAATACAATATATAGACAGTTTTTTTTATATTTTTTTAGATGAAAACAACTTGCTGTTGTGGTGAAAATGGCCCTTTCACCCTTTAAATATTTAATATCCATTTGCCTGCTTGATCGACACACTTCTGTGGTGCTTATGTAATCTCTTTACAAAAATCCACACAAATCAGGAATCAGCCCCAAGTTGATGAGATCCATTAACAGGAAAACAGTGCTGTATGTGGGTAGGTCTCCTGGTTTGTGCATAATCCATCCTGTGCTATGCTTAAAGCTGTGTAAGACAGTGAGCATATGCCTGAAAGAAGCCATGTATAAAGTGTTTTTTTTAATTAATAGAGTGAGAGTGCATTGTGGTCTCATTTTAATGTCCCCGCCCAGTTTCCCAGAGTGCAGTGCATCAACTGTATTTCTGAGAAACTTGGGCAGGAAATATGTTTATTTACTTATTTTTTAGACATTCAAATAGAATCACAAGTGTACTATTCATTTTCTGTACACACACAAATATATATATATGTCCCAGCTCAACTTCCCAGAATGCAGTGTAATAACTGTTTTTCTCAGAACTCTGAACTGGAAGCAGGTTTTTTTTAACTTGCTTTAGACATTCAGGTGTGTACACAGATGCACTTTTTATTTAATATATATATATATATATATATATATATATATATATATATACACATACAATATAGATAGATAGATAAGTGTACAAACATATATCATGTGGACAAACACATAAAAGAACATGATTTGAACATTAAATATTATCCACACAAAAAAGTTTTTCAACAGACACCATACCATCCTTCTTACAATTTATCCTGCTAGAGAAATGTTTAAATATGTTTTCAAACTACTGTATAGTGGTGCTCTTGACTGCTCAATATAGTATGTAACTTTCTTGGAAAAAAAACTTCTGTAATGTTTAAAATTTAATATAGAATTTTAGTGTTTGAGTAGTTTTTATATGGAATAATGTGCAGCTGGCAACCGTTACATAAATAATTTATTACATACTTGTATGTAAGTATTGTACCAAATGTTATTTGCATTGTATTGTCAGATATGTTCATTAAATAATATATTTTGCACAATATTCCATGGAATTAGTTGTTCTATATACAGTAAAACCTCTGTTATCCCGCACCCACGGGGCTGGATAACTGTAGTTGTCGGTTAATCGTCAGTCCCCGAATTTAAAGTTCTAAACAACCCTTAAACACCCCAAAACCCCTCGAAATGCCTTTAAAAAGGCATTAGCACCTAAACTGGGCCATTTAGGCAGTCTCGAACTCCGGATTGTGCCGGTTATGCCAGTTTAGCGGGAGTAAATTTAAAATGGGGAATTGATGCCGGTGCCGGTTGCTTGAGAGTCCCAGTTAGTTGGGTGCCGGATAACCGGGATTCTACTGTATATATAAAAATCCTGCCAGCATGCAACCACTCAGCCATCGTATCTTCAGTTATTATAAACATGGTTGTTCAGATGATTCTTCTTGACTTATATTACAATTATTATTTCTGTCCAATATAATAACACAGAACAAGTTCCATCACAGGAAGATGTCAGATGTTCAACAAGCCTGTGAGCTGTGTGCCTTCCTGTAACCTTGCCTTGACTGCACTGTCCTTAATTACTTTCCATGCCTAAGGTGTGTTTTACTCTTCTGTGGTGTTACGCTGTTCAAGAAGGAGAAAGCTCGGCTCAGTCCCTGGGAGCTGAGGCTCAGAGTGCAATTATATATATATATATATATATATATATATATATATATATATATATATATATATCATGTGCTATATTCAATTGTCTGTTCTGTCCTTCTCTGTGTTCCCTCTTCTGTGCACCCTATCTCTCTCTGAGCCCTCTGTCTTTTTCTGCTTGCCTCTCTCTGTGCACTGTCTCTCTCTCTGTCCTCTCTCTCTTTATGCGTTCTCCCCCTCTCTTTGTGCCATCTCTCTCTCTGTGCGCCTTCTCTTTTTATGTGCGCTCTCTCTCTGTGCCCTGTCTCTCTTTCTGCGCTCTATGTCTTCTCTGTCTAACTCTCTCTCCCCGTCCCTCCCTATCTGCCTCTCTCTGTCCCTCAGTCTATCTCTCCCTCCCTCTCTATCACTCCGGACATATTATATACATTAGAAGTACCAAAATTGGATAAAAATGGGTAACCCATTCAACATCTACTCATTCATTGGCCAACAAATCCTACATCTGATTCACATACCCTAGACTAGATTTATTACATGGTGAATTAAAACTACATTGTGGGAGTCTGAATTGACATACAGAACAAACATAGGCATTTTATCTTAAAGAGTCTAGCATGTCTCTCTATTGACATGTTTTGGAGGAACATTCCCTTTTACAGGGAAATGCCCTTGTCCCTCTTTGGAAGGGAAACCCCCCCTGTCCCTCACTGTCTCACAAATATCCCTCTTGTGAGGGACATAACCCTATTTTCCAGCCCTAACCATGTCCCACTGTTTTCTTTCTTAGTTCAGGTGGAATGTATAGAGGTGGAGGGTCAGTCTACAAGAATGTATGCCTGTATGGAGCACTGTGTCCATATTAAGTGTGTGTATCTCTAAATCTTTGTTTTCCTGTTTTGAAATGCTTGCAAGTGTGTTTTACTCTTCTGTAGTGTTACACTGTTCAAGAAGGAGAAAGCTGGGCTCAGTCCCTAGCCTGTAAGCTTGGGGATGCCAATTGTTGTAAATCTGTACCAGATAACATGGAACTAACTACTTCCAAGTTCTATTAACCAGGACTTGAGACAGTCACTTCTGCAGTGGCTCAGCCAGCAACACCTGGCCTCAGACCATGCACCTGAGCAGAATCTCTCACCAGCTGTCATCATTCCCAGTTCCATTCACCATCAGGACTTGAGACAATCACTTCTGCAGGGGCTCAGCCTGCAACACCAGGCCTCACACCATGCACCTGAGCAGAATCTCTCACGAGCTGTCATCATTCCCAGTTCCATTCACCATCAGGACTTGAGACAGTCACTTCCGCGGTGGCTCAGCCAGCAACACCAGGCCTCAGACCATCCACCTGAGCGGAATCTCTCACCGGCTGTCATCATTCCCAGTTCCATTCACCATCAGGACTTGAGACAATCACTTCTGCAGGGGCTCAGCCTGCAACACCAGGCCTCACACCATGCACCTGAGCAGAATCTCTGACCAGCTGTCATCATTCCCAGTTCCATTCACTATCAGGACTGAAACAGTCACTTCTGCAGTAACCCTGGGCCTCATACCATCCGCCTGAGCAGAATCTCTCACCAACTGACATCATTCCCATTTACCATCAGGACTTGAGACAATCACTTCTGAAGGGACTCAGCACTGACACTGGGCCTCAAACCATCCACCTGAGCAGAATCTCTGCACAGCTGGCATCATTCCCAGTTCCATTCACCATCAGGACTAAAGCAGTCACCATCCGCCTGAGCAGAAGCTCTAACCAACTGACATTTTTCCTAGTTCCAATCACCTTCGATTCTTTTATCTCCAGACCTAGAGCCTCACATGTCACCTCTCTTCCTACTCTGAGCTCATCCAACATTCCCTCTCACGTACCCTGTCTATACCCACCTATGATATGTGTTACTTTATAGTGCAGGTTTCTGCACTATCATCTCCATAGCTGCAACACCCACATACTTAATCACTAATTAACGCTCTACTCTATTTTCAATTACCCATCATGCCCTTGTTTCTCCCTTTTAATTCCTTTACCTTTTGTTTAATGAATCCTTTAGTCTGTAAGCTTGTAAGCTCTCTGTCTTGCAAAGCATTTTGTATAAAAGTGTTATGTGTATGATTGTCAGTTCAAGGGTATGCTCATCAACTCCTTTTGTATCATACCCATGTTTTACTGTACTCCAGCACTACAGAATATGTTGGCGATACATAACAACTGAAGAGGTTCACCAAGCTTCACTCCTTAGGATATGTAGCTCAAAGAGCTTGCTTGTATCAGGTATAGATGGCATCTTCAGGCAAAACAACAGTATTTAGTAGTAATCTATAACAAACAAATAAAGCTATGACAAATACTGTATATACTCGAGTATAAGCTGAGGCATCTATTTTACCACAAAATACTGGGTAAAATGAGTGACTCAAGTATAATCCGAGGGTGGGAAATGTGCTGCCCCCTGTGTCCCTCTTGTGCACTCTGTGTCCCCCTCTCTCTCCCGTGTCTCTTCTCCCCTCTCCCTTCCCTGTGTCTCTTCCCCCCTCTCCCTTCCCTCTGTCTCTTCCCCCTCTCCCTTCCCTGTGTCTCTTCCCCCCTCCTCATCCTCAACCCCCTCCTCAACCACCCTTCTCATCCTCAACCTCCCTCCTCATCCTCAGGCACGTCAAGACGCCGGAAGTAGCGGAGGTCGGAGGAGAAGCTTCAGATACCCGGTATATGCTAATGGCGTGACGTCACATGCGCGCCACGTCAAGACGCCGGAAGGAGAGGAGGCCGGAGCAGAAGCTTCAGATGCAGGTAAGTGAGGGGAAAGGGAGAGGGGGGGTATTTAGAGGGGTAGAATGAGGGGGGGGGTTAGAATGAGGAGGGGGGTTAGGGATGAGGAGGGGGGGAGGAAAAGAGACAAAGCAGTGGTTAGAGAGACACGGGGGGGGGGGGTAGAGAGACACGGGGGGGGGGGTTAGAGAGACACACGGGGGGGGGGGGGGGAGAGTGACTTGAGTATAAGCCGAGGGGGCCCTTTTTAGCCTTAAAAAAGGGCTGAAAAACTAGTTTGTAGTTGAAATGCATATTTTGAAAGTACTACCATCATTTTGCAATACTTTTATAGGTAATACAAGCCAGTGGTAAGAAAAAAAAAGTACTCCATTATTACAAAAATGTAAACGGTAAAAGATTATAAGACACTGATGAGAAACCAGGTTGTTATAGAATGTTAATAGACAAGAAAGTCTTCTAAGATACCTGCTCCAGCAATTTTAATTTAACTCAATTTTTTTTAACAAAAAATGAAAACTATTGTAATTATTGCAGTTAATCAAACATTACCTTCACTCTTGTTTGGTAAACACGCAAAGATCAACCTATTAGCACTGTCAGATAGAACTAATTAATCTTTTAACTCCAGATCAGACCTCCTGACAGCATCCAGGAGGAGTAAGGGGGGGCTACAAAGAGGAATTGTGTGCAAGAAGACCATAGGTTAATGACAACTTAATTAAGATTTAAATTAGTGTCAGTAAGTCTCAAGGAATAGTCAGAAATGGCACCAGGTTCTGTGCATAGATAAATTGTGTAAGGCTCAGTAGCTCAGCAGAAGCAGTCAGTAATTGGCTGAAGGAGCCAAGACCTTTAATGGATATTTAATGACCTTGCCAGTGGTAAGAAAAACATAACATTGCAGAGGAATAAATACAATGCTTTGGTTGTTTCAATACACTCATTTATAGGAAGGTAATCATATTGTTCCCCTTCTGGATCACTACCTTGTCATGGTGAAGGGGCTTGTTTACCTCAATGAAACTGTGAGCTATACCATGAAGGGTCACCCAAGATGGGCAGGTCATAGCATAGAGGTCAGACAAATCATGGTCCACTGGAGAAAGAACTGGCAACCCACACCAGTATCTTTGCCAAGAAAACCATATGGATAAGCATCATATGGTCACCGAGAGTCGGACACAACTGAAGGACTGAACAACAAACCATTGCTAAATAATGTTAAGAGTCTCTATATCAGTGGTTCTCAACCTTTATGGAGCAAGGGATCAGTGGTTCTCAACCTTTATGGAGCAAGGGATCAGTGGTTCTCAACCTTTATGGAGCATGGGATCATTATTAACATGTCAGTTCTTCAAAAATCTATTAACTACTGTGACATGTTTAAGGTGTCAGTCACTACTAATTATTAAGTCCCAAATCATGTTTAGTGTTCAGGCCACCATCAATATTCTTTCTTTCTTATTACAATGCAGATAAAGATCCAAGGACCATTACTGGTCCTAGGACTAGCTGTTGAGAAAGATTTCTCTATATCAGGGATTGGTCCTTTCCCTCTTCACCATCGCAAAATCTGACAGCTGGAGTACCGCCACCGGACGACAGATGGCGCTGCTGATTTTAGCATATAAGGCGCGCCGAAAGAAGAGAACTTGAGCTATGAGAGGTGCGCCTGAAGCTCTGGGGGGCCGAGTGCCTGTGCCGAACATAGTGATGGCCTCGCTGTCGATTCAGCGCCGTCGAGTTGCACCACAATGGAGGGGAGAATAGTTCTTTGCCTTACCTGGAACTTGAAGCTGCCTGAAAACTCACAGCGCCTTCTGGAGGATTGCACCTGTAATTGCAGCTGTCAGTGCTGCAGAAGAAATGCGCAGGCAAAGAGGGATAGATCCCAGGGGTGTTCAAGTATGGTCCTTGGGGGCTGCACTCAGGACTGGATTTGAAGATTTCCTTTCTGTGCACATGTGAGTCAATCAGCATGACTGAAGAGGAGATAGTCTCATTGGGTGCAGCAGGGATATCCTCAAATTCAGGCCTGTGTGCGGCCCACCAGGACCTAACTTGCTCTATATCATGGCAGGACTGTAATCTTCAACATTTTAACCCATTAATGTATTATAGCACCAATGTAAAAACATTATAGACTTACCCCTTGTACGAGAAGATTCTTGAAATATTATGCTATAAAAATGACTGCATTACAATAATGACATTTTTATGCCAAAAATATGAATCCAAAACAATATTGCCCTTTGACAAATGAACCAGCACAGATGGCATTGCTCTACTGCCAGGAGGATTGCAGTCAAGATAAACTGTAAAAAATAACATTGTTTAATCTACTTAAAAAAGCATTACAATGGTTTAAAACCATATTTCTACGTATAGGTATAAAATCTGCTGTTAAAAAGGAGTTAAAAAGACAAATATAAAATACTTGTCTCTTTATTTTTCAGTGACAGGTTAAGTGTTACCTGAGAGGTTTTAATATTCAGTCTTTACATTCTTTTCTAAAGCTCTTTATAGTACTATGTCAGCGTGCCAGCGAAGCTGCCTTATAAATTAGATTAAGAGCTCCAAAATTGTAAACAGCCGCAGCGCTGAATTTTTAGTCTCGGCCGTGGGTTGTGACTCACTTTGCGTTGCAGCCAGCGCCGTGGTAAGTGGCAGCATGGAAAGGCTGAGAGATATGAACTGTGCTCCCTGACTCGGCTGTAACAGCTTATCAAACTGTGAAAATTGCCAGAAACGACTGGTAATGAATCTCGGCTGTGCTGAAGAGAGAAAAAGAGAGATAGGGGATGCCAACTGCGTATCAGCGCTGCGGAGGATCCGGGAAAGTCAAAGGCTTTTTCTGGCGAGCTTTATTTTTTTTGTCCTATCACATAACTAGGAAGGGACAGTTCCTGACAGAGTGAAAAGAGCTGATATTACCGAGTTACTTTAAAGAGAGGTAGAGGGATATGAAATATTGGGCAGTGGCAGCAAGGTGGCAGTCACAGAGAGTACATAAGAAACCTCACGTCAACTGCAGCCGGAGCAATGATTTAAAACATTATAGAAAATACCATGAGATAACCAAATAAAGCACAACTTTCGACCCAGTCTATTCCATATGGTCTTTTTAATAATAGACACAGTATTTTTAGGAATCAGAAAAAAAATGAACTTTTTTTTTAAAACTTTTATTTGGAATAGTTCTCTACTGTGTGGTTTCTTTTCATTTCATTCTCTCTCCCACTAAATGAAAAACCTTTCTAACTTTCACTTTCCTTATGACCCTTGTTATTCCTTATCTGTTTACTCTTCCCCCGGTTTCTGTCTCTTCCACTCCCTTTAGATTGTAAGTAGCGAGTTTCCAGTCTTGTAGGGTGCTCTATTGAAAAAGCAGTTTCTGCAAAGATTCTAAGCTCAAAACAGGGTCCTTCATTTTTGGAAGTTGGTTAAAACTGTATTTTCCTTGTTTTTATCCCCTGTATAGAGCTACAGAATATGCTGGTGCGTTACAAATAAAAGATAATCATCATTAGGCTCCGCCATTTGAGAGCTACTTTTTGACCTAAGATAAGAGATCCTCCCCTTCTGGATCACTACCTGGTCATGGTGAAGGGGCTTGCGTACCTCAATGAAGCTGTGAGCTATAACATAATTTTTTGAACAGATAATTTCTGCTATTTTTTGTTTCTATATAAACTAATTAGTTATTTATTAGTCACAATGAAAGCACGGCTGTTGTTGTTATTCAGACATGTCCAACTCTCTGTGACTATATTGACCAAAGCAATCAGGCACATTTATATGAGTTTCTAGTTGTGCTTATTCATAAGGTTTTCTTGGCACAGTGTTTATTTTAATGTGGATTTGTTTCACTCCTGAATAAAGTATAGATGAAGGCTTCTATCATATAATCCTGCTACATTCTGTGCTGCAAGCTATATATGCTAATATCACAAAGTCTTTCTTAAGTTTTTAACCATGCACCATTTTAATTAGAGTAATTCTAGTGGTTTCTAGTTTATGTAGAAGATACTGTACAGCAGTCGCAATGTCTGTCTAGTGATAGATTGGAACTAGTACCTCCATTTTCAGCTACTAATGCCTCTTCCTGTTGTTATTGTATAATTGTCTAGTCGTGTCACATCTGTATGTCTCTGGTTGTGCTTATCCATAAAGTTTATTGGCAAAGATACTGGAGTAGACTGACAGTTCTTTCTCCGGTAGACAGCACTTTGTCTGACCTCTCTGCTGTGATCTGCCCATCTTGGGTGACTATACATGATATAGCTCAAAGGTCCATTGTGGTACCCAAGCTCTTTCACCACGACAAGGTAGTGATCCAGAAGGGCGTCTCTTCCTGTACAACTATATAGAAAGGTTGCTAGTAACCTTGTACTTGTGGAAGGGAAATGACAGATGAGTTTTCCCATGCCTGATATTGGCCAATCACACTATATTTCCCCCCTCTGTTGAATGGTCCCTGATGCAGTGGCGGAGCTAGTGAATACAGGGCCCTGGTGCTGATAATTGAGGTCTCCCTTTGTAATTTCTCTACACAAGGGAAATGGATGTAAAAGTTAATAAAAACAAACCAAACTATATGTTGGTGGACAGATCACTTTTCAATAAAAATAGTTATCGGCTTCTATCTCTTGGTAAATTAAGACTCCGTCTTTACCTAGCCTCTGCCTGTAGAGGCCCCTATCCTGTTGTTGCCGCTGAGCTGATTTATTCAGGGAAATCTGAATAATGCTGAATGTGAAAGTATTTATTATTTCAATACTCAATACTATTATTGAATACTCAATACTATTATCATTCTCATTATTATTATTGACTAGCAAATTGCCAATCAAAAAATGACGGTCATAAAATTGTAAGGCAGGTAATGCTGTTTGCCACACAATGTAAGGCAATTTTGGTCCTCTGAGTACCTCTAAGCGCTCATTGTGAGCCTCTCCCTTGTGTAGTTTTGCTTGTGTGAGCACCTTCTGCGCTCATTGCAATCTCGGCGCTGAGCGCCTTGGGTGCTCATTGCGAGCCTCTCCCCTGGTGTCCTTTCGCTTCTCTGAGCACCTTTTGACGCTAACTGCGAGCCTCTCCCCTGCTATTTTTTATTTTTGATATATATATTTTTTTAAGAATAATTAATTAATAAATATACTTTACCTATTTCTTATTAATATATCCAGCAATCAATATCCTGAAGAGCTTACAATCTCTTTTGATTTTCCTGCAGCATACAATGTACATTTGACTCTCCCTTGGTGTTGCTGCCCCCTTCTGTGCCCCTGACCCACCTCTGTACTGCTGTCTCCCCCTCGGTGTTGCTGCACACTTCTGTGCCACTGACCCCCCTTCCTGTCCCACCTTTGTGCCCTCGTCGATCTTCTGTGCCGCTGCCCACTCCTCTGTGCAGCTGTCTCCCCCACTGTGTTGCTGCCCCCCCTGTGCCTCTGTCCCCCTTCTGTGCAGCTGCTCCCCCCTTCTGTGCCGCTGTAGCGCCTCCTGTGCCCCTGAAACTCCTCTGTGCCGCTGTCCCCCCTCCCTGTCCCACCTTTGTGCCCCTGTCCATCTTCTGTGCCGCTGTCCCCTCCTCTGTGCCACTGTCTCCCCCATTGTGTTGCTGCCCCCCCTCTGTGCCTCTGTCCCCCTTCTGTGCAGCTGCTCCCCCCTTCTGTGCCGCTGTAGCGCCTCCTGTGCCCCTGAACCTCCTCTGTGCCGCTGTCCCCCCTCCCTGTCCCACCTTTGTGCCCCTGTCCATCTTCTGTGCCGCTGTCCCCTCCTATGTGCTGCTGTTTCCACAACTGTGTTGCTGCCCCTCCTTCTGTGCTTCTGTCTCCACCTTCTGTGCTGCTGCACCCCCTTCTGAGCTGCTGTCCCCCCTTATGTGCCCCTGTCCCTCCTCTGTGTCGCTACGCCCCCTCCCTATCCCACCTTTGTGCCCCTGTCCATCCTTTGTGCCCCTGCCTCCTGGTGAATGTGAAAACCCCTTGATGATGTCACAGCTCCGCCCCCATGAGTCTCAGGTCCACCCTCGATGATGTTGCGGCCCCGCCCAGCGTGACAGACACTGATTTAAGATTACCTTATAAAGTTAATTATAAAAAGTTTATGATCAAATCAGCTGCACTGAAAGGGATACTGACTCTAATGCTATATTTAGTTATAAAAGTGCTATATTCAGTATTAATAGCAATTTGAAGACACAAATAGAATTCAAACTGCCTATTTAAGCATTGTGTTTATTCCAAAGCAAAATGGGAAAAGTCTAACAAAGTGAAGCAATATCTCATACAGAAATAAAAAGAAATTCAAGGTTACTATTTCTAATATAAACAGACATGTGATACTGCACATATCCATTGACAAGAATTTGAACACATGAACATACACAACTAGTAGAGAGATGTCTGGGCATTCTTCTTCACGGCTCTTCAGTATTTCTACAGCTGTATTGTATGAGGAAGAATGGAGATTATGAAAGGCAGAATCATTAACTGCGGCTCGAGAGGAGTTTTAAGTCTCTGTGCTATTGTGATAATGGCCGGTGTGTACAATGGCTGTGTTATCACTCACTGTGCATAATGCATTGCTGACATTACCCACAATCTCTCAATTATTCTGTGTAGGCTGAAGAAGTCATCTCAAAGAGGAAGGGCAAACTTAGCAAAGTGGTTAATGTACAATGGGTTTACACCAGCCAGGTGAGGCCGAAAAGTACCGGTAAAATAATTTAAAATTTGGTATGTATTCCAATTCTGCTATATTATGAAATCCAATAAAGGAAGTCTGCATTCTCAAAACTAGTCTGCTTCATTATGAAACATCAGGATGGAGAACAAATCCCAAAGCAGATTATTATAAGGGTGATAGGGGACTCCAGATGTGGAATTCTTGCTCACTGTGCCTTAGGGAGTACAGCTGCACCTCACTGATGAGGTCCAAGAGGCTGAAATATACATCTGGGGTTTGTTGCATCGCCCTTTCAGTGTAGAATTGCCTGGTATTTCGGGGGTTGGGTCACTCTTTTGCGTGAGACCAGACTGATATACTACAGGATATTTCCCCTGTGAAGGGCACAAGTGAGCTAAAAGAGGTTGCTCTCTGAGTGGGTTATCATGTCCATACAACTAACCTATTAATGTTAGTTCGTTCGCAGACTGAGCACCTCTATTTTCGATATTCATGTATTTATGTTTATTCTACTTAGGACTATTCAGATATTTGTGCACACTGTGACTCACTTTATTGTTTGCCCCCAAGCCCCCACCCCCAGTTACAGCTACTGTATATCCCTAATCATAGTTGTATGTGTATATATGCAGACATTTCTTTGCATATGAACACCATAGCCTTGGAATTAAATAACCAAGTAAAAACATTTATTTAAAATAAAGATGTTGCCTATTTGGACACTTACATGCTAAAATAAGTCATGTCCCTGTGCTAAGTTAGAGATCAGCAAAGTGTGAATCTCCAGATTGCATCTTATAATGCACACAGCATGGGCAGCATTCACCTACTGTCCCTAGTGGTCATCTGGTGCATCGTTTTGAACAGCATCCAACACCACATGACTGCATGGACCAATGTGTAGCTGCCAGACGTGTTGTCTGCATTAGAAACTGCAATATGGAGATTCTTAGCTTCCATATGTATGATATAAGGGATGTCAGCACCCTATAGGTGAGCAGAGGGTGATTACAAATAGTATTAACTCATAATGTTATTTAATTGGGTTACTAAATCTGCCAGATGGCAACATATTCCATAGACCAATTACTTATTTTACCATTGAAGTGTTCTTTTAATATCACTTAATCTGAATTGTACACCATAGCAAGGCCTGATTTTATAAATATGTTTTATGTTTTATGTTGCATTAAAATGAGCATAAAAATAATACAATCAAAAACTGCTTCAGGGTTCTTCCATGGTGATTGCTGCCATTTTGTAATCATAAGAGACTGTAACAATCTATTAGTATCCTCAGCAGGAATATTGGGCAGCAGACGTCCTAAGCACTAGAACAAACACTGATAGATCTAGGAAGGTAAATATCTTATTAATACAAGAATGCCCCTGTGGTAGAAATGTCACTGTCCAGCAAAACGTGAAGAATAAATCTCTGCTTAAATATGTGTAGAAGATACAATAACTAGAAGAAGATACAGAGAAAGCAATATAAAAAAGAACATACAAAAATAGAGGAAACAATAAAATGTTATGTATATAAATGTCACTATATCCATAGACACACAAGCTTTAGATTCAGATAATATTGCTCTGGATACATTTATCAGCAGGTTGCCCATTTAATGGGACTTTAAACTCTTGGATATTGCTATGAACTGTTAGGTAGAGCAATTAAAATCAAATAGAAAATATGTAAAAATGTATTTAAAGCTTGTAAATGCTAAATATTACAGCACTCAAACTGTTTATTTACCTTCAGTCATCAGGAGTCAACCTGCACCAGAACAAATAGGGACATGTTCTCAGATCATGAAGGGACTCTAAACTACAATCTCCCTCTAAATGCTTATATACGGGCAAGTCAATCAGGATGACTTAAAAAGGGATTGATTCACCTGTGCGCAGCAGAGATATCCTTAAATCCAGGCCTGTGTGTGGCTCACCAGGACTTAACTTGCCCACCCCTGACTTAGATAAATTCCATGTTTCTTTTACATTAACGTAATCTCAGTCTATATATATGATTGGATTTTATATAGTTCACAATATAATAAAAAATGGGAAGAAATGTTAAAGGATAAAAAAGAATAGCCGAAGAAAAAAAGAACAGGAAAATAAATTATAGAAATTACCATTTCCGCTGTAAAAAAGCTTAATAAAGAATCATTAAGTCATCTCTGACATGGAAAATTAGAGCAAGATAAAACACTGTGTTGTAATGAGTGTTGTAATGCACATAAATATAGACATGAAAAGAGTTTTATGTACTCAATGTAAAACTGAGGCAACCAAGTGTAACAAGAGAGAATCTGAGAACTGTAGTGACTGAATTGCAATGTTATGAGGTTATGTAGTGTTCTTTAAACTAAGTATTAGAGATATACACACTTAGGGCCTCATTCTATTATCGGCCGCAGCCGCTGCGGGGCCGCAAGGACCGGCCGCAAGCTATTCTGCTATTCTATTCCCTTACGGCCGTAGGCTCCGGCAGGCTTGCGGCCGGTGCCTTGCTATCTCTTGCGGCCGATCGCGCCGGAGGAAAGCCTTTGATCTAAAACGGCCGCAAGAGATTTGCAATTCAATTGCTCCGGGAAACCTCTCTGCAAGGCTAAAAGCGAGCCGCAGTTACTTGCAGGAAAAAGGTCTCGCTAGCACCAATTAAGCACATAAAATAGCTCAAATAAAGCCATCCTGCACTTTGAGAAGACTATAAAGGGATTTTAGGTGTTAGAAAAAATAGCACATAATTATCCTGTACTCAAATCCGTAAAATATTTCATTTTTAATATCCGTAAAATATCCATGTAAAAAGTCCAGAGTGCTTGGAGCACCTCAGACACACCCCCGCCGCAGCCGGCAAATAAACAGTTAATTTGAACTCGGGTTTGGGCAGATGTGCAAGCTTGAGAGTGGGTTCCTTTTATTCCTCATGTCCCCCAATATGATCCCTAGCATTTACAGAGCTGTACAGTGCAGGCTTGAATTTATTTTTGAGTTTTTATATTTCACAGTTTACGGCCGGTTCCAAGATATGCGGCCGGCCGTAAGGGGAGATCCTTGCGGGGCCGTATAATAGAATCGCGAGTTAACTGAACCCTCGCAAGGAATCGCAGCCTTACGGCCGATTTACGGCCGATAATAGAATGAGGCCCTTAATATGCACACAGTGGTCTGAAGAACTGACACTCCAGGCTTCTATAGTCCTCCTGGACTGTGAGAGAAAAATACAGGACTATCGTGAGAAATTGGGACATGCATAGGGCTGGAATACAGGGGTTTGCTCTTAAATTGAGGACTTTGCTTCAAGAGATGGATATTTGGGGGACAAAGAAGGAAAGGGGGACTTCCATTGAAAAGAATGACCGTCACTCCAAAATAGCACAGTTGTCAGGCATGGATTATGCATCATTAGTGATTAAGGGGAACAGGCTTATGTGGAAAAAGGAGGCTTTAAATGACCACTGTAGTTTATTTACCAGTAAAGAGCATGTGTTTGTTTGCTGAGCATAGATTACTAAAATTAATATGCAGTTTGCATAAATAAAAATAATTCTTAGCTTATAAACTGTCTGTTTTCTCCTCATGCAGAGCTGTGTATCTCCTCCCACCTGTGTCATCAGGGGCATGGCCAGCTCTTCCTGTGTGCTGGTCAATCATGGAGCTTGGAAGAAGGCTGGGCTGATGTCATTGGTCCTGCCCCATAACATCATTAGCTACACCCCCACTGTCTGCACAGAGGTAATAGCTCTATTGTAACATGACACTCATTTACATTATATAAGCCACCAGAGACCCCCTTACTGAGCATGTTCAGAATGAAGCAGAACCTAGACTGCTTTAAATCTAAGCAAACAATCATAAATCTAAGCAAACAATCATATGAGCTTTAATTATACATGCACTACAATGGTCCTATAACATTAACAGGGGCCATTTTAAAAGTATTTTTCTTGATTACTGAACTTCACGTTAGCTTCTCATGTATATATATGTACTTAAATATTTATTAAATGATAAGAATGATTATCTTAGTCACTCCCTTGGCCCTGGCTTCCAGCAGTGTTTGTCTCGGAGGTTATAGCTAATTTAAGTCTGACGTCAAGCACATTTCTAGAGTAATATTATATTAGCACAATCTTAGTTATTTGGTAAAGCCAAGGATTGAGAAAATATTGAACACTTAGGAGTCAGGAAGATTTTACATGAGCCAGACAGATTGATCTTAGAAGGAAGCTCTTATTAGCGATATATTATACTTAAAAAAATTAGCTTCCAGAAGTACAAATTTTAGGAGCCACACAGAGTAGATGTATGTCTGTGTTTTTAGAGTTTATTTTAGGTAATATTGGGGTGCACTTAAATAGGACTAATAATGGTTAGGTCTGAACAACAGTTGATGCACCAACTGACATGTTATTGCTTTTGAAACCTTGAGTGAGTCACTGGACTAGTAGTACTAAAGAGTATCTTGGAAAACCTGACCACTCCTGTGTTACATATTTGTAGTACATATCACCCACTATGTCCTTTTACCACTGTTTAGGAAGAAAATTTAAGGAAAATGTATGTAACAAATTAACTATGTAAGCCATGAGCATAAAATCATGTGTATAGAATTTCCCATCTTGTCTGGCTTGAGCACTTGCTCTAAGCGTGGAGTCTAAGGGGTGTGCTGACCTTATCTATAAGTGGAGGGAGGTTGGGAGATTTCAGTATTTAACAACTACCCTCATCCTCTGCACATATTAAGAAGCAGGCAGTAGCAAAATAAGCGACAAGCCCTACAAATGCAGAAATGTAAACACCCCACTCACACATGCAACCGTCCACACAGTGTCATGGGTGCTTACAGGGAACATACTATGCATCACATTTTTTTATTTATTATTAAAACCTAGCTTTATGCTTTTAATTAGACTCAAATATTTTAAAATATATATATATTTTTCATCACGCAGTGATCTTTAAGTGCATGAAAAATAAGACTCTAATGTAGTTGTATTTATATATTTTTAAGCCCTCTATTATCTAGTATACCCATGAGCTGTTTATATTACTCTTTGCAGAAAAAGAGACGGCAAAGGTGTTAAAGGGATACTCTCATGTGAATAATGCATTCTTTAATTCAAAGTGCATCATTAAATTTGCATGCAGAACTGTTTGAAACACTTCTCTATTTAATATTTCAGAAGTTATAAATCTTTGTTTTGTACCACAGAGCACTGACAACCAACATAAAGCTAGCAGTTCTGCATTGTTGTTCCTTACTCACTGTTTTTCCTGGTTACACGGTAGAACAGAGATTTTATATAAACTGTAAAAGTTGGTATGAGACAAGGACAGGTATAGATTTTTTTTGATTAATTATTTATTTACTTAAGCTAAATAAAAATATTAATGTAAAAAATGGACGTTGCATTCAAACTGACAACTTACAGTGCTAGAGCAGAAGCTTCAACCCACTACACCATGTTTCTGTACAATAAACTATGAAGTTTTAGTACAGGCAGACAAAAAATACAATATCTCAGTTAATTCCAGGTAACTTTAAAAAGTTATGTAGTAGTATGTAAAGCTATAAAACATGCTAGAAAAATATGTGAGTTCTAGGTTCCTTTAAAGACGCAATATTGTTATTTTAAAGGGCTAGGACTAAAATCAAGTTTAATTTATGTTAACGTGCACTGTTAGAGAATATTACTTATATAAATGTAATGGAACTTGCCTAGTTTATGGAGAGGAAAAGATGACATTAGAAGTTCCATTTGTGTCACTGACACTTAGAATGCTGTGCCAAAAGTTCAAGAACCAATCAAGCTACAGGTAAAGTTCTAAACTGTAACAGTTATGTTAAAGGTATATCTAAGTTTCCCTATCTTTCTAATCTAACACATAATACTTATATCAGAAACATACCTTGCAATGATTCTTATTATACACATACAGATTTAATTTATTTAAAAAAACAAAATGGTTTACACACCCCCAGAGCTACTTAAATAGGCACCTTGTACTAACCAATAGAAACACTCTGTTCAAGTACGTTTTTTTTAACCCTATACTAACCTTCAATCCAACAGCAGAAGCAATGCTGAAATTCAGAGCTGCACTGGTGAGTTGCATCGTTCAAGGGAGGAGAGGTGTGGTTTTTGGAACAAAGCCTACAAATACCAGGATGCTTTGCTGCAGAGACTGATGTATCTGCCTCTGATTAGCCAAAACAATATATGATTTTTATGCTAATTTAAGCAAGGATTTTCACTCACGTTTGCAAACTCAAGATATTCAGCAAACCTTTGTGAAGTTTAATAAGTTTATTTTGGTGTTTTTTCAAAAAAAAAAATGTTTTCACACACTACTGATTCTCCTCTATCAGATACATTCCTAATCCACGAAACTTAAATATGTTTGTCAGTGTTCTTCAACAGCTCACATCACCTAATAAGCAATAAAAGTGATAAAACCTTTTCACGTATATTTGAACAGCTATAAGTGAACTCTTTCATATAGGACCAGCTTGTGTTTAGTAGAAGATTGCTCTTTAAATGGACATGGTTTCTGAATTTCACTAGAAATATAATATACCTATTTATCTCTTTAATTGTGTGTACTTTATTTCATTAAGAAGTGCTTAAAAGCTCTGTTTTCTGCCTAAAATAGTTCCTAACTGGTGTCTCCCCTCTGCAGCTCATGAAGACAGTGATTGCATAGTCTCATAGTAACCGATCAGTGGCAATATTCTGCAACATGCTACTTGAGAGTGGTCATTGCCTAACTTAGGCTAATTTGAAACATTGAGCTGTATTATTGTAGACAAATAAATTAGTTTTTAAGCACTTCTTAGTACATAAAAGTACATATATACATAGGTATATTATATTCCTTGTTAGATCCAGAAACCTTCCATGCTCCTTTAAGTTTCTGAGGCCAGGCATTAAGTGTGTGAGCTTTTCTTCACCGCAGCAGCTTTAATATATGTTGCTAAGTAGAGCTGTACTTCAGAATCTGTACTTTATAAGCTGTTTTATGCGGCACTGGAAACATTAATTATACACTAGACTCACAACTCCCCACATCTTTAAGAATTATTTTAAAAAGCCTGCTCTGAACTAGTTTTTTTGTCCTTGCTATTTCTGAGCAAAACAAGTGAAAATCAGCCGAGCAGCAGATCTTTGTTCCATGACAATGGCAGAGCGGAGCAGACAGGCTGCTTATGTTAATGTTTGCATCAAGGGGCTGATTGCTATCTTTGCAAGACTTGGGTGCATTAATCTCCAACGTCTACACAGTTCACTTGGTCAAGAGCAGGCAAAGTGGCTTCACATGAGAATATCAATGCACCCGGTTCATTAGAATATACATCTGGATGTGCACATTCAGACACAAATGCTATGCTGTGGCGTCAAGCTGCCATCTCTGTTCCTGTTCAAGGATTTAACACAGGTGGTTGCTGGGAATCTTTATATTGCTAAAAATAAAGTTGGAATAAAAATGGATGCTGGAGCCGTAATATTGGCGAGACGGTAGACAGCAAAGCTCTAAGTAACATCTAAGTCTGCTTAGAAATAGTGTAATCCACCATTGTATAGGACATGGCATAGCACAGGCCTAGGGCTGCACGGTTTCAGTGGGCATCAGGTTTGCTAGAATGCGTATGAACAGATATTTATATATACAGTAACATTTCAATGGGTTCCATGGTGGTCCAGTTGTTCGGATTCAGTGCTTTCACCACTGTGACCTGAGTTCGATTCCATCAGGAAACCAAGAGGTCACACCATCCTGAAGCCATGCAGGGTTGGGCCTGGTCAATACTTGGATGGGAGACCATCTAGGAATACCATGTGCTGTATGCTGTGGCCCACTGGAGAAGGAACTGGCAACCCACTCACTTCCATGAAAACCAAGGGGATCAGCATGGACATAAAGATGTGGCTGGTGTGCTATGATGTCAAGGAGAGTCAGAAACGACTGAATGATGCCAAAATAAGCGCGCTAAAGAAAGACTGACAAATGTAACACCTCAGGTACCCAGGTTTCCTCAACATCCCCCTCCACACAGCACCCACACCTCTTAGCATCCATCCATACATAGTACCCAAGCCCAGGTTCTCTACTGTGCTCTACTGTCATCCAGCCTTTACTCTTTCTCACCTCTTCCCTGATACACATCTCCAGCATGCTGGACTGCTCCACACTGCGACCACTTGGAGCTTTAGTACAAATGCTCAACAGAAAAAAAAATTAATGCAAAAAAAAAAACTACACAGCACTGCCCCCTCCCCAGAGGAGGGCCCTAGTGTATTGCACCAGCGGTAGCTCCGCCCCTGCATTTTATCATACCAAGCCTTCATATTGCACATCTTTGCAATCCTTCTTATATCGATGTATTAGGCTAAATAACCTATAATTTAGTTTGGGAGTCAGCATGTGATGAAGGGAGAGCTCCTGACTACCATGAGGGAGGAATACATTCCCTTGTTATACTGCACTGATAAGGGGGCACAACGTTGCTGGGATAATGATCAGCAGCTAATAAAACAGATTATGGTCAGGCAGGCTACCTAATTGCAAAAAGGCATTACAGCTTAGAAGGTCACAAAGAAATCAGATCAACACATTTGCTTGGTTCTCTTCTTAACTGTAAATAAGCATCCACATCCCATCTCAATACCATGATATGTATATGTATCTACTGGGAACTGGCTTAGATTCTCATTTTAAAGGCAAACTGGCAGTGGGTGGTGCAAGCATATGAACCTGTCCTCCTTGTACCGCAGCTTCAGAGTCGGCCAACAACATCTTAAAAGCATTTTTAGAACTCCCCTTTTTAGGAGATGTTGCTGTTTTCAAGGAGATAGTGCATTGCAGTTGCTTTAAGAATGAAATCTTTATTATTAATAATGTATTTATTACAGTGTATACACAAACTTATCATTGGCCAGTTCCTATAGAGTGCAGTAACTAGGGACACATTATGGCTGAGATGTTAGTTGGCTGCTAACAAGGAAGACTTTCCTCCCAGCATTTGCACAGCAGATGTAGTATGTCTAGGCCGTTAACTCCGAAGTAATTATTGTAAGTCCATCAGACAAACAGTCTTTTCCAGTCACATAGGGCACACTCTTAACCTGCCACAAGAAGCTGTGCAAGGAATGAGAATTGAATGTGTAAACTGTAATGTATTTAATGTCCATTTTATAATCAAAAATAACAATTCTATATGACATTTGGGTACATTGCAAGTTAAATGTTTGATATGTTAAATTGCAAAGTCAAAGAGTGCAATTTTAAAATAAAATAAGTAGTAAAGAGTCAGGGCTGGCGCTACCCCATGGGCAAAGTAGGCTGCAGCCAGGGACACCAACTTATGAGGGGCGCCATCACAAGGCGTAACATTTAGCACGTAACGTGCCTCTCTTGTGTCATGTCTTTTGGCAAGCATGTATGACTAAGAATAGGTTGTTTTTGTACATACTTTACCGCCTTTGACTGGTATTTTTTGCCTTTTGTTCATTATATAACATATTTAAAATAGTAACATATTCCGGTACTTGTAAATTAAATGGGGTACAATAGATACAATCCCAAATCGGTTTGAGCCAGCCTTGTATACAGCAATGGGCAAGCATTTTATGCAAAGTGAGCAGCTTTCAAGAGACCTAGCTCTATATTTTTCAAGTCACAAGTAATTACTGGCACAGAGCCTGATTCAATTGCAAGCCCGCATGGATGTCTGCAGGCCGTGCTACGGGCTCCTGTTCGTCTCTGATTCCGGTGCTATTCAATTAAAGGTGCCTGCGAAAGCCGACTCTGTAAACCATGCACTCGTGTGTAGCAGTTCAAGGCGGGAACATGATCAAATAAGCAAGACCGTAAACTCCCATTACGAAACAGCCAATATACAATGAGACCGCCATCATTAAAACATGGAGGTTACATGTCAATCAATTAGGCTCGGGGGTCCGATATGCGACTCACAAACCCTCAAAATACGAAATAAAAAAATGAATGCCAATACTGTTCTAGTTCATATGGGTGGCCTGATTTGTATTAACTCATTGATACCCGAGATCGATTTAACCCCAAAATGAAACAATTAATTTTGCTGCCGATTTGCAAGCTTGAGACAATTGTGCAATTCATTCGAATGTCTTTCATCGCTTTCCCCGTCACTTACAGTGCAGTATTGATTATTTATTTGCATTTACAGTGCACTCTCTCGCACTCGTGGGATTTTCTTCCACATTTTCCATTTATAGGTGTGAAAACATTTGCCGGCTTGGGTAATTGTAGCAATTGAATATCGATTTGCGATTTTAGAGATTGTAACCCATTGCAGAAGTGAAAGATCAAAGGCATCGGGAGGCTGTAAGTTACAGGTTTAACCATCGTAGAGTTTTCCCGTCCGTTCGGAGTTGAGCATTACAGTGTACCTTTAAACGAATACCCTTCAAATGTGCCATCATGAATCCAGCCTCCATATCTGACTTAATCTAGGCTGTTGCGTGTACCCGGGAAGACCTTGAGCAGATGTTACATGTGCCAGTGAGGCAAAATTCCAGCAATGTCAGCAATCACAAGGAACTGTGCAAATGAGTGACCCAGGTCACATCGTGCTACTCTCGCTGCCTCCTCCCTGCAGGTACTGATGGGCTCAACCTGTTAAAAGGTTTTTCTCTTCACTTTTTACACTTTTTTTTCTCCTAGCAAGCTTCACATCCCGTGCTGTGCTGGATCTCTTTGACAAGTGAGGGAATAGCCGTCATAAAAAATAAACTGCCATATCTCCAAAACCAGATTGTTATTGTTTTAGAGAATGACAGGGACGTGAAACATTTTTTATTTTATTTGACAGATATCGTACAACTACCAATTCATTATTATTATATAGCCAGAGCATTAAATGGACAACTGTGCTACAAGAAGAACTTAAAGAACTTAGGCCTCTCTACCGTTGATCTAAAAAAAGGCATTTCAAATAAACAGTACATACAATCTATCTAGAAAAGTCGTACCTCAGACGTTCTGCTCCACCCTCCCTGAACTAACTATTAAACACTGGTTTAATTTAACTGGCCCAGTCAGCGTCCATATTTATTAAATAGCTGGTAAATGGCTCAAGATCCTGCTTGTGCTTGAAGATAACAAGGACAATGTCTAGACATGGGGTAGCCCATTTTATTTACAACATTTGCCAAGGTCCAACTATGTTTTTCAAACTAACATTGAGGTCCAAATTCTATATTTTATGGTAAACATAAATATTTTAATATAATGGCACTCCAAAGGGGTCATCATTTGATTGGATGTTTGTGTAAAGATTTAGAATCTTTGTGATGGACTTGTAGCAAATTAAATAATACAGTTTAAGTACAGAAGTAAGAGGCCAAGGGCCTAATAATACAGTGGAAGTATGGAAGTAAGAGGCCAAGGGCCTAATAATACAGTGGAAGTACGGAAGTAAGAGGCCAGTGCCCTAATAATACAGTTTAAGTACGGAAGTAAGAGGCCAAGGGCCTAATAATACAGTGGAAGTATGGAAGTAAGAGGCCAAGGGCCTAATAATAAAGCGGAAGTATGGAAGTAAGAGGCCAAGGGCCTAATAATACAGCGGAAGTATGGAAGTAAGAGGCCAAGGGCCTAATAATACGGTGAAAGTATGGAAGTAAGAGGCAAAGGGTCTAATAATACAGTGGAAGTTTTAAAGTAAGAGGCCAAGGGCCTAACAATACAGTGGAAGTATGGAAGTAAGAGGCCAAAGTCCTATTTAGGGCTCAGGTATTCCTGTTGACTCCTATTGTTCTACACTAATGTATAATAAAGTTTAAGTATTGGTATAATCATAAACATTCTATTAGCCTTCAAAATGACAAAAACAAAAGAAGTCCTCACCTTTTTGCTGGTAACTCAAGTTGCAAACGTGCAAATTTAATAAAAGGAAAACAATAAAAATCTCTACCTAGAAGAAGCCCACAACTACGGACTTCTTGTTTCTTTGCCTGAGTTGTGTTTCAGACAATTTCTTTCATATGAAACTAAAAAGGGTCGATTTCTCATGTGGTTACCACCATTAACTCTGTTAGCACAACTGCTGTTATATGACATTTTTAATCTAAAAAAAAATACAATAATTTTTAACTAAGAGGAATATGAGTATGTATCGCTAAAATCCTCGAGGGATTCCTTCTTCTCTGGAAGGTTCATAATGATGAAGTCCCAAAAGCTTACTTATGTCCCTAAAACTAGAGACTATCGCATTCCTTTTGAATAATTAAACAGACTCTTTCCATATATATCCATCAAGGAGTTAAATTAATAACTTTTATGCTTAGCATTTCCTTTAGTAGGACCTTATTGTGCTCTCAAAAACTATTGTCACCACTCACATTTAATTTCTCAATATATTGTGCACACTATTTTCTTAAATGGTTCCCGCCTCTACCAATTATTGGCAATTTGCTCCATAATTCCTTATTAAAAATATAATAACGTAATGTGCTATTAAAGAACTGCCTTTTTAGGGGCTCAACAACACCATCAAATTAAAGCCTAACAGCCGTTTCATCATCTTGTACAGCTTCCTCAAAGGCTTGACCATGAATTTAGGGGTATATGTAAGCTTTGGGGCTTCATCAGTATAAGTCATCCAGAGTAGGAGAAATCACTTGAGGATCTTAGGGATACAGCGGTTTCCTGCTCATATTCCTCTTTGTTGTCAATTATTGTAATTTTAAATGCTGTGATTTTTTTAGATTAAACATTTCCTATAACAACATTTTCAATATTGCTAACAATTTCTTTCATATCTGTAGGTACTGCTCAGGAATAGAGATTGGATGTAAGTGGGTGGTGGGAAAGTCTATGTTATCATTCACTTATGTCCCATACATTATGCTTATTAAGCACACTAGCTACAAATTAGCATATGGAACTGCTGAAAATTTCAGGAATTATTGACTGTAGAGAAAAACAGCTATTCTGTTTTCAATGCTCTTTTAAGAATACAGTACAGTATTGTTGGGCATTTTACCTTTAAAATTAAAGGTTGAAATAATTGTAAAATAAATAAGTAATGTTATAACCATTTAAACATCTGTTTAGCTAGCAATAAAATCTAGAACTGAGTTATACTTGAATTGTACAATGAAAAAATGATATGCTTTGGATGCTGACTAAAGGCGTAATTAAGCAGGAAAAAAGTTATGAAGTTAATTTTTAATAAGAACAACAAAAATACATCTTGATGGTTTTGCTAGGCCATGGTACCTTGGTGGGTGGTAGTCATGTGTATAGGAGGAGCTTTACATTTCTGAAGACCTGTGTTTGCCTTTCCTGATGCAAGATGCCTGCTTCTGGGTCAGTTAGGGGGGAACAGGTGTGGTTTTACTTTCAATGACATTCAATTATCTAACAAAGCCTCCTGACCTCTGTCTCTTTCCTCCTCCATCACCCCTGCCTCTATCAAACCACCTCCCAAGAAGTGGTGTCCCAAAGATAAAATGGATTCCTCTACTCATAAACAGATAGATTTTTCCAAAAATGTTTTTTGTCCATGACTTAAATTCCTGCTTATATTTTTAGTTTATTACATACTTCCCAAACAAGTGACCATTTTCTAGAACTACAGTGGTCCTTTAAAAGATATAATTTTTCTGGCCCAAAAATGTATGTAAAAAGCATCTCTCTATACTTTCCTGAACTGTACACCCATCTACTGAGCATTATGAGCTTCTGTGTGCAAATCAGTACCATGGACAGCAGCTGCAAGCTCCGCACCATGCTGCGTACAATACTAGATTGTACTGTGTGAGCTTATATACATGAGGGAAGGGGATTTAACTACATAATAACACTGAGGGGTATTGTTCTGGCCACCATCCAGGCAGACAAGCATATACTGATTAGCACTTTAAATCAGCTAGTTGACATTCTGGAGCCTCACATTTGCATATAATGCAGCACAGACAATTCTGGGTGTCTTAAGAATGATTCACTTTACAGGAAATGGATAATACAATGCATAGATATTTTGTTTAAGAATACCTAAAAATGTTTTTTTAACTATGCAGGGAGGGGTGCAGGAGGAGGCAACAGGCAGAAGTCCAAAGCCTTTGTTTGATAACTGGATAAGATTGAAATTGGCACTAAACCTTTTCCCTCTCATTGTCCCAGTAACAAAGGATGCAACCACAGCTCTCCAGAAATCTAAACACCCTTCTCTCACACATGCAACTTCAACCAATATATCATGGATCCATCCAGGGTCCTGTAGAGGTAATATTTTTTATAATTAAAAAATGACTTTTTCCTGATTAATTATGCTCTTTTTTTCATTATGAAGTGGTACTGTAATGCAATATTATCAGTGCTAATACTAGGTAGGCATTACACAATGGTTATTCCGGTAGACACATTTATATTATGTAGTCCTGCATGTCTTTTCATTGTACTTTTTTTGCAGTTTGCAAGAGCTGCAGACAAGTCAAATCAAGATCATCTCTGCCAGAATGCAGTGTGTAAATGCCTAAGACATAAACATAGATAGCAGTCTATTTCAGTGCTCAAGACATATTACCATATCTTGTCACCGTTTGTGGTTGGGAAAGCATACGGAAAAGGTGCTTTATTTTTTTAAATTGCTGCTTTACTTTTTACAATTGCTTCTACAATAAGCTTTGGATGTTTAGTTAGCTGTTATACCCTGTTTCACCCTGCTATGGACTGCAACACGCCAGGCACATCTTGTATACGGTTGTGCTTATCCATAAGGTTATCATGGCAAAGACACTGGAGTGGGTTGCCAGTTCCTTCTCCAGTGAACTGTGATTTGTCTGACCTCTCTGCTATGACCTGCCCATCTTGGGTGACCCTACATAGTATAGCTTACAGCTTCATTGAGATATACAAGTCCACAACAAAGTAAAGATCCAGAAGGGATGATATACTTTACCTATGCATAAACCTTACACTTATATATATATATAGCTAGATAGCTAGATAGCTAGATAGATAGATAGATAGATAGATATGTGATTGATATGAGATAAAAAGGGGGTTTTAATTATTTCAAAAAAAATATTTTAACTAAATATAGATGAAAAATGGATGGAGTGGGATTCTTACCTAGAACCTATAGATCTAAAAAAAAAAAAACAGGTTTTTATACTATGATTATTGTTAAGCTTTGAATTTGGGGAGTGGAAGGTTTATGGGTACAATCCAAAAGCACTACTAAAAAAAGAGTGGTGTAGAGTGGAAGTAGAAAGGACAAACCTAGAAAAGAAATGCAGAAATGTCTTGGATAGGTGTAAGGCTATCCTAAAGATTCATGAAGCCAAATATAAATATATATATATATATATATCTATATATATCTATATATATATCTATATATATATCTATATATATATATATATATATATATATATATATATATAGATAGATAGATAGATAGATAGGAACACTAGAAGGGCTTATGTGTTCTTTTCCCATGTGAGTTTAATTCTGTGCATACCTCACCTCATCCTCATCCACTTCAACCGCTATACCAGGGGTAGGCAATGTTAGTCCCTGAGTGCCACAGGTCAGGATTTCTCTGCTGTGCATTGGCTGTACTTAATTAAAATAAGTACTGGGACGGCTCTTTTAAAGCACTTGTTTCTCCTGTTAAATAAAAGCTTTCTCAACTACATGACAGAAAACGGGAAAGTTCAATTTTTCTTTAATCATTTTAATTCATGGCTCTTACTTTAAAACCACCTGTTTATCTCATATCAATCTCTCTATCTCTCTCTCTATCTATCTATCTCTCTCTCTATCTATCTATCTATCTATCTATCTATCTATCTATATGTCTATCTATATATCTATCTGTCTATCTATCTCTCTATCTATATGTCTATCTATATATCTATCTGTCTGTCTATCTGTCTGTCTATCTGTCTGTCTATCTGTCTGTCTAGCTATCTATCTCTCTATCTATATGTCTATCTATATATCTATCTGTCTGTCTATCTATCTATCTATCTATCTATCTCTCTCTCTCTCTCTCTCTCTCTCTATCTATCTCTCTCTCTCTATCTATCTCTCTCTCTCTCTCTCTCTATCTATCTATCTATCTATCTATCTATCTATATGTCTATCTATCTATATGTCTATCTATCTATCTATCTATCTATCTCAACTACATGACAGAAAACAGGAAAATTCAATTTTCTTTAATTATTTTAATTCATGGTTCATACTTTAAAACCACCTGTTTATCTCATATCAATCTTTTATCTATCTATCTATCTCTCTATCTATATATCTATCTATCTATCTCTCTCAACTACATGACAGAAGAGAGGAAAGTTCAATTTTCTTTAATCATTTTAATTCATGGCTCATACATTTTGATTAAACCAGCTGTTCTCCAGAAGGGAGAGAGACTTAAATCCTGACCTGTTAGTTCGTGATAACTGGCGTTGGAAAACAGATATGGAAGTAGTGCATAATTGAGAAGCCATAAGGAATATAATATGAGCCAGGGATTACTGAGCTGTCACTAGCTCAGCATGGTAAACCATGAAACAGGTGTGCCTTGCCTCTAATAGGAAACTCTGTCTTAATTCCCATCACATCCTGGGATGTGTTCCTGCTGTTTATGGAAGGAACACACTGGGATGTGATCAGTTCAAATGGTGCCCAGAGACCTAAGTAATTCACTGCTAAGTGGATGAAACGGTGGTTGCCACTGAAATCTTTAGAGAGGTATAAATTCCACTTATAGTCCCAAAACCACAGGCATCTAAAAATCAATGGTTCATCTGGCAGCAAAGAGTTAAAGAGACATAGAGCTCACATATCATCTTGTATTCATTTAAAAGAGCAGGATTTTTATAAGAATGTGTTTTGTATAAAAACGGTACTCCAAAGGTTACAAAATATAATAGAAATGCAGCCTTATAGCACTGTCAAATTCTGATTTGGGAAAGTCACATGCAGACAATTAATCTAGAGGTGTAAATGATTGTGCTGTAGAGCCAGTGGCAGAGCTAGTGTATGGGGGGCCCCGCTGCAAAAACATTTTTGCACCCCAGGAGGAGGCACTTCCCGAACCCCCTACAATATCAACGCAGTACATATATAAAATATAGAGAAAATAATATATAAATACGTGTGTCTGTGTCTAAAAATACATCTAACATATTTATATTTACATATGCATCTATATATATATATATATATATATATATACACACATATATAAATGCTTTCTAACCTGCCCAATGCTGCACTACTGCAGTTCCTGGGGTGAGAAAAGGGCCAAGGCAGGCCAAAGGGCTGAGGGGGGACACAGAGGTCCAAGGGGGCCGCAGAGATACACTAGGGGGCCACAGGGGCTAACAAGGACCAAAGGGGCCCCAAGGTGCCAAGGTAGGCCAGAGGGGGCTGCGGGGGACCCACGGGACGTCCGTGGGGGCCATAAGGGGCAGTGAGAGCGACAGGGGTCCCCTGTGGCCTGTGGGGAACCGCAGTGAGCCATAAGGGGCTGCAGAGGACCCACGGGAGGTCCGCACGGGCCATAAGGGGCCGTGGGGGCCACACAGCCTGCATGGGTCACAGGGGGCCACAGTGGGCCATAAGGGGCTGCAGGGGCCCCATGGGAGGTCCGTGCAGACCCTAGTGGCCACAAGGACCCCCAAGGGGACCTGCGGGGGCCACAAGGACCCACGGGGCAACAAGATAGCCGCAGGGTCCAATGGGAGCCCGTGGGGGCTGCAGGGGGCCAGCGGAGGGTCGATGGGGCCACCAGGCAACCGCATGACGTCCCTCAGAGGTCAGGGGCCTCAGTGCACCATCTGCACCGGCAGTAGCTCCGCCTCTGCATAGAGCTCCAATTTGATGCCGTCCCACGGGCTGTCAAAACTTAGCATTGTTGCAAATGCAGTCTGCAAGGAATTCAAAGTTAAAATATGCACAAATATTTTGTAAACGTTAAAACCTCTGGATAGACTTATATGTATTTATATATATACTGTGTGTATGTATATATATATATATATATATATATATATATATATATATATATAAAAGCTCTTTGCTGGAAAGAGTACCTATTCCTTACTTATTTCTCATACAAGTTCCCCAGAAATAGTCATTGCACAGTCATTGGGCAGGGACATGCGAATGAGACTACAAAAAACACTTTATACATGGCTCCTTTTAAGCATGTGCCTGCTGTATTACACAGCTTTAAGCAAAGCACAAGATTATGCATAAGGCAGGGACCCACCCACAAACAGCACTGTTTTTTTTTTGTTTGGTAGATTTTGTGGGGAGGTAGTTTACCACAATAATCGTCATAAGCTAAATTATTATTGTGTTAAACTACCTCCCCACAATGACATGTACTATTTATTGTGTGTGTGTATATATCTAGGTGAGCTGTATGTTCCTTTAGACATATTTCCATAACCTTCTCATTACAGAGAGGCCGGAAAGTATCTCCTAGTGTGGTGGGAGGAAACATTGCATGACCAGCGAGAATGTGGCAGCAAAAACTACCATCAATTGCAATAGGACTAATGAAAATCTCATTAGTTACGGGGACTCATGCTCCTGAGAAAGTACCAAATCCACTGAGAAAAGTACTGTAAAGTATATTTGCATATAAAAAGTTATGTTAAGATCTAATTTATTTATTTTTTATTTTACGAAATACAAAAACTATAATAAAAACATTTTAGAAATTGAATTATTGGATGTATACATTACAGATACTATATTATGTTTAAGATAGCCCCTATAAATAAACATATTTGGTAGATAGACTAAACTGTGCACTGTAACAGTCTGTACCATATTGAGAACATTATGTGATTTTGTTTCCTAGATGATAAAATTAGGCCTTCAAGCATTTATTTTAAAATAAATAACAGCGAAAAAGGCAAAAACTAATATTGATTTCAGTTGGATTTCTTTTTCTCTAGTGCTTATTTTGTACAAGCATTGATTGCTTTTGCCATATCTTGCAAACCATACTCCATCCCCAGGTCCACTAACCTTTGCAAGGGCTGCAAAGCAGGTCACTGAAGGCTGCAGTGTTTGTTTCTTTAGTTATTTATCATGGCAGCGTCAGTATAGCAATGTTCACCCTACGTGAAGTTATCAACTTACCTCTATATGTTTTACACTTATTAAATACTTACATGATGATAGGAGTTATTTTAATTATGCATTGATCATTAAAAAAAACTACTATTTTATAATTAGTAGTAGTAATTTTCAATATTATACTAATTTCCAAAGACTAGCGTATCATCCTTCAGCTGACTGTTTGTCTCCATCCTTATAAGGTCATTAAGGGGAGGATGGGAGAAAGATCTAAAGGATTTTAAGAAAAATCACATATGATAAGTGAATAAACAATTATGATAAACAGCACAAATCTGAAACTAAAGGTGCATTAGTCCTACTGAAATTGATGGTAGTGTTTGCTGCCACATTCTCCTTATGCATTCAAAGTTTCCTCTCGCCTCACTAGGGAGACACGTTCCACCCTCTGTATAATGAGAAGGTTATGGAAATATATCTATATACACAAACACACAAAATAGTACATGTGTAACCCCATTTGAAAGTACAAATCTAAGTTAATGCATCTCATCTTTTTGGGGAGGTAGCTTACCACAATATATATATATATATATATATATATATATATATATATATATATATATATATATATATACTGTATATATGTGTGTGTGTGTACATATATGTGTGTGTGTATACACACAGGCCTGGATTTGAGGATATCCCTGATGTGCACAGGTGGGTCAATTGCGTTTTCAATAATCCTGAACAGCAGGGATATCATCAAATTCAGGCCTGTGTATCATCAAATTCAGGCCTGTGTGTGGCCCCTGCAGGACCGAACTTGTGCACCCTGACTCTAATACAACAAAATCTCCAGCCTGTGGAAATAAATGTGTTGTGGTACTCATTGTGTCTGAAAACTAGGCAGTTACCTGGTAGACATAACCACTTTATAGTGGGTGGATACCATTAGTAGCTGAGTGTGAATTTTGACATTACGTTTAATACTGAATGTTGCTTATTACAAATAACTGAATATGCATTTTATTAATGATCGGTGCCTAATTAAGATATCTAGCTCATGTAGGGCACTACAGTGGCCCTTCAAATGAGAGTAAAAGCACAGGAAAAAGAACAGAGCTAATGCGTTAAGATTCACTAAAAGTGTCTGGGAAGTGTTACAGGAAGCAGAAAGGCTTGTAAATGCATGGGCCCATGGAAAATTGAATAGGGCCCTAAATAAGCACATAGCATATTTTTTTAAAGAAGTTTTTAGTTAGTGAAAACCTTGCTTTTGGATAGATGTTTACTAACAAAAAACTTATTTTAAAAATATATGTTATATGCTTATTTAGGGCCCTATTCAATTGGCCAAATTGCAATTGAATGAGGGCCATGGACTGCAATGATCTTGTGCCATTATCACCTTTCTTTTGCATGTAAAACTGGTTAAAATAATATAGATAAAAGTCTCTCCTCACATTATTTTCCAGCTAAGGTGAATCAAACCCACTGTATATTATCCCTTTCATTGTGGGGTCAATGTTGAATTAATATATTCTTTATATCCCATGCAAACAACTAGAAGACTAGCGCCTTTGACAAAGACATAGAGAAAGAAATCCCATGCAGGAGCTAGCCGACAAACCTCATCTAATTACCTAATTATGTATGTAAAACGACATCTACACAAACATTTGTCAGCGTTAATAACAATCCTTCATTATAAAATATTCTTTAAATGCTTTTAATGTCCCTTTAAGGCCAGAACCTGTTGATTCACGTAGCAATAATCTACCTGCAATTAGAAAAGCAAAACTCCTCACTTTTCACCTAATTATCGTATCTGCCATCAGTTGTTACCATGGCAACGTCTGATATTGTAACTGCCAGAGGCCATTTTAACCTGTCATGGATATCTCCTGAATTTAAAGGGATACTAAAGTCACAGATGTTCTAAGAGTAATTTAAAATAATTCTAGAGCAGGGGTGGGGAAGTTCCATCGTATAGGGGCCACACACTGGCCTGGATTTAAGGATTTCTTCTCTGGGTACAGGTGAGTCAATCAGGATGACTGAAGAAGTTTTAGTCTCATTTGTACACAGCAGGGATATCCTTAAATCCTGGCCTTCCAGGATCGATGTTGCTCACCCCTGCTCTAGAGGAGTTGTTCGATATAGATCCATAACTAACTCAGTGCAGTGCCCTGACATCCTATAATAAGAGGCAGAAGGAGATCCTAATGCTGCAAGGCTGCATTTCCAGAGTTTTATATTAAGTTTTAACCTCATCAGCACTCTCTTTTCATTAAAAAATAAAATGTTCTATTTTTTTCCATTTAGAACCCTTTCTATTTTAAGTAAATATATTATTTAAAAGCATACTTTTAAAACACATACTTGACCAGACAGAGTTTCTCAGCCCACATTGTTGTTTAAAAAAGAATGCATGTCTGCTGATGCTATTGATCAAACTAGTTCTCTGAACACTTGAATCAAGGAGTTTATGTGACCAGACGACCAATAACAGGATAGTACTCACTCATACCAAGAACACTTTTCCTGGCAGGGCATTAAAAAAAAAACATTGATAAACGTTCAAACCAGTTTGATCAGAGGCCTCAGCAGACTTGTGTCTTGTCCATTCTGAAAGCAGTAGGTGGGGAAAAAAGCTCTATTTTCAAAAGTATATTTTAAATAAAACTATTTAATTTTCTAAAAACAATATTTATCCATGATGGCCGGAGGTATTTACTATTAAAATGATCCTTTCTGTAGCCTTTTAACTCCTCTTTGTTAAACCAATTTTCTTTAAAAATGTTGGGTTCCTTAAAACAAGAATTACATATGAATGGATTATTAAAAAAAAGTATTATGTGAAGGTGTGAAGGTGACTGTCAACCTGCTGAAAGTCAGTCGTCAAATAACATACACAGTGATGTCACCTTGAGATATTGCTCTCCTTGCACGGATCTTTAAAGCTTCTCTTTAAAAACAAAAAGCTGCAGCTTGTGAAACATTAATCAAATTATCAGGCTGAGATCTGTACCCACTGAGTGTTTATAAGATTAGAGGGCTATTTTTGGCTCTGCGTTCCATTTAGCTCATGTATGCTATTTTGGTGCCAGCCTGCCCTTAAGGTGGATGAATTGTACAATGATAAATTCATTCATTCTGCTTCCCTGCTTTCCTGGATTATCATGTCCTATTCTTATTACTGCTGTCCAATGTAGGACGCTTCAATAAATAATATAACAATTTAATTGGCTTTTTTGAATTAATTGAACAGCATGAAGCTTTTGACTGCTTTTGTTTATTATGAGCTTTAATCAGACACGGGCTGGCCCGAGGCGTAAGGGGCTCTTGCCCCCTTTTAGAGCTACAGAAGAAGAAGGCTTATCACTTGGCTTTCAATGCAGAGTCTGGCCAGCAGGTGGCAATACAGAGCAAAGACAACAACACTACTTTATGATATATATGTTGGTATACATATGTGATGCATTTATGTTGTACTTATTTTAAAATTGTAAGAAAGATACCAGTGATCGTGTACAGTAAGTGAAGTGGTTATTGTTATATGATTACAGTGCTATTTTGTGTAGTTCATACAAATAGAAAAACAAAATTCATTGTGAGGATAGAAGAGGAAAGAGACTTAAGAATTATTATATCACTTGAGTTAAAAGTAGACAGGCAAAGCAACAAATCTGCTGTCACAGCTTGGATGTTTTGGAAGAAGAAATAGCAGCAGAAAATGAGATATTACTCCATAGATCCCTATTAGACCCCACCTAGAATACTGTGCCACTTCTGGATTGCTACCTTGTAATCCCCTCTGGATCACTACCTTGGTGAAGGGGCTTGTGTACCTCAATGAAGCTGTGAGCTAAGGTCACCCAAGATGGGCAGATCATAGCAGAGAGGTCAGACAAATCATGGTCCACTGGAGAAGGACTTGCCCCCCCACTACGGTATCTTTGCCATGAAAACCTTATGGATAAGTCCATAGGGTCGCAGAGAGTCAGACACGACTGACCAACAACAAAATACTGTGTCCCATTCTGGAGACCATATCACCAAAACAATAACAAATGTATTAATGATTCAAAAGAGGACGGTTAGAATGGTTCATGGTCTAAAAGAGAAAAAAAACCATAAGGGATGACTTCATGACCCCAATATGTACAGTTTAGAACAGTGATTTGAAACCTATTTCACATGAATGCCCTCTTATGTTGCCCCAAAGTTCTTAAAAGGGCCTCACAGTGCCTGCGAGCCTCGCAAAGCGAGCAGTGGAGGCAATACAACACGCAGGACTTAGCCTCCAAACACTTAGGAAACGTGGGATCGCCTTAAGCTGCAAGCAGTTCGCGAACGCGGGACATAGAAAAAAATTAAGAGACTCAGGACTCTTAAAAAAAGACTCGAAAAAAAAAAGAAATAGGAAAAATACGAAGTTGCGAGCCGTTAACTCAGAGCACTTAGGTGATGAGCGACAAAGGCGCTCATCGCCAGCGAGTCGAGCCGTTAACTCGCAGCACTTTGGCACTCATCTCCTGCGAGCCTCGCATAGCGAGGCGAGCCCTTTAAGGCACCAAAACTTGCAGCACTTGGGTGATAAGTGCCAAAAGCGTTCATTGCCTGCGGGCCTCGCGTAGTGAGGCAAGCCGTTAAGGCGCTAAAACTTGCAGCACTTGGGCGATGAGCGCCAAAGGCGCTCATTGCCTGCGAGCCTCGCAAAGCGAGAAGTGGAGGCAATAAAACACGCGGGACTTAGCCTCCAAACACTTAGGAAACGAGGGATCGCCTTAAGCTGCAAGCAGTTGCCGAACGGCCGAACTGCGCAAAGCAAAAAAAACGAAACACACGCAAAAAATATCAAATACAACGAAAACATCACACACAGCACGGGAGAACAGCCAAGACATCTAGGAGTGAGGTAGAACGCAAATTTAAGTCGGAACTCGAAAATCAGCTAAGCGAGAAAAAACGAAAATGAGGCTACACGACCCTGGACCGTGCAAAACCCTACCAACTGCGTACCACTTTCACCCAGGAACGTACGAGGTACAAAATACAGTATTACAAAGGACGGCAAATGCTTGCAAACCGCGTAGCACATAGACAAACAAAGCTATTTTACAACCGTAACTTGCCACTAACAACATTAATAATCTAAAGTAGAGATTTACACAAATAAACCAACTGTCTGCCCTCGCTCACGCAGCCTATTTCTAATGCACACTTGGGACATTCATAACTCTATCTCCTCAGGCCAGCAACAGTCCCACTGGACATTATATGCTGCAGGACAATAAGAAGAGATTGTTACCTCTACAGGCTATTGATTGGTAAATATATTAATTAGAAAAAGGTAAACTATATTAATTTATTATTCAATTAATTCATTAATTAGTATTTTAAAAAATATAGAGAGGAGCCAAAACGACACGCAAGGAGAGGCTCGCAATGAGCGCCGAAGGTCCTTAGAGTATAAAAAGCTTAACATTGTGTGCCAAACAGCATTGCCAAGGCTTCAAATTTTATTGACTTATTTTTTGACGGGCAAGTTGCTAGTATATATATATATATATATATATATATATATATATATATATATTGTGAGGAGAGATATTTAGGAAAAAGTGTAGTACATAAGAGATGCCTTCCAGTGAAAGTAGCATGGTCATAACACTATACTAATAAGCTATACCTAGTACATTACATGAGGGATTTTGTTTTTCAAATTAATACAAGGCCACACCTTATAGAATAGCACAAAAAGCTAACTTATAGTCTTGTAGAGAATTCAAAGGGCTTGATCCTAAGACTTGGGGTACCAAATTAAATTTCATGGTGACACTGTACACAATCACAGCTTATTCTCTCCTGATTGCCTATTGCTCATGTTAAAGTCTACTATTTGTAAGGAATTGATCTACTTGTATATTATCTGTCTATAGGCAGGAAAACTGGAAGTCCCAAAAAAACCTTAACCTTACTATATATATCATAACATATATCTACATATATCACATATAAAGCTGTCAGTTCCCGGAACATTTGCGATGTGAAGCGAGGCGAGCCGTCGGCGCCCGCACAACGTAGGCCGCAGTTGTGGCACTCAGCACAAAGGATTTAGTCTGCAATGAGCGCCAAAGGCTTATGGCCAAAGGGGCTCAATGCACTGCGAGCCTAGCAAAGCGAGGCGAGCAGTTGAAGCACGCGGGACATTGCACTGCGAGCCTCAAGAAGCGAGCAGTTGAGACACGCTGGACTTAGGCTGCAATGAGCATTTGAGGCATGCAGTTGGTTCAAACAAGCAACTCCAAAACCAAAATAAGAATAAAAAAATTTATAACACACTCCCACACAGCACATGGGGAGAACCAGGAAGCCTGGGAGTAAAGTTACAAACTTATCTGAGCCATATTTTGCGTTTTTCGTCGAACGGAAATCGGCTAAGCAAGGGAAAACTGGTGGATGAAAAACGTAAAAAATTCTGAAACAGGATGTAAACGAGGCTCTGCAACGACAGGCACGCAGAAGTTAGAAAATAAACAACGGCAATAGGGTAACACTTACACTAACAACGCCAGGCACGCAGGACTTTGAAAATAAAACCAATGCAGGTGCTCAAAGGAGCAAAAGCCTCACATTGTGTCTCAAACAGCATTGCCAGCCTTTCCGTCATTTTTGACGGGCAATTTCATAGTATATATATATTCTGAAAAACAACTTTAAAAAAAATATATATTGTAGGTTGAGTGTGGGTGGAAAGTTCTAAGGTAAAGTAGAGAGTTAGTCTTATAGGGCATGGAAAGTCATTCCATAAGGTGATGCCCCTCATAGAAAAGCCGAGCTGCATCCAAGTTATATCGGGCAGAGCTTTACATTTGACTGCCTTGATTGGTCACATGTCTGCTCATCAACCTCCATTACATGTAAAGACAATGCATAGGAAGGAAGAATTGGTGGGGTTTAAAGAGAACACTGGAGGGTGTATATTATGCTGATATCTGTAACACTATTGGATTAAATTAGTTCCATGTGTTCACATTTTCCTTTCCACTTAATTATATTGAATATTTAAAGGCCACATTGCATCTAAAATTACATTTATTTTATATTAAAGATCACCAAACCGCCTAAAACTCACCTAACCTCCTATATTACTTATGAGCCAATCAGATTCTTAGTGTTGCCAGCCAATCAGATTCTTAGTTTTTCACTCCACAGATGTAAAGAAATCTGATTGGCTGGCAGTGCAGCGAAGAATTTAAAGAAAGTTGCCTAAAGCAGACAGACTGCCAGTAAGTAAACATATATCTTATCAATACGGATAAATACTATATATATTGTATATACTATACAATATCAAAATAACAAGACAATGAAACACAATTAAAAATATTTAAATCAAGCAAATATATGTGTGGTATCCTAAGTACAGGGCAGAGCAGTAACAGAATTGTGGCTCATGAGTAGGCACGTCTTTGTTTTATTAATTATATTTTAATTTTAATAAATCTTTATTAATTACACTTTATCTATACACACAGTCTTACAATTCCATCGTTCATTCTTCAAATAATTGCACAGCTATAGCCTTTGAACAGATGTCAGCTTTTTTGTTGATTATAAAATTATTTTAGAGCATCTATTGGCAGTTTCTCTTAAAAGCAGTAGTTCCTGTGTTTGGCAAATGTGACCTAGATATAGAATGTGCCCAGTTTCTGTTCCCTTTCATCAAGATTTAATTTGTCACTAATGCATTTCTCTACTCTATAAAGTTGATTAAGAAGTCTCCTTGCCCAAATCAAAAATACATTTGTAATGGTTTTTCACATAAGGTCATGTCAGAGTCTTGTTTTATGAACCCTTTTCGCTTCCTAATCCACATAGATATGTATTATTCTATAATATACTAAATTATACTGTGCAACTGACTGTTTTTTAAACTCTTTATTTTAATTAATTTTTATGAAAATTAGAAACAATGGTTGTGATGACCAATACCAAAATTAAAATTAGTTAACATCAATGAACGTAACAAAGTCCAAGGGAGGACATTTAAGTTATGTATCTTGACTTTTTGTTTGTTCAAGAGTAGTGATATAATGTAATGGCTTTATTTTTGACATTATACAGACGGCATAGTGCCTTTCTGTTTGACTTTAGGGGCAAGACATCATGGTGTTCTGTTCAACATTGTTGAGACAATGTAATTGTAAGATAATGTAAGGGCTTTCCCTATGACACATGGTAGATGATGTAATGTCTTTCTTTTTTGACATTGAGTAGAGGAACTCACTGACAAGAGGAAATAAAAGTATTCTGCTTGACATTGAGAAGAGGACTTAATTGGAAAGAAGACATCATAGTTTTGTATATGTCACGGAGAAGAGGATGTCATGGCTTCTTTCTGTTTGACATAGGGGAAAGAACATTATTGGGAAGAGGACATCATCACTTTCATTTGACTCTGAGGAGACAATGTCATCGGGGCATAATATCACAGCGTTCTGTTTTACATTGAGGAGAGCTTGTTATTGGAAGAGGACTTCATACAATCTGCTTGACATTGGGAAGACGAATTTATTAAGGAGAGGACAACAGTTCTTTCAGTGACATTGAGAAGAAGACACAGTTTGACACTAGGCTCGAGGAATTAACAACTTTCTTATTTTATATATGCATGTTTTCAAAGAAAACTCAAATAAATACATGATACATCCTGTAAACCAAATGAAACACTAGTTAGAATTTCACATAATGTTGTGAGTTTCTACATGTGTGAACCTGGCAAGATAACTTATGTTGTTAATTACTTTATTTATGGTAATGAAAAACGGCAAATGCCTGGAAATGGCTTCACATTCTATGAAGACGTCTTAATACAAAAAAGCACGTTTAATAAGACACTATGTTGCATTGGTAAAGTGGCAAGGAAGGGGTTAACTAAAAGCTTTACAACAAAAACAGCAACAAAGAAATTATATGATGTTCATTAACAATTATACTCCTAAATGAATTCGTTTTATTTACATTTTTCTTCAAAGATTTAAAAATAACCTCAATTTTAGCATTAGTTTTAAAAATGTATAAACCAAGTTCATTAAAAAATGCCATAAAACAACAGTTTAGAAAATGAAGTTATAGCACTAATTACAACTACATTTTAGATATGCAATTTTCTGCTACTGAATTAACTGTGTTTGTAAATGTTATTCCCGCTTTTTAATTTTTTTATGTTTCATTTGTAAGGTTATATTATACTTAAGAGACACGCAATCCAAATGGGAATTTGGATGGCAGTGTACAAATAAATTGTAAGAGAAGTTCTGGTTTAAAGATACTCGCAAAAACATTCATAATATCAAGCAAGTTTTTGGCCTGGAAATCACATTTTATATTTTGAGTCTTTTTTACATGTAACTTTGATCATGGTGGTTGAATCTGGATTATGAATTTGTCCCATATTTTTATGCGATATTGTTCTCAAATACACCTGCAACACTACTGTAGTAATGGTTGTCAGTTGTTTTTAGCATCCTTTAGGATATCACTATTTCCTGCAAGGAGTCAGGAAATGACTAAGAGCTCTGTTCCCGTAAATGCTCTCTCGTAACTACGGGAGTTTTGAAAAGCACATTTGGGGAGTTATTCTATGGCTACTACAAAAAGAATCCCCTAAAACGAACTGACTTGTACCCGGGGGTTTCCGCGCAACTCTCTAGCTCTAGTGTGTGCTTGCAGTCTGCCTAAAACATACCCGTAGGAGTCTGAATCTCAGCAGTATCGATAGCAACGCTAAGGAATGGTATCAACTAACGTCAAAATACTGCACAAGCCCTAATATCTTCCCATATTCCTATCTATCTATATAAATCCCATCCCATGGCAGGGAAGAGCTTAAATAATAATAAAATAGAATACATGGTATTTATGACCCGCACACCTATGATCCTCTACCCCCTATACGTTGGGAAACCCCGGAATTAGCTATCAATACCCACTTTGAGCCAGAGTATCCCCTTGGATTCCCCCCTTTAATACCCAAGGGACCATTAGGCTCCCTTCTCCCCACCCCATGTGCTGTGTAGTATATAACGTGAGGAGGGCACAATCAAAAAAAGACTAGTTGAAGCTGGAGCTCCTTGAAGCCGGAATTCTGCAATGTTGAGTTCTGCTTTTATAGAGAAGCAGATTTTTTAGGTGGAGGTCCATTTCCACGGGTTGAAGATAAGAAACCAGGGCTTCAATCAATAAAGAAGAGGACAGATTGTTCAATGAAGTACCCACATATCCAGGGCAGAAGAATGAGGACCAGGACATCATGGGTTATCACTGGAGGGCGTCAAAAGGATAAGTAATGTATATTTGCCCCCTTACAGGCTTACAGGCTTTATTTTTGCCAGTCTTCTTTTTTTATCTTACTGTAATTTGTTTTATTTTATTTTATTGTATTATTCTTTATTTTATGCAATGTATTTTAACATTCTTAGACTTAGAATTTATGAGGAGCTTATTTACCCCCACGGGGGTTTAGGGCCCATGAGGGTACAATATGGACCCCATGGGAAATAATATGAAGGTTGTCATGAGGGTCCTTGCGGTTCCCCATGGTATAGTAGCAAACTTTAGGTACCATGGGTTCCAAAAGGTCTCAGTAGGGACCCCTATGGTGTAGGAGTTAATATTAGGTGCCATGGGAGTCAACAGAGATTTGTAAAGTAGGGCACTCAGGGCTTAGGATATTAGTGACATTTCCCTAGGTTAGATTTACTTGTGTTATCTGATAGCTTAGCAGTTTTTTTACGAGTCAACTTCACTCTGATATTTTCTTGTGGGAGCCATGGAGCAGATCCGTAAATCAGCAACCTTAAAGTTGTCTATAAAATAAACATAGTTGTACCTTTTTAGCTTGTCTTAGGGACTTTACTCAAAGCAGAATAAATCCTTTTACAACAATATAGGTGCTATGAAGTGGGTTTAAGTCACAAACTTGGCTGCTCTTTTTCAATATGGAGTCAGAGTCAGACACACAGGTTTTTGTTTACATCAAGTCTTACAAGGTAAAATTAAAGATACATACATTTTAACAAATTAAACATACTTGAGCATCAGAAGATCCTTGAAAACAAAACAAACACATACTTTTCTAAATATGAGACTACTGTATGAAACATTACATTAAACAGAACATACGTGATTCATTTAATGACTGAGAAGTGTTAGGGTGCAAACTTACAAGACCATGTAAGTGTTTTTTTCCACAGAAATGTTATGTGAGAGACCTGGGAACTATCAGTGATTGACCATGAAATATTAGGCGTTTGGGTTAGGTAGCTAATTTCTCATAATTTATCAAGCAAAGCTCAAGAATCATCTCATTTTTTATTTATACTTGTGACTGTTTGGGAGGGAAAAGATATCAAATACAGAAGACTCTCAGTTATCTGGCACCCAAGGGGATTGGTAGATGCTCGATAAATGTTGTTTCTGGTTGCTTGAGAGTTACTATTAAAAGCTAAGTATATGTGTTAGTGAGGGCTGTTCTAGCAGCAGCAGCTTTCACTCCTCATTTACACACAGGTACATTCGGCTGGAGGGTGCAGTGCTGAACCCGGGAAATGTAACGCCAACACTGCCCTGGCTTAGTCACTCATGCCTGTCTGCTTTGTTGAGCCCTGTAAAATTATATTTTTATTTAAAGTACACACACTAGCCCTGTATTTAGTATTCCTTTTTTCTGGTTGTGTGAGAGTTCTAGTTGCTTGAGTTCTGGTTAACTAAGAGTCTACTGTACTAAAATACTTATCTAAATAAACTAACATGTTAAGTCACTCCATTACCAAATAGATAATTAAAATGATCATAATACCCTCTCCTCCTGTCTGATGGACAGAAGGAAGTGTTGGAAACACAAACATGGAATCACTCACGCACAACAAACTCCTGTCAATATAAAGAAAGCCCTGGTCGTACGTAGTTAAGGATTGTGGTGATTTGACAGGGCTAGGAATGAGGATTATAGGGTGTTTTTGGTTAGTTAGGGTTAACTGGGTTGGGTCTTTGATGGATGGTTTCCTTCTTAGTTGTCAGTCTTAAGTAATTCTGTACCAGTCAGTTAGAAATTCTATTCTCATCTGACATATAATTTTGGGGTTAGCTTTAGACCCACTTCCATATCTAATTTTCAGGATTCATTGATAAACTTGAAGTCCTTCATGGCTGTAATCTCTGTTGCCACCCATAGACCCTAGTCTATTTAATATTCCTGGCACTTCAAATGTACATGCAGGGGATACACATAATTAGGATATAACCCCCAGGACCCCTCCCCCCATAAGATCTATTAGACCACCTAGGGGATTTGCTCAATCTAACTTATATAGGGCCAGTAGACCTACTAGGAGGCTAACTATTTGACCCCTATCACTTGCAAAATAGAGAGGTTCTACCCCTCCCCCCATAAGATCTATTAGACCACCTAGGAGATTTGCTCAATCTAATTTATATAGGGCCAGTAGACCTACTAGGAGGCTAACTATTTGACCCCTATCACTTGCAAAATAGAGAGGTTCTACCCCTTCACCTAAAAAGACCCATCATGATATGCAACTCGGGAGGTCTCCTTCTTCAGCACCATCTCCTGCCAGGATTTATGTGCATGGGTTACATAGCTGCTAATTTTTGTTTTTTAATTACTTCACAAACATATTAATTTTTTTCCAAACTACAGTGGTTCTTTAACTTGGAATTACACATCACCTACAACAAATGGCATATGTAAGTGATGCATGTTGTAATATGCATAATATTAAATAGAACGTTTAGTTAGCATTTAGCCATCTGTATACATAACCAAGATGTAGTATTATTTATCTTTACTGATGAATGACATTTTGCCTTTGTTCCTAAAAGGATTAGAAACCTGAAAGATGCGAGAGCAACTGTGGATTCAGATAAGATCTCCATTGAGTTCTGTTGAACAGTATGCACTATATAGCACATTTGATAATAAAACTCTATGGAAGAGTAACCCACACTATGATAACCCTCTCCTCCATGCTACAGACAAACTAGCAGTCAAGATGGCCCCCGACCTATAGATTGTCAGTTTGCGAGTTTTCAATCTACACGGTGCGTTGGAGCAAGTACTCTGGACACTGGATTCTAAGCTCAAAGACATGTTAATACTGCTATTGTTTTTGCCTTGATTGTAACCCATGTATAGTCCTAAAGAATATGTTGGCGCTTTAAAAATAAATTATAATAATAACCCCCATGAGTCAGAATTGTCAAAATATAAGATTTTCGCAAAAAAAATGCTTTTATGTTCCTATCCTGCATAGCTGCTAATATTTTTATTTTGTTATATACTTTTATTTACCGAACTACAGTGGCTGTTTAACACATACTGTACACTGCCAGAGCTATGGGAACTAAACACTAGATGACAAGATGACAGGGGTTACTCATAAACACCCAGTCACAGGACTATAAGGTACATTGAGAATCGAGGGTAAGCTCTTCCTAACCTTATTTGGACACGCCAGTAATGTGTCAGCGAGTCTGGCAGATGTGAGCAGCCTGTGTTTACAGCTATGGTATACACACTGAGGGCAACACAGGAACTCCATCAGATAAACTCACAGAAATCCTACACACAAGTTTCCATCGGGTTTCTAACAGCTACTGAGACCAGCTCTTTATCTTTGTAAATGTTTACTTTTTTTCTCCATTTTCCCCCCAGAAGCTTTGGAATATTGAAAAACTGCCCTACTTTTAAGGTGTTGGTATCTGCAACGACCCATTCTGCCAAAAAAACTACAACGCACACTATTTCATTTATACGTATACTTTTATACATCGTAAAAACGTAGAAGTGGACATGTAACAGTACACATTACACCGCCTGTTTTGACTCACACAGACATCTACAGTAAAAAATAACTGAAAAATAAGCATTAAATGGTAAAGTAAAGCCCACAAAATGTTGGGACATGCACTGTAAATAAACAGGGTTCAGACATTGTTGCATAAATCATACATTTTGTCATCCCAAGGTACGACTTCAGAAGGGGATGAGCCTCCCCAGTTCCTAGGATGGGTGTGACTTATGCACCATTACTGACAGTAAGGTGTGGCATTCATGATGGCCGACTGAGCAACATATATACAGATTCTGACTAGCTGAACTATAAGAAACCAGGCTCCTACAGGAGTTCTGCAGCAAGATAAAACATACCATAAAATGACTCTACTTTTATGCAAGGGGAATTTTTTTTCTGAATGTTTAAACCATGCAAGTGTGTGAGAGGGGCGCTTATATTACTGCAAGAGAAGAGCTTGTAGTTACATTGCAACTGTTTGTTTCTGAGCATATGCTTAAAGCTCAAATGATATGTGAAATCCCCTCAACTCTCCCTCTTGCCTCCTCCGCCACCACTATGTCCAGTCATAGATAATTTACACACATCTCCTCAGGCTTCAATATAGCAGGGGCTGCCTAAACTAGACAATAGTCTATATAGGGTAATCAAGAATTAAGTATTTCTCCAAAAATGCTTTTAGGTTCATAGCTTACACATATGGTAATGTTAACTACAGACATTATTGTGTTAGTTCCCCTCAAACTGAATAAATATCATTGATGGATAAATCAGGCTGTGATTTTCTAAACTTCATAAATGGTCAATACCACAACCCTACAAGTGTCCTATCTGTATATAAAATATCCTGGCACTGACACATCCTTGTCACAGGTTGAATGCAGCCTTTCTCCCCATTGACCTAAATTATAGAGGTTCCCCATTAGTTAAACACTATGCACGTTCATTATGGCTCCTGTGAAGCTGTCTAGAAGCGGAAATAAAATGCCTAATTACTACTAGCTATTCCCATTTACTATTGCAGTGACAATTACAGTACGCTGTTATTATGATGAGTCTTCATAAATTGGAATTTCACATTTGTCTGCTAATTTACCTGCAAAAACAAAAGCCTTTCCTTGTAAAGATTATTGTGCAGAATCTTCCAATTCACCCTTGAGTGGCAAGTATTCATACAGACCTGCTTGTAATGTAATTAACATCACCGTGTTATTGAAAAGGTTAAACAGACTGGGTTTTATTTTTTTTAAACTAATATATTAATGCTTAAAACTTCCTCTACATTTATAAAATTATGTTATATATTAATAGTTGAAACGTTCTTCATCAGTGCTGTTGAAGGCACTGGCAATTTTAGCTGTCCATTTTCTAGATAGAAGTTTTATCTAACATTCAAAGTTGAGCAGCAGAAACCAACATGGTGTATTGCACTGCATCATTCTTGCATAAAAAGATAGATTAATACAGAGACTGTAATTTTATTCTAAAAATGTATAGTTCTTCACTAGGGTATAATTTAAAAACAGTTTTATAGTGCAAATGCCTCATAGGATAACAACAAAATGGAGAGGTTTTCCTGTTGTCCTTCATGTTATTATAATACTTCATGTTGTTATAATATTTGCTCTCCGAGTGGATTATCATGTCTGATTGAGCACATCTATTTTTGTTGTTGCTTATGCAAATGACCCTTAGGGTTTAGTCTCACTAATGGTGATACGGGACTCCAGACATGGACGCCTTGCTCACTGTGTCTTAGGTAGTTCATTCTATACCCTACTGTCGAGGCCCAACTAAGACTGAAACGAATGTCTGGGGTTTGCTATCTCTACTGCTCAGGGCAGAATTACCTGGTACATTGGGGCTATTATATATATATATATATATATGTATATATTGTAACAGGGCGCCCCCTTCAGGCGGGGTTTGCGTCCTGCACTTTCTTATCTTTTCTTTATACAGGGAGGAAGACACAGCAGGCTTGTTCAAAGTTGAGTTGTACTGCTATTTTATTCATAGCACAAAAATAACAAAAACAGTGCTTGTATTCAGCAAATAAAATAAAACCCTGCATAAACGTGCTGACTAAACTCTGCAACGCCCTGACTATATCCGGCCAGCTTCTCTGGCTCCGGAGAGTGCCACCTTGTGGCCAGGGAACAAACAGTCTCTTGTTTGCGTTATATCGCCACCTTGTGGCCAGGAAACAAAACAGTCTTTGGATGTCTTTTCCTCTATGGCTTCTGCCAATAGTGGGTGAAGCATAGGGCCCACCCTTCTCTCCCTTGCTTCACCCCAGGGACCCTTGACACCTTCTTGTGTTGAGGGAAGGTTATGCTTACTTAGCACACTCTTCTCCCTGGGGCATTTGTAATCCTTTTTCGGGTGTGCTCAAAATACATGTAGGTGGCACCAACCTTGTATCCCTTATTGCATCCAGCTTCCTAGGGATGGGGTCTTTGGATAATCCTTCCTCGGGGGAATATTTCTGATACCTCCGAAGTCCTCTCTGTGGACACACGCTGGAATATAATAGTCTTCCTGACTGTCTCGCTCCAGCACAAATCCCAGCTCTCTGGATCCCAGAGGCAGCTGAGCTGTTCAGGGCTTCCTGCTGCAACACACACAGCCCACGGCTCTTAGGCCCAAGCCTAAGTGAGAGAAACTCCACCCATCTCTCTGCTGCTTTTAAAGGCAGTATCCAGCTGGGTTTCCATTTAGCCTCTGATAACTGTCTGGTTTTAACTCTTTTGGTTCTCAGGGGAGAAGTCTTACAGGGCTCTCTTGTGACCCCTAGTGGCACTCCATCACATATCCTCCCCCTCAGCTCAACACCATGTAGTTGAGCTACATGAGCCGAGAGGCCGTAAACGCTCACTTGTAACTTAATCTTCCTCTTGTCTTCTCGTTTAAGGGGCTCATCTTCATAGGGCATAATATTCTCTGGTGCAACTATGCAGTATGGGCTTGGGTCTTGCTCTATTCTCTTGAGCTCAACAGCACGCGTACTTCCATGCGCCAGGAGAACTTTCCCTTCTTCAATTGATCCATCAACTTTGACGAAGTAAGGCTTGAGATACCCCTCGAATAAACTACCATGGGTTTCGTCCATCGCATCATCTATGGGGAACACACTGTCTTGTTCGCCACATGGCACCTCTGGACCTGGTTGGATACTGACAGTATCTCCAAACCACACCTTTAGGTTGTTACACACAACTCTGTTCCTCCTGATCTTCTCATCTAGGCAAGTGTCATCTGTACGACCTTTGTACGCAGTTTTCTGTCTCTTCTTTCTTTTCAGAAGAACAGGTTTTCCTTGGTACAACAGAAGCTCGTCCTTCTGGACCGGAGTCATCGACATCACTTTCTCTTCATTGCTTTGTTTTTCTTCAATTTCTTTTAATAGGACCTGCAGTTCAGATAATTCTGCAGAGAGCGATTTGATTGTATCCTTCCTCTCACAACCGGTTTCTTTTACATAATCTCTATAACGATTTGCCTTGAGTTCCTTACTCTTATGTTTCCATTCTTCCAATTCTTTTTTTGCTTTCTGGGCAGTAGGTTTGTCCTCCTCTTTAATGGGTTTCTTTTCAGGTTTACGCTCTTTGACTTCAACGGCCTTGACAGAGGGACGTGAAATTCCCGGCGACCGTCTTAATGTCCGGCCTATGCTTTCCTCTGCTTCAGGCTCCTCAGCTTCTGCAACTGCGGAAACCACAAATAATGCGTCACCTCTCTTCCTCTTGTTGGAGACCCTGATTGTCAACTTGAGACCATCTTTCTGCCTCTCCGATGTCATTTCCTTCCCTTCTGTTCCACTGTTTTCATCTTCAGGAACTAACTTGGATCTAGGTTTACTTTTTAAACCTGGAGCTTGCTTCTCTGATTTTGAAGACTTCTCTACTTCTGGAGTTGCAGCTCCATCCTCTGTCAATTGAGACTCAACCACTGAGTTTGCTCTGTCAGTCTGCTTGCTCTCGTAGGGAAGTAATTTATCTTTATGTTTATTTTTTGAAGTACTTGTTTTCTTCTCAGTTTCAGGAGATTTTTCAGTATCAAGTGATTTTGTCTCCTTTTTTGTTGATGTTTCAGGTTGCTGCTCTGTATCACACTGATCTGCTATGGTTGGTGAAACCTTTGTTTCCCTGCTTTCTTCTGGCTGATCTATCACAGCTGACTCCATAGTTTGCTTTGCACCGCTCTCAACTTTACTAGATGCTTCTTTGCCTACACTCGCTTTCTCTTTATTAGAGACATAAATAATGTCTTTCTTTTTCTCTGTCTCTTCGTCCTTGGCACTGGTTTTGTTTGAATCGGTCTTACGCAGCTCTTCTTTTGAAAGTACTTTTTGGTTTGATTTTTCAGGAGATGAAGTAATGTGATCATTTCCAAGATCTGGGGATTTTTCTAAATTCTCTGAGCTTGAAAGCTTACTGTTCTCTTTGAGGTTATGTAGACTTTGGTTTACGTCACTCTCTAAGAGATCTTTCAGATTTTTCACAGTCTCTTCCATAGCAAGCAATTGTTCTTTTAGGTGAAGGATTTCTTCTGTCATTATCTCCTTCCCAGAGATTCTCTGTTCATAAAGCCGTAACTGGTCGTCCTTCTCAATTAATTGTGTCTTTATAGACTCCATTGTGGCTGCGTGAGTCTTACCTTGCGCCTCATTCTCAGTGTACAGATTCTGGCATTTAGCAATTAGATCAAGGATTGTTGCATCCCGTTCTTGCACTTTAACTGCCAACTCTGATTTTTCCTTTTTTAGCTCCTCGGATGTGGCCAAACTTGATTGAAGACCTTTCTTCAGAATCTCAACAGCTTGGTTTAAAGAGTTTAATTCTTGTTCATTTGTGGATTTGTACTCATTAAACACATTCAGAGTTGACTCTCTCTCACTAATCACCTTATTGTGCTCTTCCCTTAACTGAACCATCTGCTGGGCCTCGCTCTCCAGTTTTCTGGTGAACTTTGCAAGCTTGTCCTCAGTTTGCTTCAATATACTGCTTAGATTGTCCACGTGGTGGTTGAGTCCAGCTATGTTTTGTCTTGATGACTCTTCACTTATTTGCATGTCTTCAATCACCTGCTCCTTCTGCCTCTTCTCATCTTCCACCCGATATTGGAGTCCCTCAAGCTCCTTGTCCTTTTGCGTTAATACTGTTTTCAGCTTGGAGATTTCCAGTTTCAATGTGGCTATTTGACAAATCAGCTGCTCCTCTTGAGTTTGAGCCGCTTGGTCTTGTCTCTCCTTCTGTACAGTGTTCTCTGAAAGGGATGTCTGCAGATTGGCAATTATTCCCTCTAGCTGCAGTTTCTCAGAATCAAACCGGGCTCTCTGGGTTTCTAGTTCTGCATTGGTGGAGCTCTTCTCTTGTTCTAGCTTGGTGATCTGTACTTGGAGGGCTGTACACCTAGCAGTGATTTCAGCTACTTCCTGGGTCAATCCTTCCATCTTCAGGATGTCCCCCATGTTTTCCAGCTTAGACTTGGGAGTATTCTTCCTCTGCTCCCAAATTGGCATCAGTTTCTCATTCCTGTAGGACACTCTGTAGTCCTCAAATGCAGGCATCCTCCGCCATTCAGGAATATAGTCTGGCATCATCTTTACCTCTCGCCGGTCTGGTTTGGTATGACACATCTCCAGGCTCTGCGTCATATGTCCTGTCTGGGACAGTGTGTACTCCTTGAGTTTTTCCGCATTGCGGTCAGCCCGTTTCTTTTCTCTGTGATAAGCAGCTTCCACTTCTCTGAACTGGTTTTTTATCATCTCTAAGTCGGATGCACTTTGCGAGTAGCTGGCCTTTTCCACTTGAAGTGAAGACTCAAGGTCCAGGATCCGCAACTGGATAACTTCAGAGTTAACCTTAGACTCCCGATGGGCTGCTCTTTCCGATTCAATATCTTCTTCCAGTCTTTTTACTGTGTGTGCTGCTGTCTCCAGTTCCAGAATCAGTCTCTCCTCTTTCTCACGACTGTATTCCAGCTCACTCTTCTGACGTGAGAAGTTATCCATGGCGACATTTTTCTCTGCTTCCATTTCATGTAGCTGCTTGTGCAACTCTTGAACCTTCCTGTTTTGGGACTGGATAACAGATTCCATTTCTTTCTTCATCTCCTCTAAGGCCATTCTGTCTGCACTAGCAGGCTCTTTTGCTTTCTCAGCAATATCTGTTACTGTCTCTGCAGTTTCTTTTGTGCACTCTGCATTCTCATCAGCAGCTCCTGCCGTCTCTGTGGCGGCTCCTGCCGTCTCTGTGGCGGCTCCTGCCGTCTCTGTGGCGGCTCCTGCCGTCTCTGTGGCGGCTCCTGCCGTCTCTGTGGCGGCTCCTGCCGTCTCTGTGGCGGCTCCTCTGTCAGCCCGCCAGTTCCTTGCTTGTCTATCTTTGAATATATCACTAAATGACTTCTCAACGCCAAGCTCCAATGGGGTGTCCATAATATTTGGATGGACATCTCTCCTTGTCATGCCAGTCGCACCTTTCTCGTGTGGTTGAAGTATAGGAGCACTTCTCCGGCTAGCTTGTTGCACCCCCAGCGCCTTTATGCTGGCTGTAAAGTACGCCTTCTGTTCATTCTGGGAGTCTTTCCTCATCCTCTCATCAGGGAACTCGTACACTGGCCTGTGGTAGAGATGGGCATGCTCTTCTTTGGTATTCCATCTTCTATCATCAGATTTTTCCCACAGACAGGTAGGGGCCTGTCCAAATTGGGAGATTTCCCCTCGGTACTGTAACTTCTCCTTATTACAACTCAGGTTCTCTTTGTTCTTATATTTCTGGGTACTGATTCTTTGTGCTCTGACATCCTGGGTAACTCCAACTCTGGCAAGGATCTCAGCTTTGAGGTCATCATAATTTTCTTTCTTTTCTTCATTCAAGCTCAGATAAGCTTTCTGAGCTTCGCCCGTCAAATACGGGGCAATGAGGCTGGCCCAGTACCGTTTGTGCCACGCCTCCCTAATGGCTGTTCGCTCAAAAATGGTGAGGTATATGATAACATCATCATCCTCTGTCAGCTCCCAAAGAATTTCATTGGCTCTAGTTCTGGCCGAATCTTTTCTATAGTTGTCCAGTATAGCTTCATTCTGGGCTAACTGGATGGCCCACTTTCTAGTGAACTCTTGATGAGCAGCTGTGGCCTCTCTCATGCGGATTGTTTCCTCCTCGGCTTGTCGCTGCTGTTCCTGCTGTTGCTGCTGCAGTTGCTGCTGGTGCTGCTGTTGCAGCAAGGCCTTCAGTATATCCTCCATCACTGTACTGTACTGTGGGCTGTCTTCTTGCACTCAGACACTTCACAATCCCACCACTGCCACCAGTGTAACAGGGCGCCCCCTTCAGGCGGGGTTTGCGTCCTGCACTTTCTTATCTTTTCTTTATACAGGGAGGAAGACACAGCAGGCTTGTTCAAAGTTGAGTTGTACTGCTATTTTATTCATAGCACAAAAATAACAAAAACAGTGCTTGTATTCAGCAAATAAAATAAAACCCTGCATAAACGTGCTGACTAAACTCTGCAACGCCCTGACTATATCCGGCCAGCTTCTCTGGCTCCGGAGAGTGCCACCTTGTGGCCAGGGAACAAACAGTCTCTTGTTTGCGTTATATCGCCACCTTGTGGCCAGGAAACAAAACAGTCTTTGGATGTCTTTTCCTCTATGGCTTCTGCCAATAGTGGGTGAAGCATAGGGCCCACCCTTCTCTCCCTTGCTTCACCCCAGGGACCCTTGACACCTTCTTGTGTTGAGGGAAGGTTATGCTTACTTAGCACACTCTTCTCCCTGGGGCATTTGTAATCCTTTTTCGGGTGTGCTCAAAATACATGTAGGTGGCACCAACCTTGTATCCCTTATTGCATCCAGCTTCCTAGGGATGGGGTCTTTGGATAATCCTTCCTCGGGGGAATATTTCTGATACCTCCGAAGTCCTCTCTGTGGACACACGCTGGAATATAATAGTCTTCCTGACTGTCTCGCTCCAGCACAAATCCCAGCTCTCTGGATCCCAGAGGCAGCTGAGCTGTTCAGGGCTTCCTGCTGCAACACACACAGCCCACGGCTCTTAGGCCCAAGCCTAAGTGAGAGAAACTCCACCCATCTCTCTGCTGCTTTTAAAGGCAGTATCCAGCTGGGTTTCCATTTAGCCTCTGATAACTGTCTGGTTTTAACTCTTTTGGTTCTCAGGGGAGAAGTCTTACAGGGCTCTCTTGTGACCCCTAGTGGCACTCCATCACAATATATATATATATATATATATATATATATATATGCTTATTAATATCTCTGACTCAACAACTTCACATGTTCATGATTTTTAAATAAAAGTTAGACTGTGAAGTTTTTTCTTCTTTAATGACCACTAATGGTGTAGACCAGGGATGTCCAAGTTCGGTCCTGGTGGGCAACACGCAAGCCTGGATTTGAGGATTTCCTTTCTGTGCACAAGTGAGTCATGAAGAAGTGATGGTCTCACTTGGGTGCAGCAGGGATATCCGCAATTCTAGGCCTGTGTGGCCACCAGGACCAAACTTGGACACCCCTGGTGTAGACCTTAAATCATGAAGCATGTAGATGCCATCCCTTCAACAATCTTCTTATTACATTTTTGCTAAAGCTGTCTTTGTCAGCATTGCTGTGGCCCTACACTCTGGACCAATCAGGAGTGAGCAGGCGGTGTGTGCTGAGTGAATGAGGCTCTTACAGACTCAGATTTGCCTGCTATCATGAAGCCAGTACCAATAATTAAATAGTACAATAGGGAATAATGTGCATCCCTGGAAATGTGAGAGGTGTGTTTACATTTCTGGAGAGCAATGCTTGTATTTCCTGGTGCAAGCTGCCTGCTTCTGAGCCTGTGAAGATAAAGGGGTACTATGCCATTTTCAGTCAGATCCAATAATCTCTCAATACCATCTGACTTTCCCTGTCCCCTCCTCACCCACTCCTCTAAATACTAAACTCACAAATACATGATCCAGCTCACAGGAAGTGATTCAACAAAGACAAACTGGAGTCCACAAAACATAATTTCACAAAGGCCTTGCAAGTAGGAATTGATATATTCAATGTTCAGACAAACCCTTAGACTCCATATTGTTCTGTGTTTTTATCCCTACTGTATCCAATCCTTGTAAAACTTTTGCTGTGGGCTCCTGCCATTAAAAGGCTTAAGACGAGGCCTTTGCTGTGGAAGACTTGATTGCTATATTCATAATGACTATGTTTTAAGAAGGAAATTACATCTATTTAGACCTTAATGGAATTTCTGTTGGGAAATCATTTAAATAACATACTTACTGCAGCAAACTTGTCTTTTTTTTCAGATTTTTTTTCCCCTGTGGATGTGCCTTTGCAATATTGTCGCCGAAAAGCCACAACAAAGAGTATTGTAAATTGATTTCCAACTGCTCCATAATTACATCGAGTTTTCTGCTATCTCTGAAGAAAATACATTTTTTTACACATCCCCCTTCAAAAAAAAAAAAAACTCGGCTCCTTTTACAGGGTGAGATTTATTTTACATGTAAGCTGAGCTTCAGCAAAACTTATTAAACTGTGTTAACAGCCCTGACAAACCTGTAGATGAAAAATGTTCGCTGAGTGTGTTTCTGCCCCACTGTGAAACCTTAATGAAATGGAATGACAAATTCTCTCCCGGCCTTCCTTTACCTCACCAAAAATGTCAACTTATCAAGTCGATCTTGTTTAGGATTTAAGTGTATTAAAAACAAGGAACCGTAGGGACTTTAATTTTTCAAGCGATGTACTGCAAAGGTTTTTTGCCGCAGTCAGTAAATGGTTATGAGATATTTATTTTCTGGCTGACAGAGCTTGAATGGACTGGAAGGCTCTTTCAAATCTAACTAAGATAATACGATGCCGTAAAGCTAGTTTTACTTAAAACATAATGATGTTGCAATGACTTGATTGGCTTTACCTTTTTAAACTGCATCTATTAAAATTGCCGTATTTACATTTATTATAGAAATCTATTATAAGTAAGTCTGGATCATGTAGTCCTACTCTACAGCAAAAAATATTTTATTTGTCGTTGATCAGACAAATTAATATTTGAAAGATATCTCATCATGGTCATCTTCTCATAGTTGCATGAGTATCCATCCATTACCCCAATATTCTTCCCGTTTTTTCCCTCCAACTTTTTCTATTCTGCTAACAATTTTACAAAAAGAAGTCTCAAAGGCTAATTTACTCTTTATCACTAAACGTTTGGGATCTAAAACTGATATTGTATATTGGTAACCCATACAAATGACTGTACTGAGGATTGTACAGTGTCCTTTATGTATAGCTGTTATATTTGCTGTGCATTTCTCAATATATGGCCTGTAGTGCAGGCCCAGAACAGGAGGGCGCAGGTCACAGGCCGCATCGCAGGCAGGAACCAGGATTCTCCACAGGGGTGACAGTGGTGAGATGGGGGCAACATCTGGGGCTAGTTATGGGCCTACTAGCCACTAGGAAAGTCTGGATAAACCTCTTGGTGGAGCCTGGGTGTCTTATTGAGGTGCCAGAGGGCCCGGGGGTCTTCATAACAGGGGGAATAGGAGCACTTGGGGTGAATTAATAGTGGTAGCTGGTCCAGTAATAGGGGGCAATTGTTAGCCAATGGCTGGGGGCAAAATAGATGCCAGCCAATGCAGGCCTCTAATCTGGGCAATCAACCCATCTACAAATTTAGAAGCCATAATATACAGGTAAGTATCAAGTAAGTATTGGTTAGGATAAATGATGAATCCAGATGGATCTGATGCTACAAGCTCAGATGACAGTGGTTCTGATACCCAGACCAACTGAAAAGATTACATAATAGCCCTATTAATAACTCAAACCCCCAATTACAAAATAAATATGCCTCCTACTTAACCTGGTCAAACCCTCACGTTCTTCATCTCTGTGCAGTTGTGGGTTTTCGTTACCACAAAAAATAAAATAATCAATGATGCTGTTGGACGTGGAGACATTGTAAAAGGTTGCATGCATGAGGAGGGTGTTTACATTTCTACAGCAGGAGGGCTTGCAGTGTATCCTGTAGCTGCTTGCATCTGAACATTTTCAGGGGGTGGGTGTGGCTGTCAAATATTATAACAAATCCCCCTCTCCAAAATTCCCTCCCTCAGCTTTGTATTTCCTTACAGCCCTTTAGAGATCTATCTCAGACAGTTCATTTCTCCTGTGTGTTGGCAGTGAAGATGTTACTTCCATAGCTTTCTGAATATCTCATGCTGTCTGGTCCCCTCTCTCCCAGTCTGCACTGCGTGAGGCTACTTACAGTTTGTTGACGTTAGTGACCTACATTAAGAGCAGCGGTTAATATTTTAACACTTATTTTACTTAATGTGAAATATTTAACAAGTCTGCCTGGGGCATCCAACGTGCAAAAGAACACTTTAACCATCTCACTGCCAGAGAGAGAGATTACAAAAGGAGTAATAGTGATGGATGTTTCTAATCTTAAATACTACACACATTTACAGTGAACAATATATTTTTATACATATCGGTATCTGTCTGAAAAAGAGAACACACACGCAATCTGTATTTTTTTATGCCATGTTTTACTATCAATTGGTGAGACAGAAGAAAGAAAGAGGAGGGGGAAAGACAGAAGAGGCAGTGAGAGGGAGAAAGAAAGGAGATGGGAGCATATTGGAGGAAAAGTAGCTTGGAGAAGTAAAAATCCCGCTATTTGATGGTGAGCCCTTATCATTCAATGGTAATTTAATATATCCTACTTCCTATTTATAAATTAATTTTAAAATAATCATGTGCCCTTGCGTGCTGCATCCATATGGTCACAAGAGAGTCGGACACAACTGAAGGACTGAACAACAACAACAAAAATGGTACTGCTATCTTATAATTATGGTTTATCTGTGAAATTTGTGAAAAACCTTGCCCTTGACATTAATTTTATTCACACAGAAATCCTAGATAGCTTTTCCCAATAAGACAGTTGGCCCATATCTAAGGGGGGGGGGGGGGGGGGCAACATCTAAGGCCTCGCCCAATGCACCATATCTGATTGAGCCAGTCCTGGCAACGAACCCATATAAAATAAAATATCACAACACTGAATGGCAGGTAACTTGTAAATATAATTTCACCTACATTTCTCCACTTATTCAGCACATCATTAATCCTATTGATAGTGTGCCTTTAAATTAATATTACTGCGTCTGATTAGAGAAGCCAATTACCTTCTTATTTTCAACATAAAAGCTTGTTTTCTGGCTGACTGTGTGTAATTACAACTTGACGTACCACATGCCTTTAGGAGATTTCAGGTCATATCTTTCACATTAACCCTATGGCTGCCAGACAGGCTAACAATTCATTAGCAGATGTTTGATTTAAAAGTTTACTATGCAACTCCCTTATCGTTATATATTCATTCCTGTGTTTGTTACGACCAAGGAAGTGGATTTTACAAGTTTGGCAATTATGTTTTACAGTTCTCTAAAACGTCCCGTTTGATGGTTCTGTCAGCTTGGGTTTCCCCGTATCCCATTGGCTAATTGACATAGTAAAGTCAATACCCTTACTTCAACCATCTGCATCCTCCAATGTCATCTCCAACATTTCGCAATAAAACTGTGATCCATAATTGCTTGCATTCCCCTTAAGGACTTTCTGCTCCTATTTATTGACATGGAGTATAAGAAAACTTTATTGGTAATGTAAATTGGAAGAGGCAACAAACATATGGCGGAGAATGGAAAGATTTCAATGGCCGGGGAGGAGGGAGAAGGGAAGCCATTGTAACGTGCTGTAATATGCTGGTGGCATTCAAAGCAACACTACTACTAGGAACTGGATTTAAATTAAACAAGAGGGGAAAAGGTTAACTAGCAGCTTATTAATAAACCAATGTTAACTAGTGCAACTGTTGGCTGAAATACTACCTTATTTATATTCTCTCCTACAGTAGTGCAGAGGGAGAACCCATCTTGTTTTCCTTATTGCTGAAGACAAAAGTGAAGAATGTGCATTAGTTGTGTTTTTTCTTCTTCTACTAAATGCTCCCAAAATCCATACTGCAGTGAAAGGCGGACGAACAGTCAATTGTTTGATAACTACTTAAGCAGAGAGGAAAAAAATCAGGCCTGACTGTAAGAATTCTAAAAAAAGATGACATTCAAATAAAATAGTAACATCTAGAGCCTTTTTATATATTATTCTCAATAAAGGCACATGGAAAGATTTTTTGTTTTTTATTTGATACTAGCGAATTGCCCGTCAAAAAATGACGGCAATGAAATTGTAAGGTAGCTAATGCAGTTTGGTGTATAATAATGAAATATGTAATACATTAATAAATGAATATACTTTACCTATTTTGAAGCATTGTGTTGAAGAGCTGTCAATGTGTTTTGATGTTGCTGCAGCATTAGTGGTGTGGAGTTGCTGTGTTAGCGTGGTGAATGTGTGCAGTGTAATAGTGTGCGTGCGCGAGACCAAACCGTTAGATTAGTCGTGTACTTCCACATTCGCGTAAAATGGCGGGTAATGTTTGGTATGCGTCTTAGCGGAATATCCATAGGTCTTTTGTGGTGTTTTGCGAGTTTCTTGTGGTGTTTTGCGAGTTTCTTGTGGTGTATTGCGTGTTTAGAGTGCTGTAGCCTCATTTTCGTTTTGTTCGGCGGCCATTTTTTCTCTCGCTTAGAGAATTTTTTAGTGTGGAAACTCTTTTATTTTGAGTTAAATGAAGGTATAAGTTGCATTTTTGAGGTCCTGGATGCTCCCTCTTGCTGTAGGTAAGCTTTTTATGTATGTGCTGTGTGTATTTATTGTGTTTTGAATTTTGTAATGTTCGCAAGTTGCGTCCGATTGTTGCGAGGTCGTAATGTGTGTTAACGTGTGTCGTATGTTGTTTGCGTTGCGAGGTAAAGTTTGCGAGGGTCGTAGTTGGTGTGTCCTGATGTTTGCGTTGCGACGTAAAGTTTGCGAGGGTCCTCGGCCCTCGGCCGCAGCCCTCGCTATGCGTTAGCAACAACCTGTACGGTCACAACTATATATGTGATTGTACCACAGTGTTCTCATTTTACAAATGTCCGAGAGCACAAAAACTTATTCATAAGTGTAACTGTTCTTGGGGGCTTTCCCTCTTCCAGCCATTGAGATTTACAGACTAAAGTATGTTCTCTGCATTTCCTGTTAGTTTCAATTAAGATTAAATAGCTATTACTTAATATTTTAAACAAATTTTCTAATGTTTAAAATGTGCAATTTAACATATTTTAATGTGATAACAAATATGTCTGTTGATGGATAGTGTTTGATGTACAAGGATAGTCCCCAATTACATTACAGAAAAGAAAAAAAAATGTATTAATCAGTTTTGGGTCTACTAAATGGCTCATCTTGACCCCTTTTACTCAATATTTTGGTTTACATTTTCTGTGATCTACTCTGTACCATTTAGAAATAACAAATTTACTTTACATATATTGAAATACAGTATACCATTCCATGAATTTATGGATCTCATTAAGTTTAATTAGATACCATGCTAATCTAAAATTCAAACTTCCATTGCTATGCATTAAAACAGCTATTTTTGTTAAATATATCAATAATATAATACAGCAATCATTTCACATATGGTGATCTAAGAGTGATAGAAGCCCTCCACCATACAAAGTACAGTAGTACAAATAAGGAATAGTACATTAGTGATTCTATTTGAATGTCAAAAAAATAAGTTAATAAAAACGTATATCCTGCTCAAATTTCTCATAAATACAGTTTATGCACTGCACTCTGGGAAATGAGACCACATAATGCACCGTCACTCTGTCAATCCAAACCATTTTAAACATGGCTCCTTTTGTAGTGCATAAACTGTATTTCTGAGAAATTTGAGAAGGAAATACATTTTTATTGACTTATTTTTTAGACATTCATATGTACTATTCATTGTTAATAATAGTTATACAAGTTTCTGTGTTTTTTTGTAAGATTCTTAACAAGGTTCATCTCATAGCTAAACCATGGCATATATTGATATTGTAACTTTCCATAGTTTTGGCAATGAGATAGTATGAATGTCCAGTAATGTAGATGAATAACCCAAGCATTGCAGTATATAGTGATACCTTTTTTATTAGACAAACATTTTAGTTAGAGGGACATGCTTTTGAGAATAGCACCTCTTTATCAAGTCAGAAGCAATACTGATTAAGGTTTAACATGAACATTGGAATATACAGGACAGAGATTCTAGGTAATAACAAACCCACAAGGGACAGAAGACAGGCATCATAAATAAGGTACTTGGTCGATCAAGTTTGTGAGTTGTGTGGATCTTTACACATAGTCCGACACAAGAGATAAGAGGAAAAATAGTGTTATCTCTGTTTGAGTATTTATGGCCATAACTGATTTAGAAGGCAATGAACACACATATAGTTGAAACGCAACAATTTAAATAAGTCCACTCTGCATATATGTTGTGTCAGGTTACTCTGTAAGTGTTAATATATGTGAGTACATTTATATGATCTATATTAATATATGCAGATATAACTGTAAATTGCAGGTCCTCCTTCTCTCCACTGACTTCTGGATCACTACCTTGTCGTAGTGAAGGGGCTTGTGCACTCCAATGAAGCTGTGAGCTACACCATGTAGGGTCACCCAAGATGGGTAAGTCCCAGCAGAGCGGTCAGACAAATCGTGGTCCACTGGAGAAGGAACCAGCAACCCACTCAGGTATGAAAATCTTATGGATTAGCACAACGAGACACAAATGTCCCTGTTATGGTCCATAGGGTCACGGAAAGTCTGATTTGACTGAACAACTACTCTCCATATATTTCTGCGTACAGCTTATCTCCATATATTTCTGCATATGCACTAACGATAAGCAGAATCACATATATAATTCTCAGCAATACGGGTCGTTGCTAACGCTTGCGGGCTCACGTAGCAACTGCGGCCTCGTGACCCCGTATAACTTCAGGGCCGCAAATGCAGAGGTGGAAGCTCCCACGTCTGCTGCAATGAGCCGCAGGCATTTGCGGAGGTGGAGACTCTACGGCGCCTCACAGGCGGTTACAAACAGCCACAAAAGCGGGACTTTGAAAAAAAACACGCAATGACTAAATAAGGACTTACACAAAAAATACAAGCCATGGAACTCAGAAAAATAAAAATACAGACTTACACAAAAATATACAAGTTGCGGGACTTAAAAAAAAATACGAACTCGCAAAAATACGATCTTAACGGCTGACCCTGGCACAGAGGAAAACATAAAAAAAAACACAAAATACACACAAAAATAAAATAAAAAACCTTACCCACATCAAAGGGGGACACCCAGGAATCTGGAAGTCAGGTTACACCTCAATTTCAGTCCAATTTACAGAGTTTAGACTTTCGAAAATCCCCTAAGTGAGAGAAAAAATGGGCGAAAAACGAAAACGAGGCTACACGACCCATAAAGCCAAAAACACCACCAAGCACATACGACTTTTACAAAAACCCGTACGAGGTACAACATACACTATTAGCAAGGACGCAAAATCATCCACACCCGCGTACCACAAACACAATCGCCGCCATTTTACAACACTAACTTACAGCATGCAGAAGTACCCAGCTACACTAACGGCTTCCCCTCGCGCATGCAGCCGATTTACACTACACACTGCACACATTGCTGACACTTACACCTCAGCTCAACAACACTGCAAATCTACATTGTATGCTGCAGGAACATCAAAACAGATTGTTAGCTCTTCAGCACATTGCTTTCTGCATATATTAATTACAAATAGGTAAAGTATATTAATTTATGATTTAATTAATTAATTATCAGGAAAAAAAAATATACAGAAAAAAAAAAACACCACTGTATCGCAATAAACGACAAAGACCTTCACCGAGCGCCTCAAAAGGAGCGCCAACGGTACTCATAGGACACAAAGTACACCAGGGGAGAGCCTTGCAATAAGCGCCAAAAGGAGATCAGTGCAAACCTTACAATAAGCGCAAAAGCGCCTCTAATAACAAAAATACACCAACCCAGATGCCAAAGCCGCTCAGCGCGAGGCTCGTAATGCGCGCCGAACGATCTCAGACCACCAAAACACTTACTCTCTGTGGCAAACAGCATTACCTGCCTTACAATTTTATTGCCGTCATTTTTTGACAGGCAAGTCGCTAGTGCTTTTTATAATTTCTCTGATTACCAATATGCACTTATAAAACATACTGCATATTACAATGCACATTTCACTTAAGTACTTCAATGCACTTTTCATGAATGCACTGTAACAAATGTAATCAGCTACTATAAGGTCAGCTTGCCTAAGGATGTTTGAAGAAGTAATCCAATGTGGGCTTCAGTGATTGCTACAATAAATCTGTAAGAGTGGTTTTAGGTAGGGATAACCAAGCCCTTAGGCTCCACCAAACATATACAGATATTTAAATAATGTCCTAAAAATTATTAAGTACAGGAGCCAAAAGATAGGCTGGTAGTGGATCAACATTCAGTGCCAGTACCAGTCAGATTCTTATGTCTATGGTTCCCCCAACTTCTATAGCTATTATTAATCAGTTGGAGAAAAAAGCTGATCATGACAAGACTTTAGGTTTATTAAACTGATATTGCACAAGATCTGCTGGGAAAATGCTTCTATCTTCCCATATTTAGCATCATCAAACTTTATATAGCTTCAAGATGGAAATCACCAGGCCTATTGTGGCACCAAATAATTAATAAAATTGAAGAAACAGTCTTGTTGGAAAATAAGACGTACATGCTAGAGAATCACTCAGATCATAACTTTAAAAAGTGAGCAACTTGGTTATAGACACCCCTCTCAATTACCCCTAACCCTTCCCTTCTGCTACCTTTCCTTCCCTCCTCTCCACTACTTCTCCCCATTTTTAGGACTTTAAACTTTCTTTATAAAAAGGAAAATATATATGGAAGTATTGTATATTACCATTTATGTGACTATGTAAAATCAACATGATTGTATGACAATGTCTGGAATCACTCTTCCATAATAATAAAGAGAGATGTAAAGAAAAATGATAAATTCCATTGCAACCACATCCCTCCCAACTTTACACCTTTGTGTGTACAAGTCAGCCTGTTCTGTACATCGCTGAATTAAGTCCATCTTTGCTATGTATCTGTGTGGAACCAAATCTATCTTCCTTATTTCTCAGCCTATTTGAGTCAGTCTACTCTGTGTGTATTTACCTGGTATAATACTTTATTGCCCAGTGTCTCTGTGGATTACAAGCTCTAATACAATGATTGTCTTATTACTTTCCCTCCTCTATATTCCTAATAGACATTATTATTATTAGCACTTTGCAGCTCTTCTGGATTACACATTTCTATGTTATTATACATGGAGTGTCCTTGTGATATCAGTACAATTATTTTTTTTATGAATTTGAAGAGTTTAATTTAATGTCAAATCTACTATGTGTGTTTATATTATGTCCCTGAGAGAGTGGGAGTGGATGGGATATTGTGTAGAGAGTGGGAGTGGATGGGATATTGTGTAGAGAGTGGATGGGATATTGTGTAGAGAGTGGGAGTGGATGGGATATTGTGTAGAGAGTGGGAGTGGATGGGATATTGTGTAGAGAGTGGATGGGATATTGTGTAGAGAGTGGGAGTGGATGGGATATTGTGTAGAGAGTGGGAGTGGATGGGATATTGTGTAGAGAGTGGATGGGATATTGTGTAGAGAGTGGGAGTGGATGGGATATTGTGTAGAGAGTGGGAGTGGATGGGATATTGTGTAGAGAGTGGATGGGATATTGTGTAGAGAGTGGGAGTGGATGGGATATTGTGTTGAGAGTGGGAGTGGATGGGATATTGTGTAGAGAGTGGATGGGATATTGTGTAGAGAGTGGGAGTGGATGGGATATTGTGTAGAGAGTGGGAGTGGATGGGATATTGTGTAGAGAGTGGATGGGATATTGTGTAGAGAGTGGGAGTGGATGGGATATTGTGTTGAGAGTGGGAGTGGATGGGATATTGTGTAGAGAGTGGATGGGATATTGTGTAGAGAGTGGGAGTGGATGGGATATTGTGTAGAGAGTGGGAGTGGATGGGATATTGTGTAGAGAGTGGGAGTGGATGGGATATTGTGTAGAGAGTGGGAGTGGATGGGATATTGTGTATGTGGTGTATTTTTGATAGAAATAGGAGAACACATAAAGGACACTGTGTGTAATGGTTCCTGACCTGGAGAATATACTAAATATTTAAAGGTTTACACAGTGTCAGAGTAAGCGAAGGGAAAAAAAAAATTAGCCCCCCACCCCCACCTTGTAATTTCTCTATACAAAGTAGATGTCTGTATGGGTCAATAAACAGACCAAAATATATGTAGGCTGTCAGATCAACCTTCTATAAAACAACTATCTGCTCATCTACCCTAAAAAATGAAAAGTCCTGCTTTGCTCCAGACCACTGCGGGTTGCAGAAGGGCCCTACCCTGCTGTGGATCCTAGGGCCTTGCACCTGCTGCACCAGCAGTAGCTCCACCACTGGGTTTTCAGTACAAATCATGTAGATCAGGAGGTCTATCTTCCCAGAGAATTACTTAGTGTATAGTGTTTCCCTTGCTGCTAAGGATTCTGGATAGTGATATGCAAATAAGGGTCAAAATATCACCTTTGTTCCTGCATTTAGGACAATGTGGCCTAGGATTAGGGTACAGTGCCAGAAATCTAATTACAGATTGCAGTTTCACCCTTATATGGGACTCATCAGTGTGAGTATGTTTTTGGCAATGAGGCTGGACTGAGTGCTCAGACCAGACAATAACAGCCCCATTAAATTCCACCAACTGATGAATTTGTAGCCCGTAAAGGAGCCCGCAAGACTTACGGCTACTAGATTGGCCTCTTTCAGCTACCCGCAAACAATCTGCGGGTTACAGGCGAAAAACCCCTACTGGCTGTCAAAAGGGGAACTTCGTCTCAGCTAAGCCTTTGATCTGTCAAGCTTGTAAATGTTATGTTATGATCGCAAATCGCTATTAAATTGCTACAAATCCCCAAAGATGCACTGGCGTTCAAACCCATAAACGGCAAATGGAGCCAAGAACCATATGGTTACTAGAGAGGACCCGTAAGGGGGTTAAAGTCCTGTCTGTAGCACTGTAAATGCAAATATAAACACAATACTGTATTTTAAATTAAAGCGAAAGTGATGTTATTAAAATTAATAGCACAACGATCTCAAGCTCGCAAATCTGCAATAAAAAAAAATTATGTTTAATTTCTGTGTTATATCGATCCAGGCAATTAATGTGTTAATACATGTAATAGAACTTGCATGGAGTAGAATATCCTATTTATTGATTATTTCATATTGCATTATTTCTGGAATGCGGGCCCGATCACAACTCGTTCTTTAAACCCGTAAGTGATTGAAATCTAACCTCCATTTTTCAGTGATGTAATGATGACAATCCCTTTTACTATTGGCTCCGCCTAAACCCATAACCATGGGTTTGACTAATTGCCCATGTTCACGGGGGCAAATGCAACATGCCGCAGCATGGTTTACAGATTTGGATGTCGGCCACGTCTGTTGGGGGCTTGGCTAATTTTATCGCTCTGTAACTCTGCCGAATTTCAAGCCTGCGGGCTTGGAATTTATTGTGGCTGTAAATATGTAATGGTTGGTAGAAAGGTGATTAAAACGCAGTTGTATATAATTTGCATGTCATTCTCCAGAACAGTAGTGGGGCAAGTGTTCACTGGGTAATTCTTCTTCGGACATGTTGATGTTCTCATAATGCCTTTTTCTTTCAACGCTGTATATATATATAAAGTGAAGGGTATTTCAATGGCTTTTCTACCAACCATAACATACTTTGTGATTGGTCAATTAAAAAAAGTGACAGTAAAGGGTAGGAACAATCCAACACATAAGAGATCATATTATGCTCTTGACAGAGAACTGTGAAAGGAAGACCAAAAAAGCCATTACAAGTATAAAGTTTCAGTGGTTTGACGGTCAAGAGAGACCTATTAGAACCAATGGTATCCCAATACACATCATCTATTTCACTATTCATGTTGTGTTATATCAAAGCGATCTCATACAGATGGAATTATTATATATGGGCTAGTTGGTACACATCTTAGTCACAAAATTACATGTGCCATTTCAAATAGGGCTTTAACTCCAAAGTGGTACCCAATGTCACCAAGATGCCAAGCCTACCGAGAGTAAAGCATAGGACAATTTAAGAAATTATAGTTTTATAAACAGAATATGGAGTGACTACAGTCTAAATAACAAGAGAAGTAAATATTTGCAAATGAAATGTGATCATATGCATTATGTACAATGGTTTCTTGCAGCTGCATGTGCAATAAGCCAACCCTGTTAAAATTGAATTGATATGACAGATATGCGAGTGTTCTTACCCAGTAGAAGCATTATCTGCTGTGAATTATTTGTGGCAGAGATATTTCTATACTCAGGACATGTAGATATTATCTTAAGTGTATTTTAGAAAACAGCCAAACTGTAAATTTTAATTATGGTTTCAGGGAGCTATGTTATACAAAAGAAATATTCATCTTAGTTAAGAAAAGTCTGGAATAACTCTCCAAGGTGGCAGATATTGTCAGTCAATGAGTTATAATTAATCGTTGAGTCTCGTAGATGTTGACTCTAGAAGAGCAATTGTTAGTCACGTTATGTCATAGTGAATCAAGCAGAACAATGATGGTGACTCTAGAACAGCAAAGATTTGTTATTTGGTGTCAGCTATTGACTCAAAAGTATTAATGTTTAGCCATTGGGTTTAATTAACAGCTTTTGGAGTTATGGTCATGGTATTGTATTGCCAATGGAGAGACTGACAGAGGAGGGTGAGAATTGAACATCCATTTGTGATGTATTTGAATGGGGATAGACTGTTGATAGATAGGTCATTGAAAATAGAAATATAGTAGTCAAGACGGGACAAGATGAGTGAGTGTTTTTTTGTAATGTCTTATGTCAACATTAAAAGCAAAATGAGAGATTTGACATAAAGCACTGGAATTGGTTAAAACTGTACAGTAGATAAAAATAGGCTTATTTCATATACAGTGGTATAAACAAATCCACATACATTATATATACCTATATCCATAAGAATGGGGACAACTACAAGAAAATCAACATTCTCAAAATTCCTTTTTCTTTAAATAGACTGCCTTGACGTTATCCATTTTGCCTAAAATAAAAAGGTGCAGAGAACATGCACCGGTCAATATCTTATAATACGCAGGAGTGTTGAACCAGCCAAGCTAGCACAGCATGGGGGTTAGTTGATGGGTGAGATGCAGGTGTCAGAAAGCTGATTGCCATTCCCTACAGCCGAGCCAAGTTCTCCGGCTTTTGCAAATCAAACAGCTGAGAGCTGTGCTCTATCTAAATAGTGAAGCAGCCGCATGTAATTCATTATACAGTTATAACAGGCTTTTTCTGCAGACAGTTGGTGCAGAACTGAGTCTTGACACGCTCCAGGAAGCAGTAGGAAGTATGGCGAAATATATCAAAACTGACTCAAATACCACAGGGGAGCGTGTACAACACCGACGAATGCGAGCCAACAGGGAGCATCAAATCCTTCTTGTGTAGACTTTCTCAAAGTTATAATTAGACTTCGATTACCAGACTTTTCCACTGGTTGCACGCCTTTTACCTGGAAATCTTGTAAAACAGGAAACAAAAATAATGTGAGTAAGCCGCCCATGACAGTTGTTTAGTTGGTATCCTAATTAGCCCCATCAGTGCTTTAAAGGGAGGATGACATTACAAACTGCCTTACTTTTTTTGTAGCTTTCGTACTTGGAGGCTGAAACCGTCATCTGTTGAGAAAAAGCTCCTTGAAAGGAAGTTCATTTTTGCCTAGGCTCTCTAAAATTGTCGAGATGCATATACACGGCCAACTTCAACATAAATCCAAGTAGTTATGTCTTCAGGTAGTGGGCACTTGTTTTTCTTACCGTGGTTCTAGATCAGATCTGGGATTTGACCAAGAGAGGCACCATTACAGATGAAGCATTAGGGCCACACAGAACCGTATCATTTGTTCTGCTTAATCACCGCTTACAATAACAATTCTACCCTATAAAGGATTCTGGGAGTTGCTGTCCTCTTGATGCTCACAATCCTAAGACCAACAAATTCCATAAAGCAATGAGATAAAACCCCATACATCTCTCCCATTTTTGAGCAGCGGGTGACTATTTTATAGCTCAGTGAGCCAAATAATGGTGATTACTGATCAAGACAATACTCTTTAGTCTTCACCAAGTCAACAGATGCAGAGTTGGATGCATTGGTGCTTGATTTTTGAAACAAGAGTGCATTTCCCACGGCTGAACATCAACCAATACACATCAACATGTAAATTTAATTCACTAGCCATTTGCTTAGTTTTCTCCATATTTTACTAAATTTAAATGAACTATTTTAACATCCCTTCCTTTCTCTCTACCTACATATTCAACAATGTATCTGTATTACATATGTAATAAAGATGAATGTATAATAAATATGAATTGCATTTAAACCAACAGCACGCAAGCAATTGTGAGATTATTTTGAATAGAAATTTGGAAATCGATATCAAATAAAATATATATTTTTTTTTTTTCTGTTTTTTTAATGGTAAAATGTCTTGCTGTGGTATCCACAGTCTCTTCAAGTCAAGAGTATAGATGGACAAATATAAATGGTAAGACAAATTCTATTTTCAGAGGATATGGGTGAGTAAATTTGGATTGATCATGACTATAGTTCTATTCACAACAATAGATATTTGATTGCTTATGAAACTACTGAATCTTAAAGAAAAATTGTACAATGAAACATTGGGGATGTAATGGGGTGTTTACTTTTTGCAATGCTTTCATTTATTGATGCAAATGGCCTGTATATGGACCAGTGAAGATAAGGAGTATGATGTCAATTTCAGTCAGGTCCTGAGTTCCCCCTGTTGCCTCCTATCCACAGTTCTCTCCATTGATCAATACACACACAATCATTATCTAGCTTTCAAGATTTAACAAAGAAAACATGGATTCCAATGGTTTGGATTCAGTGCTTTCACCACTACAACCTGGATTTGATTCCAGTCAGGGAACCAAGAGGTCACACCATCCTGAAGCCATGCACGTTTGGGCTTGGTAAGTACTTGGATGGGAGACCACCTACAAATACCAGGAACTGTATGCTGTGGCCCACTGGAGATGGAACTGGAATCCCACTACAGTATCAAGTGGATCAGTATGGTGTGTTATGGTCCATGAGGTCACAGAGAGTCAGACAAGACTGAGCGACACACACAGAACAGGTAAAGCAAGATTTTATGACTGAAGTGCCACTACATACTACTGAACAAGTGTGAAAGAAGGGCGTAAAGACAGACAACTGCAAAAATGAAGAATTAATTTTTAAAAATACTTATATGCTCATAGTTTACACAGCTGCTAATGTTATTAGTGTGTTACATATTTCACGTGACGTTTTTCCCTAATTACCAAATTTTTTAAGCCCAATACTCAATTTAATGCGAAGCAAGTTTCATAGTGTTTAAAAGCTGTTCTTCTAAATACATGATTAGTGTGGCTTCAATGTGCCTTTAATGCATTGATATTTGAGCATTTCATTTATAAACGGATAATTACTTGTTCACGTGCAGTTACTAGAAATCAATATTCCTTCCTACTGCCAAACAAACTACTGATATTTATCACTGACCTTAGAATGGGTATTACCATTTCTATCACTGGACTTAAATATAAGAATATCTTTTCTATAGTGTCTTTCTCCAGAAAATACCTGCCATAGAATATATTAGCACATAATAAACATAAATCTGTAGTACTTGTACTGCCAGGATATAACATGACCTAAGCAAGGCCCATTTGGTAGGAGCATATAATAATTTATACCCCATCACCCATTGAATATAAATTAGACACAGATTAGACACAGACCATTTCTTGGGAGATAACTGGCCACAGCGTTTATTGGTAAACACAACATGATGTAATAACCATAACGATAAATACATAAATAAACATAACCCCGAGGGGAGGAGCCTGGACAGAGACAGTACACCCTACGCCCAGAAGCCTCATCCAGGGCCTACCGTGTTGGAACATCCGTACCACCGTAGGGTAGGATCTCCCCCATTTTCCACTGTCCCGGCGACTCCCCTCACCACCCGCCGCTGTGACAAAATAAACAAACGTCTGATACCATATAATATACACTTCAATGATACATCTACCACAATGAATGCATAGACAACAACTTAATACACAGCTGCTTTTTTTTTTTTTTTTTTTTTTTTTTTAACAGTACAATATATACAACACGTTAACCACAATACTCTAGGGATGGGTGGGTGGGCATCTGTTCCCATGGCTAGCTGGGGGCGGACTGGAGGAAATTGGCGCTAAACGCCTACATTGCTCCACCTCCCCCAGCTAGCCACCTCCCCGCTCCTACCCGGGCCTGCCATGTCAGATGGCCCCTCCCCCCAACCCCAGGCAAGCCTGAGGTGGGCTACGGGCCCTTCATGACCTAAGCAAGGCCCATTTGGTAGGAGCATATAATAATTTATACCCCATCACCCATTGAATATAAATTAGACACAGATTAGACACAGACCATTTCTTGGGAGATAACTGGCCACAGCGTTTATTGGTAAACACAACATGATGTAATAACCATAACGATAAATACATAAATAAACATAACCCCGAGGGGAGGAGCCTGGACAGAGACAGTACACCCTACGCCCAGAAGCCTCATCCAGGGCCTACCGTGTTGGAACATCCGTACCACCGTAGGGTAGGATCTCCCCCATTTTCCACTGTCCCGGCGACTCCCCTCACCACCCGCCACAGAGAAGATCGCACAATACCTTTGCGGATTCGACTCCCCCCACCAACCAAAAACACCATGGCCAGCCGCATACCCTCCTAAAAAACTTCACTCCACTCTCCACCTCTGCTCATGATCCATCCATGCCGGGGCCACGCCCAGCTCTGGGCCAAGACCGATACCAAGGCCACTCGCCCGCATGGTCTGCTTTACTAATAGCCCATGCTATTTCTGCCCAATACCTTCCAATTCTCAAGACCATCTTCTCCAAAAGCCCATAGGGCTGTTACTGCATCTGCTTCTGCACCAAGCGAGTGGGCAGCAAGTTCCATGCGGAATATGCCCAAATGCTGCTGGCAATCTCCAACGTTGTAAAATCACTCATATAGAACCAGTCCCACTTCATCAGGGAAGGTGCAAACCAACTTCGTGATTGGCTGAACCAAGAGAGCCGTAATCCAGGAAGGGGGAGCAATCAGCGTGCCCAACACACTGTAACTACCTCCTTATCCCACCTGTTCAACTGGCTGCCGCTGCCACATGGTCACTTGATCACCCTGGATCGCCAGACCAGTCACCTGAGGTCGATATACCTTGTCTGTTTACCAACCAACCTCCTGCTACCATCCGACGAGCGGAAAGAGATGGCCGCACAGAAACGCAAGGATTTAAACTTGTCACAGACCTCTTTCCATAACCGCAGTAACCAGCCATATGGTCATATGATCACCCTTTGGATCCCAAGACCAGGCACCTGAGGTTGCCCCACCTCGCCTGTATCTTAACCAGACTCTCACTACCGGCACACCGGCGGGAAGGAGAGATGGCTGCATAGCCCGCAAGGCTTCGCCCTTATCACAGACCTCCTTCACGAACAGTGGTATCTCCGGCCCTTGGGAAAAGGCTACCAGTCGCCTGCTGTCCCTTTGCCATACCTCCTGTTCGCCTTTATGCCCTTCTTGCGTGTATACTAACCAAACTCTCACTACCGGCACACCAGCGGGAAGGAGAGATGGCTGCACAGCCCGCCAGGCTTTGTTCGTCTCTACCCCTTGCGCTCGCCTTCCATTCTTTCTACAGGACCCATTGACCCAGCTTGACTTCAGATGGGCCACCTGCTACTTGCCCCCCCCCCCCCCACCTTTGGGGGACTCGTCCTCGGAGCCTAGGGATATTGTACTGAAACAGCAACTACGTACTAAGAAAAAGCCTGCACCACCACCATCTTCTCTGCACACTCTAATTACTGCCCTTTGATCCACTGCCAACCAGCCGTATATAACTATAGACAGAGCTATGACGCCAAATACCATACAGCACATACCCATTACAATAGCTTATGATACCACCCTGAATGAACAAAGCGTGATACAACCGCCGGGGATAACAAGAGTGACGGCCCTTGTTGCATATACGCCAAAAACAAACACATCTGTACTAACCCATATATACTCCTCAGTCCACACGTTACCTATCCCGGTACAAAGAGTTAATAACATCCTGGAACTCACCTGGAAAAGCATATAATACCCTCTTCTTTATGACTATACCGGATACCAAGCGTTAGCACTCCGCCAGCACAACCCCTAAGACTTGTGATCGACCCACTGAAAATGCACACTGCTACCCAGTCTAAGGATGTATAATACCTGCATACGACTATTTGAGCGTCATACCGTTGTGTCTACAACCGCATAGGATTATAAGACGTACCTGTACAAAAACCTCCAGATCGGATACCACTCAGCAGGACCCTCCAGCGCAGGACAACCGAGGACCACCCGAGACAAACGACTGCTATATATGCAACTGCTACCAGCGGAACAAAGACTCCCGACCCAAAAACCATCAGCTAACCTGCCAACCTATGGAGAAACATGCCTGTGCATAACGCCTGAGACAAAATGTACCTATAAAAACACGTGTCCACCTATAACATAGGTAGTCTAGAACCCCTATGACTATAATATCAGACGCAAACACCTCTGCTATCACCTAGAATCGACCGACACCTACCATAGACCCACCTTCAGGAGTAATATAGCCACCCAAGACCCTAGCGGCTATACCAAGGAGAACGGTTACAGGCCAATAGATTTACCCCATATAATTTACCTCCCGGTGGGCCGATGAAGGGAACTCAGTCCGGACACTGGTCCCAAGCTGCGACCAACAGCACAATAACAGAACTATTATCGCATATATCTGGCAGGAACCTTCACTACAAATCCTTGTATCTAAATGACCTCTACCTAACGTACTGTATGCCAAACGCCCCTATGCCGAAGCCGTCGGACGCCCTAACTCCCCACTATCCCTAGATATAATCACACCTCATCTAGACCCCTATACAGGAGACTGTGTATAAACAGCCCCAATACCCCGATGTCAAGTCGGTAAAACATAAATGGCGCGCAATGGCGCTAAACAACCTGGGCCCAACCCGCCCAAGGAGGACACTATGGAGAATAACCGAACTACACTAAACTCATCTACGCCAAGACAGTGCTACAACCTAGGGAAAGGAATGGGACCTGTCAGAAGTGGGATCCGAACCCACGCCTCCAGAGGAGACTGCGACCTGAACGCAGCGCCTTAGACCGCTCGGCCATCCTGACGGCTGAAGGGATACTTATAGCATGAGATGGCGGAAAGGGGTGGTGACGTTACCATAAGTCATAGCTCGCCTCAACCTGCCCAATAGCCTATGTGGCATCGCTCTGTCGTGTGCGACTCCGTGACAACCTCGATATTCCCATGCTGATCCGCCTACTGTATCTCCCAGTCTCCTAGACAGCTCAAATTGGCTGCGAGACACCCATTGTGGCACGTAGGGGGAGGGGGGGCTTTGGGCTGGGCAATGTTACCCTAAGAGATCCGTGTCATAGATGCACAACGGACGGTGCGAATGGGGAGAGGGGTAATACACCTACCGCAGAGGAGGGTAGTGATCTAGCAAGTGGCAGTGACACAGATAGGATAATTTTAGGGATAGCACAGAGGACAGAAAGACAGAGATAGAACAGAACAAAGAGAGGACACAGAGCAAGACAGGTAGACAGAGCTGCCAAAGATAAATGCCTGTGCACCGGGGGGGGGGGGGGGGGGCGATACGTCCGTGTATACCAAAGTGCATACCGGGAATAAACTGCAGAGCATTAGTGGAAGAGCTGTGGGGAGGGGCAAATAATAGCCGTAAAGGCTGCAGGACAAAGTGGAATTGCACGGTTATATATTTATTTATTTAATATATATGTTGATAGCATAATCACCGTAATCAGATCAGGTGTTCAACATACCATAGAGGAAAGAAAAACACAACGCTGCGCATAGTGGCACTTAAACTGCGCTTGTGCCCGTTAAAGGGGTGCTAGCACATTTTCGCCGCTCCAGCAATGCAGATGGGCCACATGGAAAGAGCCTCCTCCTGTGAAGCCCGCATATATACCCTCTGCATAACCCCAGTCCTCGTCTGTGTCTCAGTGCTTGGTAGTGTTTAAGGGGCAGGGCAATATTACTCTAATAGACCGAGGGGGGGGGGGGAGAGCGAGGAAAAGAGAGCGAGGAAAAGAGAGCGAGGAAAAGAGAGCGAGGAGAAGAGAGCGAGGAAAAAGGAGAAAGGAACGAAAAAGAAGAGGGGAAGGAAAAAGGGAAGAAAGAAAGCAGAAGAGAGAGAGAGAGAGGGAGAAAGAGGGAGGGAGAAAGAGAGAGGGAGAAAGAAAGAGAGAGGGAGAAAGAAAGAGAGAGGGAGAAAGAAAGAGAGAGAGGGAGAAAGAAAGAGAGAGAGGGAGAAAGAAAGAGAGAGAGGGAGAAAGAAAGAGAGAGAGGGAGAAAGAAAGAGAGAGAGGGAGAAAGAAAGAGAGAGAGGGAGAAAGAAAGAGGGAGGAAGAGCGAGGGAGGGAGGGAGGAAGAGCGAGGAAAAGGAAGGACGGGGGAGAAAGAAAGAGAAAGAAAAGGGAAGACAGAGAAAAGAGAGAAAGGGGGAAGAGGGTGAAGCCAATGTGTTTAAACATATGTTTTTAATGATCATATGTTAGGGTCCACAGCCAGTTTCAATCTCATGGCAGACCTCATAGCTTGGTGTGAGTACAATATGTACAATAGGCTCATGACAAGCAGGCACCCTGCGCCGCAACCCAGTACCCCCGGACCCCCCACGTGATCCCCTCCGGGCCCCGCGGCCCCCCCAGCCATAAGGCTGGGCCGTCTGAAGGAAGGGGGGGGGGGCTGCCCCGCTGCAGGCCAAGACCGCCGGGAGGTGCGCAGAGACGGGGAAGGAGGTCACTCACCTGCCTCCACTCCAGCCGCATCCCAGTGCCCCTTTCTCCGGCGAGCCTCTAGGCTCCCCCTGCGCCTCCTCTGATAGGCGGACCCGGCCCGCCGCCACTCAGCCTCCCGCAACCGTCCTGCTGCCGGCCAGGACAGCCATGAGGTGCACAGGCACAGGGAAGGCGGAGGGACCATGGCACAACTGCCCCTTGGCCCAGAGCCCCCAATGCCGTCCGGCATCGCTCTGGCCAGCCTCTAGGCCGTCGCCACTCGCCCTGACCTCCTCCCACTGTGCCGTGCCCCCCAATAGGCTGCCCAGGCCCGCAGGAGCCCCCATCTGTTCCCATGGCTAGCTGGGGGCGGACTGGAGGAAATTGGCGCTAAACGCCTACATTGCTCCACCTCCCCCAGCTAGCCACCTCCCCGCTCCTACCCGGGCCTGCCATGTCAGGTGGCCCCTCCCCCCAACCCCAGGCAAGCCTGAGGTGGGCTACGGGCCCTTCAAGAAAACTGCTATGTACAATAATATTAGGCACTAGTGATTTAAGTATAAAACTATAAATTCCAAATGATAACTATAACATTTAAAGGTACACTATCCTTTAGAAAAAAGTTGAGCCGCAGCAGTGTTATATAGAAAAATATTTTACATTCATTAAAACATATACCAAGGTCAGCATTTTTATATAAAATGAGTCTGTACTTAAAATGTACTCAGGCTCAACAATAACCTATTTGTGTAAACGTGAACTCAAATCAGTGTGAGTTTGCTGAATTGCTTTTGTTCACTGCTCAACATATGTATATCACACTGCTTGTTCTTTATTTCGGGTGTTTTATCCCTACTGTTTATATCTATCTATCTATCTATCTGTCTATCTATCTATAATAAATGTGAATCAGGAGGACCTAGTGAATGGAGGGTGCTTAGCACAAAAATGTGTGGCCCCTCCCCTTGCAACTTATATCTATATATCTGTGCCTGTCTGGGTCAATACCCTTATAACTTCTGAGTCTCCTTTTACCAAAGCTGGTGCCAGTAGAAATAGGTCCCTCTAGTAGGCTTTGGTGCTTTGCACCCATCTCCACCCTGGGTCAAGATATTTATCAGCTATTAACTGAGATAACATAACATTGAAATACCATATACATATGAAGAAAAAAAATATATACATATATATACCCACGTACAATATATAAGCTTCTTAGAGGTAAGGAAAATCTAAATGTTATATCACAATTGCATTGAAGAGTATACAATTAATTAAGGAAACTAGTAAAACATGTATATAAAACAAAGAAATGCTTAAAGTGGTGGAATTACTGCTAGTGTAGCAACAGGGCCCACAATACAGAAGGGACCCAATGCTACCAGCAGTAGCCTGAGTTAAAGAGAGGGTCTTATTTTATTAGTGGAGATGGGCAAATCATAGTTTTTATTGAAAGGTGATCTGATCACCCAATGGGTAATCTGACCAACTACATATATTTTTTGCCTTTTTCATTCACGTCTGATATATAAAAGTTGCAAGGGAGCCCCCAAAATATTTTGTACTAGAGGCGCTTTATTCACTAGCTTCACCACTGCTTAAATAGGCCATTTCAACCACAGTAAAGCTCTGATGAAGCCACTTCTTAATGTCCACACCTTTTTTACTACAATCATGTACCAGCTCAGGACAATACTACATCCACACACTCTTGTAACTGTATGCAGCACATCCTCTGCATGATCCATAAGGCTTAAGTTTTTAAATAATGGACACAACAACCGAGTGGGAGAAAACAACGGGCCACAGCTTTATTTAAATAACCAAGTTAACAATACCATAATTACCGTATCTATATTTACATCAAAACAAGGGGAGGAGCAAGGACACGGACAGTGACCTCGCGCCTCAGACCCTGCCCAAGGCCCCCAATGCTTACACTAAGCATGCCCCGTGAGGTAGAGCCACGCCCATTTAGGCCAGTGGGCCGGGCAACTCACCTCCCACCAAAAATAAATACAAAATGATGACATAGACAAGGCCAATGCTCCAAAACCACTTACTTTTCTTATAATTTGCTCCCTCTTTCCTTTTTTTTTAAATTGTTTCACAACATGTTCATTAACAACAACAAGTTAACAAAAAGCCAAATAACAGGGTGGGATTCCCAATGGAGGACCGCACCAACTGCCCAGTGCGCGAACACGGGCGGAAGTCCCGCCCCCCAACGCAACGTGATCAGTCCAACGCCTGCAGGCTCCGCTGGTTCACGAGAAGCTCCGTGCTGACCCAGGGAGCCTGCGCAGCCTCCGCGTCGTCAATCCACACTCTTTGCTCATCCTTTACTTTCCATTCTCTGAGTAGTTTTTGAGAATTTTTTTTCTTTTTTTTTGAGCCTCTAACTCTAAGATCACACCAACAGGGAAGGTGCTTTACACCATGTTTCATGTTGCTAACAAGCAGACAGTGACATGCTGTGAGTACACTCCTCGTAGAGTGAAGCCCCTTCCTTGTAGGTGTGGTCTAAGAGTTAAGTGCTGTCAGAAGAAAAAACATATGGGCATGGCCTTAGGTCACAGCTGTACAAGTTAATTTATCTCATACGAAAGAACAAAACTGAGAAGGATACAAATAATAAATTCACCAATTTAACACATTATGACAAAACAAAAAAAATCTGAAAAGTCCTTTTAAAGATAGATAGATAGATAGATAGATAGATAGATAGATAGATAGATAGATAGATAGATAGATGATAGATAGATAGATAGATAGATGATAGATAGATATAATAAAGCTGATATACCTATATCTAGATATATGCTATCAAGTAATGCCATTATTTGCCCGTTAGTTTAACATGCTGATCCCTTTCTATAACTTCTGGGTGATAATAAGATCATAATTTTTTTTATAAATATAAGGTGCCTTTATCATAGTGAACGGCAAGACACAATTCAAATGTAAATTTAGGGAGATGGATTAAATAAAGTGTAAGAGAAAGATGAACATGGGATATAATTATTCTCAGCAGTGACAAGAATAGCCGTCTCAGTATATATAGATTCACGTGGGAGGGTAACACATCCCTTTTTTTTTACATTTCTTGTCTATTTAGGGAAGGAACATTTTATTGGAAAATGCAAATTTGTCTTGACATGTGAAGGCAGGACTTTGTGTGTCTCCAAGCTTGGCGTCTTAGATTAGTTGTATTCAATTATAATAGGCATATCTATGGCCATTGTCTGAGGCACTGTGTGCTGCATTATTATAAAAGGTATATAGACAAAAATGTTAATAAATATATTTTATTGAAGATCTGCAGTTGATAATGAGCACAATGTCTTTAGCAAATATGGAAAACATATTTTATTAACTGTATGTCCTATATGCAATTGTGCTGTTGTGGACCATTTTGATTTCTGTTGATTCACTTCCTGAGGAGGGAGAAAACTGATTGGGGCGGATTCTCCAACTTAATGCTATAGAAATGTAGCAACTAAAAATGGTTGTGGTTTGAGCAAGACTAATTACAATCTTATTAGTTTATAAGGATACACTGTGTGAAAGAAGTTGTAAAAATAAGCTTGGAATAGAAAAAATGGTACAGAACAGTAAATAATAATTGTATTTAAAGGATAAATACTTATTTTGCTTTCTAGAAGAAAATCGGCATCTACGTTACGTTTGTTTATTCAAAGACTATATAGAAAATATGTGACTACAGTAGTCTGTTTAAAAAAATTAAGATTTTTTTCCTAAAAATTATTTTACGCTCAGGACTGTTTCTCCTAAAGTAGAGTAGTCCATTACGTAGCATCTTGCATAGTCAGTGAGATTAAACCGAGATCCGCAGGAATTATTAAATACTGAGACGCTCATCTACTTTATTATGGATAAAACGTCACCAAAATAAAAACATTTAGGAAATCTCAGGTAATAACTGTAAACCAGATGTTTAATGTCATGTTGAAGGAGATATTTTGATTGGGTCAGTTACAAATTGGTGGAATGATGCTGTATTCTGGTCATCTGTACCATGTATCCCAAACCGGTTCCTTCAAGCAGGTGTAGTGTGACGGGCAGCTGTCAAGATGTGGATTTTAGATGTAGGGTGAAGTAATTTCCACACTATATAAATTTTAAAAAAAAAAATTAAAAAAAAAAGTTATATATATATATATATATATATATATATATATATATATATATATAAAATAAATCTAATACAGGTATGTATTTAGGTGTTATGGGTTCTTTCAGATTCGTGCGGCACCCAACAACCCAGTTATTCCTCCTCCTTTCCGCTTTCTATATCCAAATCATACGTTTACAAGACACCTATTTAGAACATCTTTAGTGTATATGTGTAAGTATACAGTAAGTCAGAAAGTGCAGTGTACTATATGCATATAGATATCTCTGTTCATATTCCATCACATTACACTTGCTGCCCCCTGAATATTTGCTGCCCTGGCCCGAGCCTTGTGGGCTTAAACTGAAACACACCATGATGTAATATATGATATAAATAAATACTATAATATTGCGTACAGCACAATGTGAACCTAACAAAACACTCAAGCTTACTAATATAGTGCTCAGGATTCCAGACACATAAAAGCACTAGCAGGAGTACACAGTTTATTTCAGTCCCGTAAGTACAGGAAAACGGCTAATTGAACAACATGGGAGTTATTCATAACTGTAGTTTGGAATACAATCTTCTGAGAGCCCTTCTTGAAAAGTGCTTGTTCCAAGGATTTTATTTTGTTCTTTAAACTTTATTTATTCATCAGCTCCCAGCTGACATACATAGCTATACAGCAGGGGATAGTAGAAACTTTAATATACTTTTAATATAAATATATATAGTTTATAAGTTTATATAGCGCAATAGATATAGATAGATAGATAGATAGATTATATACATATTCCAACTACCTGAAATTCTGTATCTACTGACTAACAAAGCTCAGAGAGTAAACTATTTTAGTTGAACTGGTCTGTAAACAAAGGTGAAAATAAAATATTCTATAGTATCTCAGTCAAGAAGATATTCCAGCCCTCAAATAACAGGCCGTTCTCCTATGAACGGTAGTAGCATCTAATATCATACTATAACTCTGTTTAACCAAAACATCTGAATTTATGCCAAAGGATTTGTCCCTATTTTATGCCATAGAGAAAGCAGCATAGGTTATATAGTAGTGTGAAGATCCCAGATAGGGGCGCTATTCAGCTCCAACACTTCCTGCCTTTGCGCTACAGGAATTCTCCTTCTTACAGCTGGCAATCTTCTCAGAAGGAATGGGCCTCTCGGTGACCGGCAGTCATATCAGGATCAATAGCACAGGAATACAGGCTCAGCATAGCAAAATTATTTCTAGCATAGCAAAATAATAAACGCCTTCCCTCTTAAAGAAATTACATCATTCCCTATGTATTCCAACAAGCATGGTTTAATATGGACTCTCTCACAGCATTTCAAACACAGCAACTACACACAAAGGATTTCTCTACAGTTTTCTGAACAAAGGATTTACATCACAGTGGGCTAAACACATGCAAATTCTCCAACCAGATTAGAAGTAACCAATCACAGAAATAGGAGAGCCAATCAGGAGGCAGGGAAAACTATGTGTTTGGCTGGCCCCTCTTGGGGTGGATCACTGGGCTGCAACCACAGAAAATCAGAGCGGTAAAAAAAATATCCATCCTTTGCTAGTTGCTATGCCTAAAACTGTGAAATACAGAAAGCATATGCTTAAAAGGAGCCATGTGGTCTCATTTGCATGTCCCGCCCAGTTTTCTCAGAGTGCAGTGCATATGCTGTATTTCTGAGAAATTTGAGCAGGAAATAAGTTATTATTTACTTATTTCTTAGACATTCAAATAGAATCACTAATGTACTATTACTTATTTGTACTACTATATATATATATATATATATATATATATATACTGCTTTAAGAGACACTTGAATGCATAACTGATGAAACATGTACAGAGGAGGGAGTGGGAGGACTGAAAGCTATGGGTGGATATATACAATAAAATAAATAGCTAAAATATATAATATATAAATAGCTAAAATAGATAAGAGACATTAGTTAGCTTACAAAGATCACATTCATAGAATTATAAATAATTGGTGAAGATAAATTGCTCAAGATATATAGGGAAAGCAAATGTGACTGGACAGGTAGACATAACTGGATGGATAGTGGAACTGAACAAGACAGATTAAATAAGAAAGATAAATTAAATAAGGCAGGGAAAGATTTTATCAAAATTAGTAAAATTTTACCAGGGTCTCTTGTTCGATGCTTGGAAAACATTTTTATCTGTTAGTAAATTGAAGTTTGAGCGAACCAATCTGTTCCTACAGGCTCACGTCAGGTTGTAAATTAATGTTGGGAAATTAATAATTAAGGACAATCAGAGTGAGTAAAAAACTAAAAATTCTGATCATTAAAAAAACTTAATAAAATAGCCATGTAAGGTTAATCCCTGTGTACAAATTATGATGTACTTTTATTAAAATAACAACATTTAGTATTACATTACATTTACATTAGACCCATTAAATGTATGTTAATGGGTTGGCTTACTTCAGCTTCACATTAAAAAAGACCAGTTAACAGATTCATATACGGTATGTAGAAGGGCTTTGTAACATTAACATTAACAATTGAATGCAACTGGTAATATTAATAAATTATTACATGATAAGAAAAAACAGATTGTTGGACACATTTCAATAGCAACAGAGTAGGTAACTGATGTTCTCTGAGTTGAATAATTTATCAGATATTAAATATCCATAGACATTAATGAGCTACCTGAAAGTTTGTGCTCAAAATGGTCTAACATTAGGACAAACAGGCCTCTTTATTGGGTTCAACATTTGGCACATATCTGCAAGAACAATTACGTTTTTAACTTCTATGTGCAGTTATTCTTTAATGAGTATTTCATTTTGTTCTTTAACTTAATTATGTCTGCTACTTTCCCAGGAAGGTGTTTTCTTGTAAACCAATGAGCTTCCCATTAGTTCCAATTGTAGCTGCCACATTGTTACTGTGTAAACATTCTCTTCCTCTCCGCATTCAAAGGTAGAAAATTACACTATGCTTTTTTATTCTACAATATATTTATGTTCCAAATAATCAAATACTTACATTATTTACTGAGTAAAGCAATTAATAACCTATTGTTTTTATAATAGTTGATTCCATTTAAAGCGCCACTTTAGTGGTCTTATAAAAGACACTCTAAAGAATAGTTAGGTAGGGTGTCATAAGAACAAAAACTTTATTAAACTTTTACTGCATATTAAAACAATGCCTGTGACAGGCTGTGTAAGTCCAGATTTATCCACCCTCTGAATGAAGTATTGTGATTGGAGTGGAGCCACCCAGGGGGATGTTCCTTTTCAGACCACTCTGTAAAACACACATTAGTAGCTGGTAGTAGTGTAACATGAGCTGCTAGTAATGTACACAAATACACCTTCTAGTCACCTCCCACTAATATACTGCATGTACAGTATGCCTGTTTGGGCGGCTCTCACTCCAGAAACATCAACCAGGGGGTGGAGAAAATTGTAGCTCATACTGTCTGAGGGTATGATTAAAAAATAGTAACTAATTGTTTAAACACACACAGTGAATGTTTAATAAAGTTTATTTTTATTTTTATCAGGCCCTAGCTATTCTTTAGAGAAATTATATAAGAATAAAGTGTCCCTTTAAATCATCCACTCCAGTGTTTCAAGATAAAACGTAAGAAAGGGGGTCTTGATTACCTCACTGTAATTCAGTAAAATGCTTTAAAGTCTCATTACACCACCGCACTCCTATAATAAATGAAAGGACATACAAAATCATACACTACCTCAAAAGAAATTATTTTTACCTTCACCCTTTAAAGAAGTGAATGTTCTTTTATATCTGTATTGAGACACGGTGAGTCCCTGGTAGGTATAATTCATTCTTACACAGATATACTGCTAACTTAGCACGGTCCGGCCTACAGACTGAGCAAAGATAGATTTAATTTTAATGTCTGTGGAGACGCCTGAGCCCTTGCAAAAGTTGAAAAGCCAGGCTCATTTTTCTTTTTTTTCCCCAGCAGATATATAACCTGGAGCAGCATGACATACTGCATGAGGAATCTTGTTTAAAACTTATTTATTTCAGTCCTTGTGCTGGTGGAGATGTAACACGGGCAAGATCTGCTTTCGCAGGCATCAAGATACTGTGAGTGCCTGTGAATGTACTCACCAGTCTGAATGCCATTCATCTCTGCATACAATTGAAGCAGCAGGGGACCTAGGAGCCTGCAATGCTCTATATTCAGGCTGAATGAATGGTATCTCCAATCCAATTTCAGCAAGCAGCAGCAGGTGGAAGGCAGACATGTTAAAAAATAGAAATTCTTCAGTTGCCATATATATGTGTTTGTGTGCATTTATAGTTACATGCATAGAGAGATGTTCATAGATACTGTAACCTTAACATGGCATAAAATAATAAAAATGTTAATAAATCCTCCCAAAATTGGCTCTATTGTTATGGATGCAGTCATCAAGTAGATAACACAATCTGCTTAGGGTCATACTAATAGTTACCTCTCATAATGCAAAAACATACATTGTTTTATTGATATGCCCATTTCTTGGTATCTCCACTGCCAGAACAATTGACCAGGTCCTTGTCTTATCTCATTCACATTAGTGTAATCCTTTACTCTCTAGTCTTCCTACTTCTCATCTCTCCCCACTGGCTTCCAATAAACTCAAGAATAATGTTTAAAACTTGTCTTCTCTGCTTCATTCATCAGCTCATCCTTATATCTCTCTTCTTATCTCTTGCTGTACCCTAGCTCATCTTCTTCACTCTGCTCAGAAATATCTCCTCATTGTTCTGTTCAGTTTTAGTGAACCCCTTGAACACACTGCCACACAATATCAAAAAAGTCCTGAATATCACTACTTTCAAGGATTAGCTTAAAAACAACCTCTTCAAAGATGATCTTAGCAAATGTACTTAGATTAATTATCGGCCTTCCTTCCATATGCACTTACCCTTTTACCATAATATGTTTGCATGCCTCTTTCCCCATATAACTAGACTGAAAGCTCACCAAGCGACGTAACACATTGATTATCTTTAAGTAAAATGCTCTTATCACATATTATATATCTGTAAGGCACTGAAAACAATGACATAAGGAAGATAGATGGATGGATGGATTGATAGATAGATAGATAGATAGAGAGATAGATAGATAGATAGATAGATAGATAGATAGGTCGGTTGGTCGGCCGATAGATAGATAGATAGACAGATAGTCAGATAGATAGATAGAGATAGATAGATAGATAGATAGATAGATAGATAGATCGGTAGGTAGATAGATAGATAGATCGGTAGATAGATAGATAGATCGGTAGATAGATAGATAGATAGATAGATAGATAGATAGATAGATAGATAGATAGATAGATAGATAGATAGATAGATAGATCGGTAGGTAGATAGATAGATAGATCGGTAGATAGATAGATAGATAGATAGATAGACAGATAGATAGATAGATAGATAGATAGATAGATAGATAGATAGATAGATAGATAGATAGATAGATAGATAGATAGATAGATAGATCGGTAGATAGATCGGTAGATAGATAGATAGGTCGGTTGGCCGGTAGGTAGATAGATAGGTAGTTCGGTAGGTAGATAGATAGATAATGTTTTCTTATTGCACAATTTATTACTCACTTTGGCTTTCAATGCTGCTATTCCTTCATCTTCTATATATGAGTGGTTATCAATATTGTTTGGTCTGGCAACCTGTTAGTTACCTTCCAATGCCTATGGGGACTGGCTGGCTACCTTCCAATACTCAATCGAACTGCCTGTGAACTCCAGAAAATGTTTTAAAAGACTGATATTCCATGTGATTAATTAAATGTTAATCTAGCTTTTCTCTGATTTGAACAGAGTATATCTTAACTGCACTTAAATTCCTCTATACCATGGCTATATCTATGACTAATAGCAATGGTTAGGTTCTCCTCATCCCTGAGGGCCAGCAGATAAAGCCTCAGGGACCGGGTGTTTAGAACCATTGCTATATAGTGCCAGAAAATTAAATTGTCAATTCCAGGTCAGGCTTTTTGGCCTCTTTATTAATGTCCTCCTCTGTTTTAACATTTTACTATTACTGTTTATTTTGTCTGAAACTACTAGTAAAAAATGTGTTGATACAATTTTCAGTGTTCCTTACCAAATTGTGTCGTATCCTTAAAAACGATATTGATCTTGGAACAGGACTTTCACAACACTGAACCTTTGTTAATTGATTACCTCATTGCTTCATAGAGAAAGCCAAGACGAACCCAGCCATTCCATTTTTTATTGGTGGTTGAGCTGTCAACTCTTTATTGTGTGGATCTGAAGACAGTACATGACTCTACATCTCAGTCTCTCCTTGAAACTTAGGGTTATATAGAGAGAAAGATAATCATTGAAGGTACTGTGGTAGGTAAAACATTGCCAAGGTCAATTCTCTGTATATGCCCTTTCTACATACTGTCTGTTACCCATCATGGGCCCTGATAAGATTATTCTCCATAGTGTGGTCTCATAACAAGTCAACAGTTTTTAATGTCTTATCAAGATTTGCCGTAGCTATGCCAGACAACTTGAATTTTTCAACACTGCACCTAATTGCCTCGTTTGGAAACCTAACTTGTAATCCTCATGAAACTGTTTAACAAGATGCATATACTCATTTCTTCAACCCCCGGTGTCACAAAATAGTGTAGGAGGTTGTGGGAGGAAGCAGTAGGATAGCATAATGATAAAAACGTGGGCATTTTAATCCATTACTGGACATGCACTGAGATACCGTGTGCAGATCTTTTCTTATTTCCTCGCTTCAACAAGGATAGATAAACTACTTATACAAAGTCTTGTTTAATAGTGTCCCAGATGAAATGCTAAACCAAGTAGAGTCAACCAAGATGGGTAGGTCATAACAGAGAGGTCAGACAAATCAGAGAAGGAACTGGCAACCCACTTCAGTATCTTTGCCAAGAAAACCTTATGCTTTAGCACACCTAGACACAAGATGAGCCTGGTGTGCTGTGGTCCATAGGATCATGGAGAGTCGGACATGAACGACTAAACAACAAGTTCTGCTTATATTGGGGGAACGGCACAATAGGAAAATACCCTCAATCAATTAGAATGTAGTCAGTACTACAAAGAATAACAGGATGATATAAGGCAGCAGATCCTTTAAATACCTATATATCCATAAATCAGATGCAAGTAGCTAGATGGTCTAATTACTGTATAATTTAAAACTATAGGTAATAACAATTCAAAATGTTCAGAATCTCAAAGACAAAAGGTCAGTCTTTACCTAACTCTCCAGAACCTCCCAGCTTAGTACATCTAGCACAATATGTAAAAAGCAAATATGATTCTTGTTCTTGATCCATTTGTAACAGTTTTTATTAATTAAGTCTTAAATATGCCTTTGGCTGTGCAAAAAAAATGAATTCCAAATATGCAAAAAGCGGAAAGATCCATTTTGTTTTCTTTAATAAACAATCTCTCAAACAGTCACAAAATCAGTAAAAGTTTTTACCTTGCTAGAAGCTAAAGGTGAATGCAGTCTATTTAAATTCATAATTTTTTAATGATGTGTTATGTACCTTCTGCTGCTTTTATACAATGTTTTATTGATATCTCTAGCAGTCTTTCTTTATTTTCTACTTAAAGGCATATTTAAGTTTCCTGGACTAGAGGAAAATCAGTAGTGTACGAAAACATTTTCTTACAAGAAAAAATACCAAAATAAACATTATTACAGTTACCCTAGTTTGCATAACACCCCTAGTTAAATCCCTGTTACAATTAGCTTAATATTCTTAATTCGTTTTGGCCAATCACAGGCAGCTAATACATTGTGTCCATCTATGATGGCAGTTTTTGTAGCAAGAAATCATGGCGTGAGTAGTCCCCTACACAAGGAAGCAAGAAAAGTCAGACATTGCTGTGTTGATCTTTGCATTATGCTGCTGTTGGCTTGAAGGTTAGTAAAGGGTTAAAAAATCTAAATACAGTGTTTCTATTGGTAGGTACACTGTAAACATGTAAGCAGCTCTGGGGGTGTGGAAAAAGTTGTATGTTCAAATAAAATAAATCTGTATGTGTATAGAATGGCTCAATGTAATGTGTGTTCATGTGTTAGATTATTTAAAGGTAACAACAGGGACACTTAGACATACCTTTAAGGGGCTCAGGATTTAAAGGGTCACTATCACATCAACAATTATTTTGTTTCTTAAAAAGCATTGGAAATTATACTAGTCATTGTTCTCCACAATAAATAATTCCTGAGATATTCAGAATTGTTTATGTGGCTCATGAATCTCCATAAGGCTAATTTATAACTTGGGGTACTTAATACGTTTGTTGGAGGGATCTAGCTGCAAGATAACACTGGGGTACAATGTTTTGCCACCACAGAAAGAAACAAGCAGACTGTGTCACTAATTACCACATCAAGCAGTTGTGATCCACTCATTTGCATAATAATGCCCCAAAAATTGCTAAAACATTATTGTTCATGCGCTTTAAAAATAACTTTCGAAAAAATGATCTTCAGGTGACAGAGTCTCTTTAATTGGATAAATAACCTTAAATCCAAAAATTTACTATTCAGTTCTGACAGATTTGCAAAAAAATGTCAGATATTTTAGATTCTAATGTAAACAAAACCTGTAATATTGGCCATTTCACTGACTCATTGTATCACTTCTCTACAGTACCTTGAACGAGGAAAGGTTTAAAAGAGATTACCTCAACAAGCAAGCAATTATTCACATTTTTCTTGTTTCTATGGCAACCTTGAAGCAATGTGACTGCCATGTTAATATACGCCCGCCGTGGTGTTTTTTTCCCCCTGCCCTTGAGGCTACAGCACAGAAAGGGTTAAAGGGGAGATGAAAACAAATCTTAACCCCTTTTTCTGTGATGTTTTCCCAGATAATCTTGGCAGAGTTTAGAGGACTTTAGTTTAGGAAAAACTGAAGGGAGGGTGATTCTACTTTAAGTAGCGCTTCTATAAATTTAAATTGTCCCACAACATTGCAACTGTCTTCTAACAGAACTGAATAGAGATCATATCTTTATTCTAGATCCCTTCTGTTAGGAACAAAAGGCTTCTCCTATTAACACAAAATTGAATATAACATAGAAATGAAAGGCATTTTTTATAAACTTTAGGCAAGTAAGTACCATATACACTCGAGTATAAGCCGAGTTTTTCAGCCCTTTTTTTAAGGCAAAAAAGGCCCCCCTCGGCTTATACTCGAGTCACTCTCCCCCCGTGTCTCTCTAAACCCCCCGTGTCTCTCTACCCCCCCCCCCTGGTAAGTGAGGGGAGAGGGGGGAGGTATTTAGGGGGGTTTAGGTGGAGGAGGGGGATTGAGGGGGGTTTAGGTTGAGGAGGGGGGTTGGGGTTGAGGGGGGAGGTTGAGGAGGTGGGTTGGGGTTGAGGGGGGTTGAGGTTGAGGAGGGGGGTTGAGGTTGAGGATGGGGGTTGAGGATGCAGGGTTGAGGATGAGGATGGGGGGGTTGAGGAGGGGGTTGAGGAGGGAAGTTGAGGATGAGGAGGGAGGACAAGGAGGGAGGTTGAGGTGGAGGGGTTGAGGAGAGAGGATTAGGATGGGGGGGTTGAGGAGGGAGGTTGAGGATGGGGGGGTTGAGGAGGGAGGATGAGGAGGGAGGTTGAGGAGGGGGTTGAGGATGAGGAGGGAGGTTGAGGATGAGGAGGCTGGTTGAGGATGAGGAGGGAGGTTGAGGAGGGGGTTGAGGATGAGGAGGGAGGTTGAGGATGAGGAGGCTGGTTGAGGATGAGGAGGGAGGTTGAGGATGATGAGGGAGGTTGAGTATGAGGAGGGAGGTTGAGGATGAGGAGGGAGGTTGAGGATGAGGAGGGAGGTTGAGGAGTGGGGTTGAGGAGGGTAATAAGGGAGGGGGGAAGAGACACAGGGAAGGGAGATGTTGGAAGAGACACAGGGAAGGGAGAGGGGAGAAGAGACACAGGGAAGGGAGAGGGGAGAAGAAACACGGAGAGAGAGGGGGACACAGAGGGCACAAGAGGGACACAGGGGGCAGCACATTTCCCAACCTCGGCTTATACTCGAGTCACTCATTTTACCCAGTATTTTGTGGTAAAATGGGTGCCTCGACTTATACTCGGGTCGGCTTATACTCGAGTATATACGGTAAGTGCTCAAAGCTTCTGATGGGACTCAGCATGGTGCTCTGCTCCAGGCACAGAATTACCTGCTGTGTTCTTAAGACCCATTTGATCACTTAACTTATTATAAACAAATGTTTATACTGGTTAAATTTGTATGCAAGAAAATGCATCAATGTCACTGTCCCTTTTGCATGTCACTATTAGTGTGAGAATATTGTGTAATTAACAAAGGCCAAGCACCTAGGTGGGTTCCCTGATGGCCCAGTGCTTATGGTTTGATGCTTTCACCGCTGCAGCCTGGGTTTGATTCCAATCAGGGAACCAAGAGGTTACACCATCCTGAAGCCATGCAGGGTTGGGCCTGGTCAGTATTTGAAAGGTAAACCACCTAGGAATACCAGTAGCTGTATGCTGTGGCCCACTGGAGAAGGAACTGGCAATCCACTCCAGTATCTCTGCTATGAATAGAAGGTGGATCAGCATATTGTGTTGCAATCCATGAGTTTACAGAGAGTCAGACACGACTGTATGACACATACAAGCCCCTAGGTTGGTGATATTACCTTTATCCGTAATAATACTTAAGGGCTCTGTTCCAGGAGCATGTCGGCTTAATGGTTTTGTGGGACCAGCAGTGGTCGATTCCTCACTGCCTTGCGTAATCCTGTGTGTTCTTGTAACAAAACCAGGGTAAGAGGAGAGGCTCAGGGATGCAATCCGGGCACTGACTGACAGTGGAAGAGATGATCTGCTGTCAGTTCAGTGCAGGAGGGAGGCTGCCGTATTATCCAATGCCATATAATCGGTGGTTGACTTGTATCAGGATAGAGAAACGTTAAGGATCACTTTAGTTTTGGAAAAATGTCACTAGTGAAATATGTTCTGTACCAACCCCTTATGCCTTAAGTATTAAGTATTACTATCATAGTAGCTTCCATGCAGTAGCAGAGTCTGCTAAAATAAAGATTTTCTCAGAAAATGCTTTTATTTTCGTGACTTGAACAGTTACTAATACTGTTTGTGTGTTGCATACTTCACAAATATATTAAGTTTTTCCTAATCTATTGTTTTGTTCATTTTACATAACTCATGCAAACTGACCCATCAGGGCTGTTCTAACTTATTTTGTGCATGTAAGTAAAGTACACTAGTTAGAGTTGGGTCTAAATGCATTAAATACATAACACAAAAGGTGTTTCCCCAGAGAGACAAAATGACAAACTGTGCCACAAATTCATATTTTATGCCACTAATTAGCTTACGGTGGTAGTTGGTACTTTGTGTAATGGCTAGTACGAAGTTTAACCATTATTATTTAACTAGTAAATTGCCCGTCAAAAATGACGGGTATAATTTTGAATTTTTCTCTCCCTTGGCAAAGAGTGGGTTGCCAGTTGCTTCTCATGTGAACCTTGCTTTTTCTGTCCTCTCTGCTATGACCTGCGCATCTTGGGGGACCCTACAGGGTATATCTTACTTTACCACAACAAGGTAGCGGTCCAGAAAGGGATGAAACAGTAGAGAGCCGAAATGACGGTCCTGATTTGGACCCAGTCCTATTGCCCACCCCTGCTATTCATATTAGGATCATGGACGCTTTCCTTATAAAATTGTCTTTTAGACCATGCACCGTTCTTTGAATTGTTTCTAATCCAGATGACATAGATATGCCACGCTGTGTAGGACTTTTCATGTAGCCACATTAACACAGAGATATTAAAAACAATGCCCCAAGACTACATTTCCTAACACACTTTTGAATCACATTATAGCTGTTAAATCCATTCCGCACTGCTCTGGGAAATCTTTCCTGTGTGTGGCTACCATAAAGAGCTATTTCTATTGTCTTTTTTTTAATATCCTTTTTATCACATCACTGCTTTATTTGACTAGACACTGGCCTGCTCCATCCAGAGAAGCATTTATTGTGACTTTATTATAATCTGATCCCCACTGCGCTGGAAATTGACAAATCCTACCTATTAGCAGGAAACATACTAGCAATGCTATTTATAGAGCAGACAAGGTTCTCCCATGGGTAAGAGTAGAAAGGGGAGTCAAAATCAATGTCATTTCTGACATGGCTCCTTGGCAGGCATCTGCTGGAATTGTCTTATCTGCACCTGCTCTGATTGGTCACAATCCATCTCGACTTTGCGTTAAAGGCCTCATCACCATGGATACCCTCATATACCAGAACAAATGACATACATGGTCCTATATATATACACACAGAGTACACTGACAAGATATGGGGACGATGTGTGGATTAATGGATGAATGTATACACATGCACCTAGACACTTAGCAAATGCAAAAGCTTTCCGTATTTGTTTAAATCAGACAAGATTTTTAGGAACTGTATATATTTTATGCAATTGACCAAAAATAAACCCCGTATGACCTTGATGCATATATGCTTATACAAAACGGAAAAAATTCATATATATATTTTTGAAAAAATTGTGTCTAACAACATAATTAGGTACGTATGCAAAATGCCAGAATGATGCTTTCATTAGAAAAATATTATGCATCTGCTGGACTCTAAAGGCCACCATGTTATCTTAAAGTAAGTTGTGTAAGTGAGAATGGGCTTCAGAACAGTTCTTGCAAACTTCCTGCTTCTGGGCCTGTGTAGGGGTGCAGTGTCCATTTCAAACTTATCCAGTTATCTAACAAAGATTACAGACCTCTCAGTTCCTACTGAAAAAAACACCATCATGACCCAGGTCTCAGGAAATGATATGACAACTACAAAATGGATTCCTGTACTCACAAACTCTTAAAGTCTTCAAAAATGTTGATTTTATCTAAAAATGTTTTTATGTTCATGCATTACATAGCTGCTAATGTCAGTTTATTACATACGTCACAAATAAGTATATTTTTTCTTCAACTGCAGTGGTCTTTTAAGTTTACTGTGTGTGGGGGAGAATATATGTAGGAATTAAATAAATAATCCTTCAAGGTGTTTTAAGTAGTATCATGAGGCTACAAAAAGTTTGTGACTCTACAAGTCATTTAATTATTAACAGTCTATTCCTTCCATGTCTATCAAAGGACTCAAACAGCAATATATTTTAACTTGACTGCATCATAATAAAAAATGGAAATATTCTGTAGTATATCAGTATGGTCCCAACAAAAAGCACAGTCCAGTACCCAAATGCCAGGAAATCCTCACTTCAATGGAAACCATAGCAAGCCCAGGCACACTTGTAGATAAGTTGATATATTATAGATTATGTTTTCTTTGTGTATGGAGTAATGTTTGCGTGTTGCCATATTGTGCACCTCTTACAACTATTGCTTAGAACCTGATAATGGAAAAGGACACACATCAAAAACAAAATCAATTTAAATAAACTTTTAGTACAATAAAAAAGATATTATATACTGCAATACTCATTGATGTTAAATGAGAATCACCGGATTAACACAGATACTTAGAAGTACAATATATACATATATATAAGAGAGAGAGAGATTGTACTTCTAAGTAGCGTATATATATATATATATATATATATATATATATATATATATATACAGACATTGTAGTACTGTGTACACCCAATCTATGCAATGAATCCGTTGCATTTTTAACAGCTTTATTTACACAATGTAAGAAAGTGAATGAGCACACAATAAGAAAAAGTAGACAGTTCTATAGGAACAGCAAGTAGGTTACCAAAGTTCTATTTGCCTTATATGTGTAGTATAAGTACTGAATAAATAAAATTGATGGGCCATAAAAATTATTGGTTGCAATATGAAGCTGAGAGTCTCTTATCTTTTTGTTTCCTTCCTTTTAACAGCTGTATTTTTGCTGTTTTGATCACAGGGGTAACCCCCAAGTTGTAAAAGCAAAGGTATTTTAAACAACTTTACTTATTCATTTTTAATAGACAAAATTTTTTTTTTCTTTATTTGTGTAATTGACCATTGGAAATTGGACTTCAAAGTCTCTTTAACAGCCCTCATCAATGCATAAAAAATTACTTTATTGCTATGTGACACTGCGAGTGATCAGCCTACAGTGCAGGTCATGTAATCCCTTAAAAAAAGGAGATTAGCTGCAGTACCGAGCCAGCAGGTCCTGAAACGCTCCCTTAAGTCTAACATTGTCAACAGCTATAAAATTTAAACAAGCGTTGGTAAATTACCCACAAGCGACTGTGAGAGTGTTTGTAATTGCGCGGCCATAAAACGGCAGTGTTCCTGAGAGGTTTCCTTGAGGCTGAGAAGATTTTGTGCACACTTCCCCTCGGGCTCTCATATTTTTTCACCAGGTGAATTTGGGTGAAGCCGCAACACTGTAAGTTGTACAGAGAGCGACGTTACATTCGATTGGTTCATTTTGTACTTTTACTCATACAAAAGCGGTGAAACGAACATCAAAATAAATTGGAAGACGTGTTCAACTGTTTGACGATTTAAGAGGTTATTCGGTGCTACTCCTAGTTTATTGTAAAAAGCTTTACAACTTCATAAGATACTTTGGGTCATGTAGAATCTAAGAACATATGAGACGTGACCCTACCATGGTCTGGCTTAGGCCACAGTAAATAATCCTGAACAAGAAAACCATCCTTGACCAATAAGATATAACGTAATTTATTTAAGAATAACATTAACCATTAGTAGTAATAAATATAGAGGCATGGCATAACAACTCAAAACACTGAACACACCTTTAGAACGACAGTAATTAGGAGAAGATTTGCTGGGCATGCTCCCCCACCATGCTGTGACAACAGGAAACTAAGAACAAAAAAATGAATGCATATGGTATTCCCTTCAAATAGCTGGAGCCAGAATGGTGCCAAGTCAGCAATGCCTTCCTAAATCCACCCTGCAAAACCTCATCTTCCTGTGACTCAACACCATCCCAAGCCTCTAGTAGGGTCAAAAGCGCCTCCTCCATGACAGTGCTGCTGACTGGCTCCAGAGCTATCATGGTTAGTTGCCACTTTAGTGGACACTAAACCTAACTTTCTTTTCTATTAAGAACACCTAGAGAAGATTAATTATATAAAAGTTGGAACTTATCTAGTTTGTTGGTTACTGCTCCGTGTTTGAGCATGAGGACAGTCATTCAAATGTAAAATTGTGTTCCATTTCTGTCACTAAAAGTTTTGATATCAAGAGCTAATCAAGCTACAGCTGCAGTTCTAAACCTTCAGAGATAAATACATTTGTATGTCCTTCAGTTGTTCTCATCACCGAACAATAAAATGCAAGTGGTATAACTTTTACACATATATTTGAACTCAGTATACTCTTTCATATAAGAGCAACCTGTCTTTTGGTGGAACTCCCCCTTTAATGAGAAGGCCGACACACTTTAAAGAGTTTCTGAATAATCATATATTGCATATATATAACCAAGTACAATTGGAAAAGTTCACATTTGTAAATTAAAATAATAGAACATGTCTTTATTGCTACAATTGTGTATGGTAGAGGAGACAGGTGATGTGAGTTGCTAAAAACTGAAGAAATTAAACTGACAAGAATCTGAACTACATCTATTAATTGGTCTTTTCCCTGCTTCCTCTAGCTCTGGTTGATGAATTGGAGAGTAGAAGGCAAGATCGACAAGATCCATGTTGTTTACTTACTGTACTGTCTGGAATATAAGACAAACTAAGACTTATTAAAAAAATAATACAATAAAAAATAACCCACATCTTATATTCCAAATATACATTGTGCTTGTTTTATTAACTGTATGCTATCAAGTTGAGTGTGTGTAGCTCAGTTGTGACCAACTCTCCATGACCTCATGGACCGCAACACACCATGCTCATTCACTTTTTTATTCATGGCAGAGATACTGGAGTGGGTTACTAGTTCCTTGTCCAGTGGGCCACAGCATACAGCTCCTGGTACTCCTAAATGGTCTCCCAGACCCAACCCTGCATGGTGGTGTGACCTCATGGTTCCCTGACCGAAATCGAACCCAGGTTACAGCAGTGAAAGCACAGAATCCTAATCACTGGACCACCAGGGAACTCACTATCAAGTTAGGTGAGTCTTATATTCAAGTACATCTTTAAAAATTGGTTCAGGTTTTGGACCCTTTTAAGTAAGAGCTACTTATATTAAGATTGAACTTTCCTTATTATACACTAGATTATAAGGTGACAGAATATAAGTATTTGAGTTGTACAAGGAAGTGAGAGTGTTGTGTGACAACATATAAAAAATCTTGTATATATCAATAACTCCCAACTGATCTAGTGTTGGATCATCTAAATGTCCTTTTTCTTTACCAGACCAAGAACGATAAAAATGGGTCATTAATTGCCTCTATGAATTGAATCATAAACTTGTTATGAAGCATTATACTGCATTATATAGGTTCAGCATTTAAACAGAAAAGAACAATTATTAAGAACAAATATTAAATGTTTATACTGTAAGAAAGCTTGTTATCTAGCCGAATAGAGAGCAAATATTAAACTGTCAAATCTTCCAGATAGTGCATTAACATGGCTGCAAGATTATGTGTCATATTTACTCAGCTGTGCTTTTTCCATGTCGTATCTGTAGGCCCGTGGTGTGCAGGATATTTCACCAATATTAATTTCATATTTGTGCATTTTCTGTCTATCTGATAGGTGCTAGCTGTATCTTAGAGACATGAGGGAAGATAAGGGTAATAAATATCATGTCAAAAGGACTCCTACACACTCTCTATGGTATCTTTGGTCTAAATCCAATTTCTAAAAGCACTTTTCTTATCATGTTACTGAAGACTATCTCCAGAGCACCCCTTTTTAAAATATTATTATGATTATCATCTATTTATAAGACTCCAATATATGCCTTAGCTCTAAGTAAAGAGGATACACTGAATACTTAAGACATGTAATCAGAGTATACACACTGGTACAAAAGGTGTTAATCCAAGACCTAAAGGTCATTTCCAAAAAATCCACTTCTAATCACAGAATCAACGATTGTCTCCAAAGGATGTACTTACGACATACATTTTACTGCATCTCCAACTTAACCCCTTAGAATACTGTACACCTGTTGGGATCAGACAATCCGTTCTGAAGGCTCTCCCCTTACCTAATACTTCTCAGGATAATGATTTACATTTACAAAGCACCCATCTGAGCATCGACTTATTATAAGTAATGACAATCACTGACAAAGCACCCATCTGAGCATCTACTTATTATAAGTAATGACGATCACTGACAAAGCACCCACCTGAGCACATACTTATGAAAGTTATGACGACAGTCTACAAAGCATTTGCCTTAGCACATACTTATCAAAGAAGTGACAATCGTCAACAAAGCATACTTGTTAAGGTAATGAACAAAGAATCCCCCTTATCATACATAACAGGAGACTGAAGGGCATTTCCAAAAGAACTAATTTAGCATACATTTATCAAGAGACTGAAGATCATCTCTAAAAGAACCCGACCCCTATAAGTTCATAATAACTAAGGAACTGAAGGAACTAAGGAACTGAAGGAAAGGATTGACCATTAAATATACTTATCCGGCTACAGTACATAATGTCTAAAGGATCACATGTCAGGAGAAACTTCTGCTTCTAATTTGGATTGAAGACCATTTTAAGAGTATTCTAAGGTGACTTGAAGCACAAATGTGTTGCAAAGCAGACCCTAAAACAGTAGAAGCACTTATGTTTTGTGTGACACATAATTATTTCCAAGGAACCCCAGGTTTGATACAACATATACTAATTCTTTATCAGAAATAGATCTCTTCCAGCTTAGAAAGTGACTTATTTCACACACACACTGAGCCACAACATGACAGAGCAATATTGTGTGATTATTTCGCCGTCTGACAGCAAATGGTGTAATGGAAGAGATGGCTATTATTAATAGATATATTAGCTCCCCTCTGCAGGCATTAGAATATAATAATACTAATACTGAGGGGGCACCGTGTTTAATTACTATGGTGCAGCAGTGGGATGGAGGAGCAGCTGTGAACATCTGTCTTGGATTATGGCTCTGTAAGGATTTGTAGTTATCAATCTGTGGATCCGACTGTGTGAAGGGCGAGTGAAGGTGCGACTTTCAGTGACTAAGCTCCTGGGTCTGCAAAGGGCAGGCTTGGCTGGAGTGACTGTGCAATTCTACATCCCATAAAGTGCCAAGATAGTGTACAAGACATTGGGCTGGCATGGGTTAAAACTAAGAAACAAGCAGGTAACCCAAAAATATGTATCCTCTTATTATTTGAAAAAACAATTGAACAAAATCATGTTGTGAAGTATGCAACAAAATACAGTTTTGGATGGCATGAGCATAAAAGCATATTTAGAGAAAATATTACTTATAGTAGACTAATGTGCCATGACGACGTCCATCTTGGACTGCTACTTTACCTGCATTTTCTGCTTAGTTCTATTGTAAAGTGACAATTCATAGTAGCAGTTTTTCAGCAGATCTAAACCCACAGCTTCTCCCTTTCCTTCCAAGTATTAAATCTTGTTAAGGTCAAAAGCAAATGTCTGCTGCAGTTAAAGCAAAACTGAATACAATAGTTAAAAGGATTCCAGATTATTATTCCTCATTTAAATATAGGCGCCAACATGCAAAAACTTGGTTCTCTTTAGGAAATTAGTGATGAGATAAGAATCATAGATCAGATTATTATATACATACTACACTAGCAATATCTAACCCAGTGCTCTAAGTGTTAAATCACAAAAAATATCTCTGTGTAACAATAATACTAAAAAATATGCACCTCTTAAAATAGAAAAATAAAAGCATATATCTCTCCGGTACAGAAAAAATGAAATATTCTTGTACTCATAAGAACACAACTTGTTAAAATGATGCCCACGGCCATTTTTCTTCCCTTGTAAACAACAGTCTATAATTTCACAAGTTCTAATATTCCTGGGCTGGGAAACCTTGCAGAACTGGATATTGGAGTTGGGCTGAGAGCTCCTCCAGTACAACGGATAATGTCCAACTCCATGTGACCAAGCAAAAAACTCAGAGCAAAGTTAAAAGTTATCTGTAGTTCAAGAAAAACTGCTTATGCTTGTGAAATATGTGACTAACAACATTAGCAGCTATGTAAACCATGGACATAAAACAACAGAATGTTTATATACTGTTTATCTATAGAAGAATCCATCTTGTCTCGCAAAATGAAAACATTCCTCTAACTCACTCATGGATGTCTCCAGGGTCCAGAAGAGATAGCAAAATAAAGCCATTCCAACAGGGAAGGGGCTTCACACTACCAGTGTGCCTCATGATGCTCAGATACACAAAATGTCACTGTCTGCCTTTTAGCAGAATGATACACTGTTAGCGTGAAGTCGTTTCCCTGTGGGTGTCACTTCAGGTCACAGCTATGTAACATGGCAGCTATCATGAGATAGAACAGGAACGAAGGGGGCGGCTATAGAAGGTAAGAACCTGTTACTCTTGAGGGGGATGAAATTAAGCCACTTTGTTAAAATAAACAAAAAAATTGCATAGTGTCCTTTTAACATTTAAATAAACAAAAACATTGCCCAGAGACCCTTGAATGTTGCTTAATTAGGCTTTGACTACACATTCTGATTAATAAAATTCGATTTGATCATTGAAGATCATTAAAGATACACACATTTATAATATAAGCAAGTTTTTTTAATCCTTTTAAAAATATTGTTCTAGTCTGTGGCTGGATTTTATTATCAAGACAAAGAACTGTAATTACATAGTCAGAAAGCTTCCTCCGTGTGAGAATTCATGAAAACATGCCCTCTTGTACTACCCTTCAATCTCTCTCTCCAGTCCGCCTCACCACTTATCACTATAGTACATGTATTTTAATAATAAAACAATCGTATTGATTGCCCCTTGAGAAACACTCAAAATAAAATGTTGAGGTTTAACTAACATTAGAAGGAATTATCTTAAAAGTGGCTCCAAAGCCTCCAATTTAACGGACAAACTCTTGAAAAAAGACCAAGACAAAGATGGAGGAGCACGGAGTGAAGGCGACGATGCCAACTGATGCTTTGTATTATATGACAGAGCTATTAAACATAAGTGGAAGCCAGGAGGCTATAGTGCTTTGTATATACATGGGGTTAATTAGGCATTATCTGTAAAGCAAAGACCTTGTCGGAAGGCAGCAGAGGCGAGGGCACAATGAAAGCTTTTAGACTGAAAGCAGATAAATATATGACCTTGTTGTGGTGTAAAAGGGTCGGACCAACGTCAAGAATCTGTTTCCCAACCATTTTGCAAACGTTGGAAGGGAAAGATCTTTGGGTGCATGTAAAAATGCTATTTGGTTGAATTGAAAAGACCATGGTAATTTGGGAAACACATCATATGCTTGTAGGTAACAAACTAACAACATGGGAAACATACTTATATTAGAAGATGCTGCTTGTGGCTGAAGGATTTCAAGTTTGTAATTGCTATTTTTTGTTATTACGTAGTTGAAGGAGGGAGAGAGAGAAGGGAGTGAGACTAATGAGTACTCCTCTCCTGCGAAGGCTCAATATACTTGCAAGTCCCGTTTGCCCGGCTTTGGATCTAACCCCTCTTTCTTTGAAAAGGAAGTGTTACTGTCAAGCAACTTCCATGACACTAGCAGAAACTGTCTGCCATGAATGATTTTGAGACCCCCCTGAACCCCACAAGTAACCCTGTTATTTGGGACTCCTACACATCTGATTGCTGACATCAAGGCTATCAAAATGGAGATTCAATGTTATTTTAAAAGCGACTAATGTTAATATCTTGTTGCTTATTTCATTTGTGCATTTATTTTCTGTCATTGTTGGTGTGTTTCCCTTCCCCAATGGCATATATGGTCAGGATTGTGGAACCAGAGAGAACAATATGGGAGGCATCTGGCCTCTGATCTGGAGGTTAGAATGCCCTCTGCCACCCTGCAGGCCTCATGTGTGATCAAGGTATAGTTATAAAATCTGAGCAGGCCTGACAGGATGAATCCTTCCAGGCCCTTATCTGGAGCAGTAAGGGGGTTGGTAACCATGGTAAAGGGGTGGGGAGGTCACAGTAATAAACCAGACCCCTGATACAGGGAGGGGGGCATGTCGGTGAATTTGTTCGTGTAGTGCTAAAATATCTGTGTAAGAAGAATAAAGTTTCAGTCTGTCTCTGCACTGTGAAACAGTGTGATCTCAATTTTTGTTCATGCTTATCCATAAATTATGTCCTGATCTGAATTGAATTGCTGGGTGCGGAAATGAAAATAAGTCACAACCTGCAGATTGCAGAATTAGGGGTGCACATGGCCCCTCATCTGTGGGTCGTGATACTGTCAAATGAAGATTTTCCCCAGCTGCTAATGTTGTTAGTGTGCTTCATACCTCTCAAACAAGTCACATTTTACTTTATCAACTGTGGTCCCTTAACCTCCATCTCTCATTCTTCAGTAAGTCAACAATTATTATTTCTCAACCATTATACCAATTATTATTTCTCAACCATTATTTCAATCAGTATTTGACTTATACATCCAATACAAGACAAACACATTCTTAGAAAATTCCAACATTAAATGTCATTGGATTGAAGGTAAACATATTTATTGCAGGCTTTATAACAATCTCAATAATATGAAGTGATAAGATGGGTTTTAAAAACAGATTATGACTTCAGATAAATATTTAAGGAGGTAACGTTTTAAGGCATCAATGAGCTAATTGGATCAGTTTATTTATTTCACAGTCAACAACTTAAATGTAATGCACATAGTCATTTATTATAGCTCATGGCTCATGGTTTACCAGTAGGGTGGTAGCTTTATTGCCTCCACCATAGCAGGGATATCCCTGCATGAGCACATGTGGGCTAACCATTAGCTCAGTCATTTTCATTAACCCACCTGTTGGGAACCAATGCCGTGTATTTAACTTCTTGCTCTACCATGGTATTGGCATCATTTTAAAAACTGGTGTGATTGTTGCTCAATGATCAGGATATCGATGTTCATACTTTAAATCTTTCATGGACTTATTATGCAGTACCACAATAGTATACTAAACAAAAACAGAACATTGATGCTAGAGGAGTGTATCCAAACTAAATAAATCACATAACACTGTACTACCAATAACATCTCAACGTCACCGTATGATCCCTATCCAAGACTCTATAGCTTATCCCAAAGACCCTACATCCACAGCTTTAAATATCTTTAATACACAACATCTTTCCATGCGTAATTCAGTCGTCAACTCAATGATCACACAAATTGGAACCCAAAATTCTATGGAACATGCCTTGACATATGGTATAATAAACGTCTTGTGAGAGGTTTATGGCAAGGACCAAATGCCTTCAGAAATATGAAATCACAATTTCATCTTCATATTTTTATACACGCTCACACATTTAAAACAGAATAATATTAAATATGGCACAGGAAGGAAGGAAGGGAGCTTAAATAGTCACGGAGACCCAGAAATGGACACTATCCCAGTAGTGGTTTATGTATAGTGAATATTCATTAGTATATAGGATATGGCTAATATGTTTAAATTATAATACTACTGTACACAATAGACAATATAAATATTTGTGTATAGCTTGTTATATCTGAGATATTCCTTTAATGTCATAGACACTTAAGTATTGCAGTTGCTCTGTTCCTTAAGTATAATTTGGCCATGAATGCCTTTTCTGTAATAAAAGCACATTTTGTTGATTAGTATAAAATTGTCTTAAGCTGTTTTCAAAATGACTTTCACAGGAGAGATGTAACCTTAAGATTGTAATTGTCTTCCGTACTGTAATCAACTATAATCATGTTTATATCAAACATTTTGCTGTTTTTGTTGTTCTGGAAATGAGGTATATATTTTTTTCAGCCAGGGCTCTAAATTAGTGTTGGGAGGAGGTGTACCTCTTAAAGGCAACAAACATAAGGAGTATAAGGAGAAGACTCTTTGCCAGGGCAATCTCCCGTTCACTAGAAAATGCTTTTTCAGACTTTATATATGGTCCATGATTGCACCCAATAATGGTAAAATGGTTCTGCGATCAGCAATCTTTAATGCTTACAGAGACAGTCTACGTGAAATTTCAGAATAATAGAAAAACATAAGATAATTTCCTTTCTCACCTATAATACTGTTTACAACTTAACATTATCAATAACTGCCAAGTTTGTTAACAGCACCATGTCCCACAATTTGCACACTCTTCCTGTGAGTTTTCATAGGAAATTAAAAATACATTGCTATTACATCTAGAATCTGTTATTTAGAAAATGCAAATCAATAATAATAAGAACAGGGAAAAATAAAGCAATCTTACACAAGTTTGAATTTATAGCTCAAAATACCAATACATTGGTTTATTATTGCTGTTTAGCCCTTCTTCGTCATGCCACAATAGTCGTATTTTAATCTGTATTCATCTTGATTCTGTTTCAAAGCCATAAATTCAGTTTAGACGAACATCTTCTACATCCTTAATAATGTTTGTAATGCCTCCATTTTTTTATCTATACCAGTGGCTCATCAATATCACAAAAAGCTTGGCCTGCAAGAATCAAAATGGTGGAGTGGTAGACTGATTGTGTATTAGAATGATGGGACTACTTAGCATAAACCTGTGGATGCTTAGAAGCCAATTATATATTGTATATGAGGTTTACAAACCATGTAAACATCATACTACTACTTTGCAATAAGAGTAGAAGAATAGTGGAATGGACTGCCAGGTGTAGAATGCAAATATATATATATATATATATATATATATATATATATATATATATATATATATATATATATAAAGGTGGCTAATTGATTAGGGTCACTGTGTTTGATCAATATATGAATGATGGTTATTACCAGCTATGTTGCACTAGATTATATAACTTTTCATCTTATTATCTACCAGTCATTGATGTTTGTTCCATATATATTTAAGCACTGTGGTTTTTTTTTCCCGTTAATGGGTCACTATATTGGTATAGCTTTCAAAACATTTAAGTAATAAAGTTGATTTAAAAAGTTGAACTGTTGTGAGAAGACATACACTGAAATGAACTGATTGTCCACCATTTTTATACTGGAGCCATCTTTTCCAGAAGTTGCCTATTTAGGGAACAACTATCACAGCCTGGGGAAATGTGATGAACTTCCTATTACAGTTTTCAACAAATATGTAATTTTTTTAGTCTTTTTTTTTATTCTGTGAAACATACACGCTAATGTGTGGAGATATTACATTTTATCTAATAGGCTCTACAGATTACCACAGGCATTAGAGATATTTCTTTCACTGGAGAGAAAGATTTCACTAGTAAATATAACCTAAAATTAAACTAAAAGAAAACTAAAATAGGATTTCCCAAATAAAACGGCTGTTTATTTGCCAGTAGATGATATCTGATTGAGCCTCCTTGTTAGAGGTCACTTTTTCATCCCGTTCTCCATGTTTTTTCCACCAGAGACGGCATTGACTCTAGATTAACAATATTAAACAACACAACCCCCGCCGCTTCTAATAAACCTCTCCTATGATACATATCAAGCTGTTTCATCTACAATAAACAACCGGAACCTCCCACTAATAATCAGGTAATTAAAAGTGTGTGGGAGGTTTTATTAATGGAGAGGTTGAGTAGCTTAATTACAGCACACATGATAAAGTTATGAAAGGCTGGTTATGTGTCTGAGCAGGTGGTATAACAGAGCGCTTGCCTGGAATTACAAATTAAACTGATAATGTTTAAAGAGACAAATTTGTATTGTTTGGATGTAATCTTTTAGCTCTGCCCATGTGATAGCATCACTTCCAAAGCATAATGTAAGTACAAACATAGGGCCCCATTTCAATCCGATATGATGCTGTACAAAAAGACTCTCTTGCAACTGTGGCAGCTTTTGTCGCACAAGCTACGTATCGATTCCAATTGGATCTGCTACAAACACTACTGTAAACTGGGGACCACGCACCAGGGCTGTTTCACAACAGCCCTGATGCCCTACGGTCCACACACAGCCTGCTGCAGGAATCTGGCATGGATTCCCTAATGGTCCTCTAAGGAAACCCATGGCATAAAAATACTTACCTAGCCTTGGAAGCCTTGAATTGACTTCCATGGCATTAAGACACTGACCTGATGCCATGGAGGTACTTACATGATAGGGGGTTACTTTTAACCTCCATGGCATATATAGTTATGATAGGTGCCATGAAGGTCCATGCCATAGATGTCCATGGCATATATGTTCCTGTAAGGACCTCCATGTCATATCAATTGATATCATATCCCAAGTAAGGCACAGTCTTAGTACCATGGAGGTCCTTGCAGGACCTTCTTGGTTAGGTTATTGTCCTTACAGGATCCCTGTGACATAGAGGTTCATTTTGTGTGCCATGGGGTATGTTAGGGACCCACGCAGGTGTAATGCACAGGGGCCTACAACAGGGGTACTGGCCCATGCTGCTGGAGTAAAGGGGGACTAATTTATCAGTAAAGTGGGGAAAACAATCTTCACCCTAGAGGTTATTTAACAATATATTTTTTTTCTTCCTCATTGAACCCTAAAGGGTGTATAAAGATGTTGCAAGGGGGATTCATTTGCATATGGGCCGCTACGGATCACAGGCAAGTTTTGTTGATCATAGTTTAGCAATGACACACTACATGAACCATTCAGCTCCTATATGCTGTCATGTGTTTAGGTACCCAAAGGGTTAAGAAGGTTGGTTGATTACAGCCTTCACAGGCCCCGATAGACAGTCAATACCTGATTAATGTACACACACTGCATTAGTCCCCCCGGGATGGTTTTACAGGTAAACAAGTCCATGACAAGCAAAGCATTCAATGCCTGGTGCCATCCGATCCATTATCGATAGCAGCCGTGTTTGTTAGACACAGACAGTACCGCAGCTCAGTCAGATTGAATGTCTCTGCACCTCGTTCCCTACGCAGATTGTGAGATAGTGTCTGATTCAGAAGGAAGGTCAGCAAACCTTACGCTCTTCACTGCCCTACAGAGAAGCACTGATGTCATTAAATATACAGGGTATGTTCACATCTACGCTCTATATTTTCAGGCACATGAACAGAAACAGATCTGGAAAAGAGGCAAGGGAGAGTTTGCCAGGTCAAATGATCAGAGTCAGCCTGAAGAAGGCGAGTGATAGTTGTGGGAAGGGAAGAAAGGAAGCCATAAAGTGACAGGTAGATTAAGGGAAGGAGGTCAGAAGAAGGATGAGATAGGTCATACATATGTCCGAGCCCTCAAAATATTAGACACATCTAACATAATCATATATATATGTGTATTTATATATACACCGTATTGGTCCGAATATAAGCTGCACCTTTTTTCTGTTTTTTGAGCTTGCGAGTTACGGGTACGGCTTATTTACGCGACCGTAAAAGAAATCATTGCCGTTTGCGAACTTTGCTTGTTACGTGTGCGGCATATATTCGCGAACGCAAAATTACTGCCGATTTGCGCGATTGCGAGTTAAGGGTGCCGATTTTCTTGCTTGAGACTGCGGTATTGAATAGCGATTTACGGTTTTAGTGATTGTAACATGCTGTAAAGCCTGTAACCTGCAAAAAAAAGCTACAGTGCTAATTAGAAAGCCTGTTTCTTGCAATGGCTGATCACTTTGAAAGTCTTTTTCTCTCCAATTTTACGGGTGCGGCTTATATTTGAGTACTATCTTTTTTCTATTTTTTCCCCTTGAACTTTACGGGTGCGGCTTATATTCGGGTGCGGCTTATATTCGGACCAAATATGGTAGTAAATAAATAGTACATCTATGTTCACATTTGAATTTCTAAAACAAGTAAAAAAACCTGTTTCCAGCTCAGAATTCCAAAAAATACAGTTATTACACTGCATTCTAGGAAGCTGAGCAGGGACATGCAAATGTGTCCACAAATGCCTCGCTCTTCAATCCCTAAATCATTTTAAACATGGCTTCCTTTAATCTTATGCCTGCTGCATTACACAGCTTTAATGCAAAGCCAAGGTTGGATTATACACAAGCTGGGAATCCTATCCACGTACAGCTGTTTCAAGCTTACTGGCTATCATTAGCATGGAGGGGGATCCCAGCTTGTGTTGTGGTATATCTGGTCAATATTTTATAGAAGCAAGAAGCAAGTTTTCTAGGAGCCTGGAAGTAAACCCTTCATAGAGATGCGTTATACTTATATATGACAGCTGAACCAATCCAGTCCATGTTCAGCTTGTAAAAGACTGGAAGGTACCCTGCTCTGGCACAGTGACCTATCTTAGGATTCACAAGGATGTATGTGCCACTTAGGTTTGCCTAATGGTGTTGTCCTAGCTTGTATTTGGCTCCCAGACCTGCTCCTTCTCTGTCTTTGCTGATGCCTCTTGACAGCAGTGCCAGTGCCCAGGGACATAGTAAGAGGTCAGTGTATTGCTGTAAGGACGCAAGAATCTGCAGGATATGTACTCTCAAATAACCCTATTCAAACAAAATTGGTGTTTCCATGTTAAAATATATATCTAGTTTTTTTGCATAATTATGTCTCCATATCCATATTGTGTATCTCTAAATAAAATATGCTGTAATAATTCACCCAACAATAAATTAAAATATGTTAATCAATACTAGTGGAACTGCAACTGCATAGCTCGCAACATTTCATTTGTATATGGTCATTTGCACGAGTGTGTGTGATATTTGGTCCTTTCATGAGCCTCAAACACAACCAAACTCCAGACAGGCTCAGTGGCACAGGGAGGTAGGATTTACTGGATTATATAAACTATTATAAAAGTGGGAATTAAATACGCATACACTTTTCAGTGCTCTGTTTGAAGTTGTATAGCATACCATGTCTCTTTAAAAAATTGCATGCTTACAGATCTCTGTAACATAATTAAAGTATGGGAAGTCCCAGATATACAGTCCACCAGGATGTACTAAGGTTTGATAGGATAGATGTTTTCCCAGTCAATCATTATCATGGCATTATTCTCTAGCACAGTGATTCCCAACCCTCGCCTCAAGGCCCCCCCAGATAGGCCATGATTTAGGTTTAATAGTGTGTGTAGCCTCAAATTGCTTCACTTGTATTCACAGTGTTAAACGTAAACCATGGCTTGCCTAGGGGGGCCCGAGGAGAGGGTTGGGAATCACTGCTCTATGATGCTGTCAGTAAGTACAGATCTCACCTATAAACAATGTGCTGCCTGTCAGCGTCACCCTACTTTCCTAGCAAGAAGATGCTCACGCATTCACTGTTACTTTCTCATGCATGTATTTACACACTCTCATGTACATGCATGCAAACACTCACACTATCTTACACATGAACTAATCGACATTAATTCACAATTATATAAACAATAATATAAACATAATTAACATGACAATATGTGAATATTAATACTAGCTTATTCTAGTCAAAGTTTCCATACTGCAAAGCCTTTCTCCAGCGTTTTACCTGGCTCTAAGTTAATGCCCTTGCTGGAATATGCCCTTCACTGCTCTATCAGAACATATATACTTCCTCTTGACAAGAGCAGGCGGGATTTGCTATCCCCAGACACAGTAAATTCAGAAGAGCTCCCTACTGTGAGATTGCTCCTTCAAAATGACACAACCTTTTCCAAAAAGCCAATTTTCTTCCTAATGGTTATGGCTGGTACAAGAATTTTGATCTAGAGAATCAGAGGAATCTACCCAGGAGTCACTTATTGCTGCCATTAGGGATCTTGCAGTTAACTTGATGTATATATATATATATATATATATATATATATATATATATATATATATATATATATATATACACATTTGTGTTTCCATTTGAAATTCAAAAAAATATAAAAAAAATGTATTTCCTGCTCAGGTATCTCAGAAATCCAGTTATTGCAAACCGGGGACATGCAAACCATTAAGTAAAATGATTGCTGTGGTAAATAGCCTCTCCACAAAATTGAACGCACTGATGAGATCCGTTTTAAGAACGAAACAGTACTGTCTGTGGGTAGGTATCCTGGCTTGTGCAAAATCTACCCTATGCTATGCTTCAAGCTGTATAATACAGCAAACAAATGCCTAAAAGGAGCCATGTATAAAATGCTTTTTGATTTAAGAGTGAATATGGATTGTGGGCTCATTTACATGTCCCCACCCAGATCCCCAGATTGCAGTGTAATCACTGTATTTCTGGGTTACCTAAGCGGTAAATATGTTTTTTAACTCATTTTAGACATTCAAATGTCAGCCCAAATGTACTATTTATTTTCTGTACTACTGTACGGTGGAGGGCTTCTGTCACTCTTTTGCCAACCCCAAATGATTGCTGTGGTGTGTATGTATATATATATATATATATATATATATATTCCACAACAATCATTTAGTGTATGGTGAAAACTAGAGTGAGAAAAGGTCTCCAGAGTACAGAAAATGAATAATACATTAATAAGCGCATTTGCATATCTAAAAGGCGGGGACATGCAAATGAGAAAATAAAGTTGCTATTTTTGCATTAAAAGAGTGAGGTAGACTGTATTCTCATTTGCATATCCACGCCTTTTAGACATATATATAGTGGTGGAGACTTCCCTGCTCCTAATTTGAACTACTAGCACCAAGATATTTTCCAAAGTATAATCCATCTCTAAGACGGAGTTCCATCCAGGCTCTTAAACACAGCCTGTCTGGCTCCTAAAAAACCTTCTTGACTTTTACGTTTTAGACATTTTTCTCAACTACTAGGGAGATTTTACCCCTCTACCGAGAAAGCACTTACCTTTAGTGAATCTAGTCCTATTTAAACATATAACCTAGACCATTACCGATTCTTACTTGCTCTTATACATGTATTTTTGCACACTTACTCATTTGTCTGCACTCTCACATTTGTAATTAGAACCATAATGAAACTTGTACTTTAACAAAGCTAATTTCACTTGGTTAGTATTCATACAGTTTGCCAAAACCTGCTCACACTGATGAGCCCTATATAATGGCAAAATAGTGGGTTCTTGGCACTGTACCCTAATCCAAGACTATGTACTAAGGACTGTCCAAGAAAGTGGAAAGTGTACATTTCCCAAAATGGATCCTATATTAAGTAGGCTAGAGGCACAAAGTAAGTGTAAGCTCTGTTCACTCAGTAATTCTATGACAAACAGCTATTTTTGCATGTTTGAGACATGAACGTGTTTTTCAATCACCTTAACATATTGCATGACTGATCTGAATGCAGATACATAATAATTGTTTTTGCGCCATAAACCAAAAGCTGTCCTACATTTTGGGCACGCCAATGAATGCTTGTTTCTATGTTATCTTTCAGTTTGTTCTGTCACATCTCCCAGTATACTTCACAGGCCACAAGTAATTACCAAGGTAATCCTTTCTTCAATGCTCTCATCGATTCGCAGACCACTGTCTGGATTTATAAAGCATTCTCTGTCCTGACGACCCTTTCATGAAATCCCACAGGAAATTAAAAAGGTCAAATGATCACATTTGCTGCAATATATGAGTATAGAACTTGCGATTGTATCTGCACAGTGAGAGACATTGCAAACGAAGTTAAAATTCAGCGAGCAAAACAAACTGGAAGAAAGGCATCAGGATCACCGACTTAGTCAAAATAATTATTCAGTCACAAGTATACCGGTCTAAAATAATGGTGCCTCCACACTCAAATGCTGTGAAATAAACAGAACTTACAATTTAGGTAATTAACTAGGCAGATTGCATAAATGATCAATTCTCCCCGAATACCTTGAGATCCACCATTCAAGGTCACAACATGTATCGCCATACTACTAGAATGTGTTGAGTAAAAGAAAACAATACCACATATTGATAGATCATCCATTCACTAGATCCAAGTCACCACTGATATCAGTCCTGCTCCCCAAAGCCAGAATTATGTGACAGGAACGCCATTAATGAGAGAGCAGCCATTCAGAGTACAGATGTTCACGTAAGCCTAGAATATACTACTCCATGATATCACCCAAATATCAGCCATTCAAAGCTAGGATTCCATCATCAGACCATTGGAATGACTTCAATGAAACCCAATGACATCATGAGAGGTCAGAAAAGAAAGGTTATGCTTTTCGCCCAATATACTTTATAGGTGCAGATATACTGGTGCTTCTTGAATTGCTATATGGTATACCTACTGTATATGTGTAGAGATAGATAGAGCAACTCTTTATTTGAGCACTCTTGACCCGGTTAATAGCATAACTTAAATCATGACTTTTATTAATAATTGACAAAAATAAGAATCATATTAAAAAATGATTCCATTGTATCTCATAAAATACATTTTCTGATAAAAAAACTAATTTTCAAAAAAAAAAAAAAAGTGAGACAGATTTTCCTGGAATGAACCAGAAGTCAGTAAACTGCAGCACAGATCATCGGGCAGAAACCTATAAGGGTAAGAGCTTTAACGTATAACCACTACATTACAAATTGTAAACATTATAAATCAAGTATACTTTCATTTCAACAGCCATTATTTTTAGAGTACAGTGGTCCTTTAATTAATTGATTATTTAATGATGTGAAGACTATAATACTGAAAATCTGCTCTGGTAAATGAATGATAAAAATGTTGGAGTCCCCTGTACCTTTAAGAAAGAAAATCATAATTTGCAAATGTGAATCTGTGCTAGCAATGACTCATTGTGTCCTAGTGACCTGTATCCATTTAGTGACAGTAAACAAAAGGGGCTGCTTGGTTTAATGTGACAGAACGTAAGGTGTCATGTTGTTTTAGAAATGTGAAAAAAAATCATCACGTCAGCTTTCATTGGGATCAAGAATCTGTATGCTTGATCTCTGAACTGGTCCTGCAACTACAAGACCGCGGGGCACAGTTGGAGCTGGCAAAACAGATGAGACAAGGAATAACAAACCACTGGCACATATGTTCCGTGGTTGTGCTCTTAGTGACTCCCTTATCGGCTACGACACTCGCTTCAAACAAGCACTCTGCTGACATACACAAAAGAAGAAAGCAGCAAGGTCAATGCCTCAGACACTCTCGCTCCATATTTACAGTACTACACTTAAAGAGCCCCATTCAACTGAGGTTTCGGGCGATCCGGTAGCCCGTAAGTGAGGTTAATTTGCTATTCAATTGGCTTCTTTTTCCGGGCTCTAAAAGTGTTACGAGTTACAGCCTAGAAAAAATTGTGATGGTTAAACACGTAACTTACAGCCTCCCGAAGCCTTTGATCTTTCATTTCCGCAAGAGTTACGATGGCTAAAATCGCAAATCGCTATTCAATTGCTCAATTTTCCCCAAGCCCACAAATGTTTTCACACTAGTAAATGGCAAATGAAGGAGAAAATCCTACGAGTGCTAGAGAGGACCCGCAAGGGGGTTAAACACCTATTCGTAGCACTGTAAATGCAAATAAAAAATCAATACTGCACTGTAAATAACGGGGAAAGCGATGATAGACATTAGAAGTAATTGCACAACAGTCTCAATCTTGCAAATTTATATAACATATATTTTTATGTTTCACTTCGGGGGTTAAATCCATCTTGGGTATCAATGAGTTAATACATATGCGGCCACCAACATGAAATAGAACAGTATTGGCATTCATTTTCATAATTCTGTATTTTGCGGGTTTGCGAGTCTGATCACATATCGGACCCCCGAACCTAATTGATTGACATGTAACCTCCATGTTTTACTGGTGTAATAATTACGGTCTCATTTTCTATTGGCTGATACGAAATGGGAAGTTACGGGCTTGCTCAATTGATCATGTTCCCGCCCTGAACTGCTACGAACCAGTGCATGGTTTACGGTTTTGGCTTTGGGCCAATAAATTGCAGGCTTGAGCAATTGTATAGCATTGTAATCGAAGACAAACAGGAACCCGCAACACACCTGCAGACATACGGCCTAGTATGATTGAGTTGCAGGCTTGGAATTGAATGTGCCTCAAAGTGTTTTGCAGGAAGCAAAAAAAAAAAAATAACAACCATAAATTTACTGAAGGTCCAATGAAGTCCTATAATTATTATAAAAAACTACACTTAGAAATAGGCAATTTTTTCAACTGCAAGAAAAAATAAAATACATTTTATATGCAAATAAGGGGCAGTGGAATCTGCTAATCAACTTCAAGACATTGAATGCAGAGGAAGCTTCTATCTGCACAATATTATTTATATTATTATTATTATCGTTTATTTGCAACGCGTCAACATATTCCATAGCGCTATACATGGGTAAGTTCAAGGCAATAAATATATATTTTATTTGCCTTTGCTAATGCCTGACATTGTGCAATGCTATGTAGGTGGTTTCCACAAGCACGCCTAATCCTTTTCTATTTCTGATACCCCTACATTTTATTCCATTTAGATTATACATTAATTCCTTATGTTTCCTTCTAAAAAGCATACATTTTTTTATTTTATTTATGTAAATCTTGTTAGAGGGAAAGCACATCCTGTTGAGATTTAATTATCTTGCACAATTAAGTATAATCAGCAAATATAGAGACAATAAATATGTTAAAGAGAACAGGACCTAATATTGAATTCTGCAGAACCCAATTTACCAGATTAGCCCTAAAAGGTGTATATTCCATTTATAATCCCTTTGTGTCCTAACTTTTAACTAGATTTTTCTCTATGAGCATATATACACTGCAAATCCTGTATCCTTTTCTACAATAGTCTCTCATGTGGCACTGTATCAAAAGCAAAATCCCAAAAGACTACATCAACTGAGTTGCCTTGATATAAATTCCAGCTTACCTTCTCATAGAAATTAATTGGATTTATTTGCCATGACTCATTGGCCTCACAAATCCTTGTTACCTTCTTACCTAATATCTTATTCACATGGATATATTTCTGCATTTAGTCCCTTGGCAACCCTTCTAAGAGCTTCCCCGCTACTGTGGTGAGGCTTACTGGTCTATAATTCCCTGTATTTGCTCTTGGTCCCTTAAATAAAGGTACCACATCAGCTCTTTGCCAATCCTCTGGTACTGAGCCTGTGGAGATTGAGTTTTGAAAATGTAGAAATAATGGTTTGGCTATTACAGACATTAGTTCCCACTGTGCCTTTGGATGAATTCCATCAGGACCTGGAGCTTTACTTACATTTACTATTCTGGATTTCTTACAGAATTAATTATTCTGTAAGGGTAATGAAGTCCCGTTTGTTTTGCAATGCCTCTCCATTGGTACCTCCCTGGTGTACACAGAAGAAAATAATTTATTTAGCTCATCTCCCTTCTCTAGGTCATTATTGATCAGACTGCCTAGTTTACATTTTATGGTTACAATATATCCTGTTCTAAGCTTTTTTTTCCATGTATATAACAAAAAAAACTTTTTAGGGTTCATTTTACTTTCCTTAGCAATTAACTTTTCTATTTTAGCTAATCTAATTTATTGCAATACGTATTATATTTCTTGTATGCAGATAATGCTGCTTATGTTCCCTTATGCTTATAACTTGTATGCCTGCTTTTTCTTCCTTATCTTGTATTGTATATCATTAAGCCTCAAGAGTAATGCTTTACTTGTTTCTCTTGGTATGTACTGATATGTGTTATTATTCAGCAATTCCTTATAGAGTTTCAGTTTATTTTATGTATTTTACCTGCTAGTGTTTTGTCCCAGTCTATAAGCCACATTACTCCCCTAGACCATTAAATAAATTATAGCCTTTAAATCACATTTCAATATTTAACTATTGTATTCAGTTTTGCTCTAATGATGATGGATATTTGTCTTTGTTCCTAAAAGGATTAGAAACCTGGGAAGACTGAGACTAACTGTAGATTCAGATAAGATTTTTTTTTTTCTAAATTTCAGTTTAAAAGGTCCTCCCCAAATAGCAGGCTTGACAATAGAACTCAATGGCAGAGTAAGACCTTATAGGATCAGCCTCCACCTCAAACTACAGACTAGCAATCTAAAATGGCGCATCTAAATATAATATTCACAATCTAAATATAGCATTTTTTCGAAATGTTCCTGTGTTGTTTTCCTGCTAATGTTATTTTACTTTGCAAAGATGTAAACTACAGGACTCGTGTGTTTACTTGGACATACTCTCCCCAGACAGAAGTAGAAAGAAAGATTTTCCAATGACAGTCACTAATCGGAAAAGGTTAATGTCATAAATGATGTCACCCTGCTGCTACCCATACTTTATTAAGTGTCCTAGGTGGAAGGCCAGCTTTATCCTCGCTCCCATATCAACCCCTTATAATTATCAGGGTTGGATTGATTAGACCGTTGCAGACAGTCATTAATAAAAGTGGTGGCAGCATTAAGTGGACAATGCTTTGTATTTTAACTTGGGATTGAGTGACGGAATTTTTTGGACATTACTTTTGAGAAACTTGATACACGGCAATTAGTGCAAAATTATTAAGAACTTTAAGTCTTACTTTGCCAAGAAGTTTCAATTAAAAGAAGGAAATTAAATGAATAAGTTTTGCTACTCAGTGGCCCCAAGGCTTTGTGTCATACAGTCAATAAATCATGTACAGTCCTTGTGGCTCGGGTGCAATTTGTAAATGTGAACCTCTAGATTCACCTTTTGGCCTTTATTAGGTCAATAAATGCAATTGACCCACTAATCCATTTTTGGAGATGGAATCAAAAAAGCAATAATTACAAAGTTGCTTGGAGTGAAGCCCACCGACTCCTAAAGTGCATCTCTTACTATACTTAAAAAATAAAAAGCGTCAGCTTAAAATATATCCAACTGTCAAAATGTAGCAGTACCAGCCCTTCCACACATCAGAATATTGTTTTTTTCTTTGTTGCATACAAGAAAATATATTTGTCATACTTGTCTGCCAATAAGACCTACATATTACAGCTGGAGTAGCTAATGGGTAGACCTGGATCCAAATCAGGACCTACATCCCCGTTTTCTTCTGGATCTCTCATTGTTATTACATTTAAAATATATCTTAAATGAACTTTTCATATGCTTAAACAAGCTACCAGTTATATGTTGTCCACTTCCTTAGTCTTATTCACTATGGCTCCCATTCAAGTGAGGTTTCGGGAGATCCAGTAGCCCATAACTGAGGTCACAAGCTAATTTGCTATTCAATTGGCGTTTTTTTTGCGGGCTACCTGGTAACTGGCTTTAAAAAATGGTGATGGTTAAACTCGTAACTTACAGCCTCCAGAAGCCTTTAATCTTTGACTTTCGCAAGGCTAAAATCGTAAATCGCTATTCAATTTCTCGAATTCTTTAAGCCCGCAAATGTTTTCACACCTGTAAATGGCAAATGAAGGAGGAAATAGAAGGAGTGATAGATAGGACCCGCAAGGGAGTTAATCATCTATTCGTAGCACTGTAAATGCAAATAAAAAATCACTACTGCACTGTAAATAACGGGGAAAGCGATGATAGACATTAGAAGTAATTGCACAAAAGTCTCAAACCCGCAAATCGTCAAAATCTGAGATTTTTATTACGTTCAATTTCGGGGTTAAATCAATCTTGGGTATCAATGAGTTATCAGGCCACCCATATGGACTAGAACTGTATTGGCATTCATTTTCATAATTCTTTTTTTGAAGGTTTTGCGAGTCTGATCGCCTATCGGATCCCCAAACCTAATCGATTGACATGTAACATTCATGTTTTACTGCTGTAATAATGACGGTCTCATTTTCTATTGGCTGATTCGAAATGGGAGGTTACGGACTTGCTGAATTGATCATGTTCCCACCCTGAACTGCTACGTCCCAGTGTATGGTTTACGGTTTTGGCTTTGGGACAGCAACTTCCGTGCTTGAGACAAACAGGAGCCCGCAACACACTCGCAGACATTCGTCTGTCTACGATCAAGTTGCGGGCTTCGAATTGAATAGGGCCCTATGTAAGCTGCCTCCCTGTGTATCTATATAAAACAAGAATTCTGTCTTGATCTTTCTTACGGATATTTGGAAAGGGATATTTGGACCTAGGTAAAAAAAAAATTACTACTGTATGCTCGGTGTACTTCCTATATTTTTATGCAAAAACATTTTTTGCAGTTCAATAAAAAATAAAAAAAGACACCTGTTAGTCAATTATGTAACAAACTCTCAATATTAGCAGTTGTGTAAGCCATGGGTATAAAGCATTCTTGGGGAAAATCTGATTATTTATTTCATAATAAAATCCAGCCATTTCCTTTTAGTTAGAAAAAAAAATGTTTTTGCATTTGCAGTGGTCCTTTAAATATCTTTTGTTTAACAACTGATAAATATATTGATGGTTCCAGAAAATATAGTACGGAACCTTGAATTTAAGATAAACTTTCCTACAATAAACTATAAAAGGAGAGGAATATACTGTATTTATGACATATAGAAATGGTCTTTCTGATTGGTTTTGTGTTGACTGTAGAGTGCTGTCTGGCCTGAACTACAATAGTTTGGGCACACTTGTAGTTTTGCTTTGCTACACTGCAGTGAAAGATAGCTACATTTCCCATGGTGCAGTGTATGAATTGATGATTACTAAGAATACCAGGCTATACAAGCAGCCTCTGAAGTGAAGAAAGGGAGCTGGGGCACTCCTCCTCACTCCTTGCTCCCCCTCCCAGCTTAGATCATTCCTTTTTCGCCCATACTTTCCTCCAGGGGTCGCTTTCTCATTTTTGCTCCAGTAGCTAGTTGGACCATTTGGAACTAACTAAGCATGTTGTGAAATGTATTGGATACATCAATAACTACTATAACATATATAAATAATAAGGAAAGCACAGCAATTAATGCATGATAATCAAAACAACTATTTAAAGTGAAAACTTTATATTTAATGCTAACTTTTCTCTAACTGTTAAAATATTTCTAAAAACGTAAGGTATGTTTGCACTTAGTAGAATATTTTGGTCAATAAATAGTTATTTGGCCATTTTGGGAGGTTAAGGAATCCAGCAACTAGACATAAAAGGAATACTTTAACACTGTAATTAAAAGCCATATCTTTATTCCTCTGAAGTTAGGAACCAGGCCTCTATAATCCTGGTTATCTATCTTCTTGACAAATGCAATGTGATGCTTAAGATTTATTGATGACATCCAATTATCTATAGATCCTTATGTAATTATTCCACTAATGATACTGAAGCTAGAAATTGTGCATGGGGCATGGCTGTGGAGGAAATCATTTAGCCTCTGGACGTTCACAGGTGTAATTTATATTACAAACACAAAGCTTGTTTTTTTTGCCGTTTAGTTTAATAAAATAGTCTTGGGTAAGATTCACTGAGCTGTTAATTAATCTTATATAATTGAATCCCTTATCATTTTTCAGTCAGCAGGTATCCGAGTAAGTGTCAGCAGATTCAATTAGAGTGGCCAAAAAATGACTTATAAATTAATTTACACCATCACTGTAAACATGAACTCAAACAGATACAGCCCTAGACAGATTAACCCCTGGAAATAAAGGGCCACTGTATGATGAAAAAAAATATAAGATAAAAAACATAAAATAAGACTCAAATGAAGAGCATATTTATGCAGGAAAAACACCATAAAATGTTTTTTTTTAGTTAGGGAAACAATAAATACATTTTGATGCTGATCCCTGGATATTATGGTGAAGGTTGCAAATATGAGAGGGTAGTTTATACTTCTACAGGAATAGGGTTTGCTATTTACCTTGGGCCTCATTCTATTATCGGCCGTAAAACGGCCGCAAGGCTGTGATTCCTTGCGGGGGTTCCGTTATCTTGGAATTCAATTATACGGCCCCGCAAGGATCTCCTCTTACGGCCGGCCGCATATCTTGCAACCGGCCGTAAGCTCAGAAAACTTAAAACGCAAAAATAAATTCAAGACGGCACTGTACAGCTCTGTAAATGCTAGGGATCATATTGGGGGACATGAGGATTAATAGTAACCCACTCTCAAGCTTGCACATCAGCCCAAATCCGAATTTACATTAACTGTTTATTTTCCGGCCGCAGCGTGGCCGGGTCTGAGGTGCTCCAAGCCCTCAGGACTTTTTACATGGATTTTTGACATAAATTAAAAAACATTTTTTTTACGGATTTGAGTGTAGGGGAATGTTGTGCTATTTTTGCTAACACCTACAATCACTTTATAGTCTCCTCAGAGTGCAGGATGGCTTTATTTCTGCTTTATAATGTGCTTAATTGGTGCTAGCGGGACCTTTTTCCTGCAAGTAAGCTGCGGCTTGTTTTTAGCCTTGCAGACAGGGTTCCCGGAGTAATAGAATAGCAACCGTGATTTTCTTGCGGCCGAAACTCTTGCGGCCGTTTTGGATCAAAGGCTTTCCTCCGGCGCGAGCGGCCGCAAGGGATAGCAAGGCGCTGGCCGCAAGCCTGCCGGAATCCCCGGCCGGAGGGGAATAGAATAGCCGAATAGCTTGCGGACGGTCCTTGCGGCCCCGCATCTCCTACGGCCGTTAATAGAATGAGGCCCCTTGTAACTGAGTGTGTGTGATGGATGGGATAGGTGTTAAAAACAAAAAATCCAGTAACATAACCAATCCACCTCCCCTCTCCTTCCTGGACAAGATGAAACTTTCTGTATACAGAGATTGCAAAAAAAAAAATGTTTTCCCCCAAAAAAAAATTTATTCTTAGGGGTTACATAGTTGATAACATTTTCATTTTCTTATATATGTCACAATGTTTTTCCAGATCTACAGTGGTTCCTTAGAAGGACCTGGATATGTAAAACGTGGAAGGTCTAGCTTTATCACCCAGTATTTCAGATAGTAAAATTTAAGATACTTCTAGATGAAATATAAAACCCTTGTAAAAATAATTTTACAGGTAGTGAAGGATTTAAGTCATTTTCTGGTTTCGTTCTGCTAAAGATAACAGTGTTATAATAAATGAATATGCTATTTATAGAATATTCCTTTGAAGGTGAAAGGATGACACTATAAATGGTCTCCTATATGGAAAGTTGAAACAGAAAAATAACATTTATTATGAATCTCATTTCTCATTAGCCCAGGCTGGTGCAGTTGAGTACTTTTGATTATTTATCAATATTATAGTAGTTATTGATGTATCTGTAAAACGTCACCACATGCTTATCAGGTGAACTGACGCTCTGTGAAAATGTGTCAATTGGAAACCTTAATCCTGAGGTGGATTAAGCTGGTTGTTATTGTCTTTCCATTACACAAGTTTGTTTAAGCGTTTTTTAATTTGGTAAGCAACAAGTAGGCAATATTGAAGTTTTCCCTGGTGTACATATATTGTTGTTGTAGTGCAGTCCTTCAGTCATGTCTGATTCTTGGTAACAACCAGGAACATCTGTCTGTATCGCTGGTTGTGCTTATTCATATGGTTTTCTTGGCAAAGATACTGGAGTGGGTTGCCAGTGGACCGCAATTTGTCTGATCTCTCTACTTTGACCTGCCCACCTTGGGCGCCCCTACATGGTATAGCGTTCAGCTTTACTGAGCTACACAAGCCACATCACCACTACAAGGTAGCCATCCAGAAAGATGTAATATATACTGTTATATCTAAACCAATGGTTTCCAACCTTTTATTTTAACCATCCAATAAAAAGCAGACCAGCTAGATATTGCTAAGGGTCTTGGTGGACAACCTAGTGCCTTTTCTGCATTCTAAACAAAAAAACAATGCACTGTGTTTATGCTCTTACAATCAATTAAATCTAGCAACTTGGCACTTTTTCTTGTTTATGCAATTTTAATAATTTTATTAATTTAGTTTCATAGTTTTTTTCTGTAATCCCAGATAAACCTACAATCTAAATAAAAAATATATTTTTTCTACTGCCAATTTAGTACAGACGCTTGTGCAAACAATGTATCCTGAATTAAAAAAAGGACTTGCTGCTCAGACCTCAGGAAGTGTATAATTTTTATTGCTGAATCCTTAGCAAATACAACCATTATAGAGCCCTTGTGATCTCCCTGGGATAAACAATGCAATGTTTCGCATTACTTCCTCAATCTATATTGCTAGCCGTCATGGTTCGTCTGTGTTGTACATAAAACACTAGTAGCAATCCTTTACAGTATTCTATAGCATTTCTTCCTTCTGTATATGCCAACCTGCTATCAAATTTTGCTAGCAGGCTGATGGTGATCTGCCTATCAACATAAATCTTGGACCCACTATAAATGTAATAGCCAGAGACCCCTACCCCAATACACACTCATTTTTCCTACTCCTATACCAACCAGCACCCTCCCGCCCACTAGTGGGCGATTCAAGCTTTCATGGTGGGCGGCAGGGTAATCACTAGCTGGCGTCGCTGACCAGTGACGTCAGACGCTAGAGACCCACAGCACAATGCTTGGCTGGTTGGATAGCTGGTAAGAAAGCCTAGGCATATCAGTCAGGACCAAATCACGATCTAGTAAGTACAGGGTGATACATAGCTAGGATCATGTAATCTATGTAACCAGAAATGAGAAACTGAGTTACTGCAGCACCGGTGGGCAGTAAGAAAATGCACATATAGAGGTTACATATCTTGTTTAAGTGAAAATGCTTATTATTTAATTATTTATATCATACATTCCATCATAAAAGAAGTCTACATATAGATATATTTCTACTATAATAAAAAATATGTTTGGAAAATGGGTATATGTATAAATTTTATTTTGGTTATAGTCAATGAAAATAATATATTGCAGTTATAATTTGCTGCTGTTTACTGCACATACAGTGGATATAAAAAGTCTACACACCCCTGTTAAAATGTCAGGTTTCTGTGCTGTAAAAAAATGAGACAAAGATAAATCATTTCAGAACTTTTTCCACCTTTAATGTGACCTATAAACTGTACAACTCAACTGAAAAACAAACTGAAATATTTTAGGTGGAGGGAAGAAAAATAAAAAATAAAAATAATGTGGTTGCATATGTCTGCACACCCTCTTATAACTGGGGATGTAGCTGTGTTCAGAATTAAGCAATCACATTCCAAATCGTGTTAAATAGGAGTTAGCATACACCTGCCATCATTTAAAGTGCCTCTGATAAACCCCAAATAAAGTTCAGCTGCTCTAGTTGGTCTTTCCTGAAATATTCTTAGTCACATCCCACAGCAAAAGCCATGGTCCACAGAGAGCTTCCAAAGCATCAGAGGGATCTCATTGTTAAAAGGTATCAGTCAGGAGAAGGGTACAAAAGAATTTCCAAGGCATTAGATATACCATGGAACACAGTGAAGACAGTCATCATCAAGTGGAGAAAACATGGCTCAACAGTGACATTACCAAAAACTGGAGCTCCCTCCCAAAATTGATGAAAATACGAGAAGAAAACTGGTCTGGGAGGCTACCAAGAGGCCTACAGCAACATTAAAGGAGCTGCAGGAATATCTGGCAAGTACTGGCTGTGTGGTACATGTGACAACAATCTCCCGTATTCTTCATATGTCTGGGCTATGGGGTAGAGTGGCAAGACGAAAGCCTTTTCTTACAAAGAAAAACATCCAAGCCAGGCTACATTTTGCAAAAACACATCTGAAGTCCCCCAAGAGCATGTGGGAAAAGGTGTTATGGTCTGATGAAACCAAGGTTGAACTTTTGGGCCATAATTCCAAAAGATATGCTTGGCGCAAAAACAACACTGCACATCACCAAAAGAACACCATACCCACAGTGAAGCATGGTGGTGGCAGCATCATGCTTTGGGCTGTTTTTCTTCAGCTAGAACTGGGGCCTTAGTTAAGATAGAGGGAATTATGAACAGTTCCAAATACCAATCAATATTGGCACAAAACCTTCAGAGTTGTTCAGTTTATAGGTCACATTAAAAGGTGGAAAAAGTTCTGAAATTATTTATCTTTGTCTCATTTTTTTACAGCACAAAAACCTGACATTTTAACAGGGGTGTGTAGACTTTTTATATCCACTGTATGTAAACCCAGAGCCATTGACGTGGTGGAAGAGGGGATACTTTTGTGAAGGGCCTGCTCTGGTTGGCATTTATATTATGACCAGAGATGCTTGCCATCGGTGGAGAAAGGAACAAAGATATAGATGTAGATGTTTTTGTCCACCCCATATATGTATTAGCAGTGCCAGGATGAGCTATAATTCCCAAGTCTATGAAATATACACATGGCAAAGTGGAGAGTTAGAGCTTTGTGGACCACATTACAATACATAGTCCTAGTAAATGTAGGGAAGGCTTTAGGCTGCAATATACAGCATTTACAGACTTTACCATTCTCTCCTCTAACTCTACTGATTCAGATATTTTTAGCAACACAATTTCACATTATATTGAAATGTCAAAGGATACAGTACAGGTTGTCAAGGATATCAGTCTTATTTTAACTTAGGTAAATGAGTCTATAATTCAAGTTCTCCCTAAAAAAAGATTTTAAATTGAAATGAACAATATCCATATTATAGCTAACTGGAGAGCGCATATGGCCCTACATGGTGACATACATATTGATAATTTAATTAAAGGCACACAAAGAAATATTACTTACAAGATGTCAACTTACAACATAGTGAAGTTCTTCACCAGAGAGACTGATATGTCAACAAGTAGATGAGTATGATGATTAAAACAGCTGATACCGGAGATTTAAAATGGCGCAACGTACATACCCTGAGGAACTTTATAACTAAACGCTTTGGAGTAGGAAGGAGATGTCCCACTGGGGTTTTGTAGAGCTGCTTATCTTACTGGATATTTTTTATACATTTTTATCTTAACATTAATATTTTTATCACACGATTTTTGGATACTGTGAAAGCCTTTGGTTTTGTGTCTATAAATTATATATTTAGTACCACAAATTCAAAGCGTGACAGTACCCTGTATGTTATTTTTATCTTGTATCAGTTGTTTCGTCAGCAAGTGGACATATCAACTTCACTATGTTGTATGTATACATCCTGTAAGTAGTCTTTTTTTAACATGTCTTTAAATAAACAATCATTAAGCACTTCACCATATATGGCCATAAGCGCTCTCCTGTTTTTGTCTAGTTTGGAGTGTTCCCGGACTCTACTAAGATTTAAGCTATGTCAAGATCTATTACTACTAATTTGTCTTAGAAATATATATAAGAAGGACTTCTTCCCGTCTCCATGTTGAGATTTTTGACTGGTGATTGGCTTGGTCGATAATCTCCGTTCTTTTCTCTTTTCCTCTTGTTCCTATTGTAAGAGATTTTTATATAACACCCCAATCATATATGTTCCCTTCTAGATCGCTACCTTCTCTTTTCCTCTTGTTCCTAATGTAAGGGATTTTATCTAACACCCCAATCATATATGTTCCCTTCTAGATCGCTACCTTCTCTTTTCCCCTTGTTCCTAATGTAAGGGATTTTTATATAACACCCCAATCATATATGTTCCCTTCTAGATCGCTACCTTCTCTTTTCCTCTTGTTCCTAATGTAAGGGATTTTATCTAATACCCCAATCATATATGTTCCCTTCTAGATTGCTACCTTCTCTTTTCCTCTTGTTCCTAATGTAAGGGATTTTATCTAACAGCCCAATCATATATGTTCCCTTCTAGATCGCTACCTTCTCTTTTCCTCTTGTTCCTAATGTAAGGGATTTTATCTAACACCCCAATCATATATGTTCCCTTCTAGATCGCTACCTTCTCTTTTCCCCTTGTTCCTAATGTAAGGGATTTTATCTAACACCCCAATCATATATGTTCCCTTCTAGATCGCTACCTTCTCTTTTCCTCTTGTTCCTAATGTAAGGGATTTTATCTAATACCCCAATCATATATGTTCCCTTCTAGATCGCTACCTTCTCTTTTCCTCTTGTTCCTAATGTAAGGGATTTTATCTAACACCCCAATCATATATGTTCCCTTCTAGATCGCTACCTTCTCTTTTCCTCTTGTTCCTAATGTAAGGGATTTTATCTAACACCCCAATCATATATGTTCCCTTCTAGATCGCTACCTTCTCTTTTCCCCTTGTTCCTAATGTAAGGGATTTTATCTAACACCCCAATCATATACGTTCCCTTCTAGATCGCTACCTTCTCTTTTCCCCTTGTTCCTAATTTAAGGGATTTTTATATAACACCCCAATCATATATGTTCCCTTCTAGATCGCTACCTTCTCTTTTCCTCTTGTTCCTAATGTAAGGGATTTTATCTAACACCCCAATCATATACGTTCCCTTCTAGATCGCTACCTTCTCTTTTCCTCTTGTTCCTATTGTAAGGGATTTTATCTAACACCCCAATCATATATGTTCCCTTCTAGATCGCTACCTTGTCGTGGTGAAGGGGCTTGTGTACTTTAATGAAGCTATAAGCTACAACATGTAGCTCACAGCTTCATTGAAGTACACAAGGTCATAGCAGGTCAGACAAATCAAAGTACTGGTAACCCGCTACAGCATCATCTGTGACTTGAAGCTCTATGCATGTGACATAAAAAATCAGTTTTCTACATTTATAATTTTCAGAGTTTTTGATCTGAGACTATTGCTCATGGACAGGACCACCATCAGAAATATATTTAGATGGTTTCTATGAGCTTTGTTCCTTCCTCCCATAAAGGCATATAATATTATAATAACTATAAAAGTTGTGGACCAAGAACGCTGTCTGTAATGTTTGCAATGTTAGTCATGCAGTTGCAAAGCAGGAGAGGCTTGCAATGATCGCCAAAGGGGCTCATTGCAACCTTCGCGTTCGAGCGCCAAAGGTGCTCAGCGCGGGGCTTGCGATGAGCGGCAAGGGGATCAGTGCAAAGCAAGAAAGTTGAAGTACACAGGGGAGAGGCTCGCAATGAACTTCGAGGCCGCTCATTGCGAGCCACCCAATGAGCACTGAAGACGCTCAGCACGGGACTCGCAATGAGCGCCAAAGCTGCCCAGAGGAACAAAAGCCTCACATTGTGTGGCAAACAGCATTGCCAGCCTTACAATTTTTGACGGGCAAGTTCCTAGTAATGCATAATATAAATACTCGCCAGCATGGAGCCCCCTTCCTCCCCTACCGATCCTCCTGACTTGAGATCCTGAACATTTTGAACAGCATGATATTACATGTGATACAGTAAATTATCATCTAGATTTGCTTTTATATGAGCAGAGATAATTTTAACAATAGAAAGGTTTCTTAATGATCTGTATATAAATGTAACTAATGTTTGTGGTAAATTTAAAGGGTTAGGCTCTCCTGATAACTAATTATTCCTGAAACTCGGAGATAAGGTCTAAGCAACCAATATCTGTATTAATTATTATTTTATCAAAATACTCCCCCAACCGCCATCTTCGCTCTGCTATGGACCTTCTTCTTTCCTCCTCTCTGATCCCCTCCTTTCACTCCCACCTTCAGGACTTTTGTCGTGCTGCCCCTATTCTCTGGAACTCCCTGCCTCTCTCCACTAGACTATCCTCCTGTCTCCAAACCTTCCAAACCTCCATAAAAACACATCTGTTTGAAGAAGCCTATCATCTTCAGCCTTAATATGCACTTCTTTAGCACACCCATACCATTTAGATTGTAGAGTTTTCAATTCTTGTAAGGTGCTTTAGGGAAAGCACAGGGTATGTTAAAGCTCAAAAACAGGGCACTCCATTCTTTACAATATGTTAAAATTTGGGTTTGCCTTGTACTTAACCCAGTATATCACTACAGAATATGTTGGTGTGTTCAAAATAAAGGGTAATAATAATAATGAATTATTTTAAAGGTGATTTTTTTAACGATGCACAACAATCATGAAATCAAGATTAAAAAATACACAAATACAAAATCTTTGGCTCAAAAACATAACCCTACTAAAGGTATATGTAAGTGAGCTGGGTTCTTAATGCATCTGATAGAGGAGAATTTATAGTGTCTGAAAAAAAATGTTTGCATGAAAAAATTCCAAAGTAAACAGTTAAACCGTTAGCCTGAAGTTTGCTGATTTTCTTGCATTTGCAAAGAGTTTTCTCTCAATGTTGACACCCCCTGAAAATCCCAGGGATAATTAGCATAACTTATACAATGTTTCTTTTTGGCCTGGGGATTGTGCAGAGATGCTCAGTTAGCACCTGTAGTCTGCCCTACTGTGGGAAGTCACATGATGTCAGACACTTTTCTTTCTTTTAGCCAATCAGCATGTGCATGTGCTGCATGTTGGATATCTCATTAAAAATGAGATATCCAATATGCAAATCTCAGTTGCTGGAGGTGTCTACATCACACCCAGCACATTTTTTTCTTTTCTGCAAAAAATGTTTGCATTTTTTCATGCAAACATTTTTTGCTAGGTGGGTTATGATGCATTCTACCGGATGTATTCATAATCCACTTCACTTTCATATACCTTTAACAGTGAACAGGTTAATACAATACTTGCCACGGCTTAAAAAACAAACAACATCCCTGACCCTCATTGCCTGCCCTCCAGTTTGGTCGTTCTGTGTGCTTCTGGCGGTTGTTATGTTTTTTTTCTTATTTAATGAAAGATCAGCGTCTATTGACTCTATTGAGCTGAGATCGCTTACACAGACTGCACATGTAGTTTTAAGGAACCTAATACCCTTTGGGAAGTGGTGAGTTTAGATTGTATCCTTGGTGTACCCTTAATGTCCAAGTGCATGATGTACCTTGGTCTCAAGCATTCTGAATTAGACTGCAAGCTTGTAAACTTAAATGCCTAGTTCCTATATTTCTGAGAAACAGACAGAGAGAGGCTGAGACATCATGAAATAGTACAGAGTGCCACACTTGGAAAGCCTTTCGTGTCCCTGTTTCCTACATGTTTAACCACTCACGATGCCTAATTATGAGAGAAATTAAAATGTAACCAATTGTAAATTCCTTATCAATTGTTGTTTAATCTTAAATCAAGTCCGACTCATGAACCGCAGCAAGCCAGGCACATCTTGTTTCCATTGTGCCAATTCATAAGGTTTTCATGGCAAAGATACTGGAGTGGGTTGCCAGTTCCTTCTCCAGTGTCTGACCTCTCTGCTATGACCTGCCCATCTTGTGGGGCCCTACATGGTATAGCTCACAGCTTCATTAAAGTACACTATATATTTTAACAAAAACTAAATTTGGGTTATACAACCTTGAATGTTTCAGTATTAAATTACTATTCAAGATATTCCTACCTGATACAGTTTTTTAACTGAGGTCAGTAATTAAATGGACGCTTGTCTCAAAAGTAAATTGGTCCTGAGATTTTCAGCATTGGTTGTGTGGACACCTTTAAGCTAATATGTGGCTCAATATTCTAATTTGCAGCTCTTAATGCTTGATAAGGGTGTGGGACGGGAACTAACTGCATGATAAACTTTTAGAGGGTATTATTTTTGATATTACAGAACAGACAAGCAGACTGTAGTGCTAATTAGCACATACATGCAGCTAATTAGTATTTGGGAGCTGCTTATTTCCATAAAATAAAATAAAATCTTTGATTATCTCAGGAATTATGCATTTTAGAAACAAATGGTTAGTACAATATATACATAGTTTGTCGTGCTCTTTAAGAGTAACTTAAAAAGACAGCAAAGCATCTATAAATGTCATAGTGTGGTGATAAGCATGAAGAATGTTCCTAGGTGGTGTAAATAAGAATAATGACAGATACTTTAAAGCACCACTGTAGTCTGGAAAACAAATCACATGTTTGTATCAAATTAACAGCAGCTATGGAAGACAGGAACATAACATATTTTATTGAAAATAAGATATTTAAGTCACTTTGCTTGTGTTGTTTGCAATTAAATCTTAGACTGTACCTGTAGCTTGAGGGGGAGAGTTATGGTAATAGGTTTTACTCTTCCATAGAGCTTTGCTGTCAATTGAGTTATTTATAGACTAGTTTTCAACAGTATTTAATAGAGATCTTATCTGAATACATATTTTCTTCCACTCCTCCAAGGTTTTAATCCTTTTAGAAATGACGACAAACGATCTACCCCATTAAAATAAAATTTAACACAATAGCTAAAATAGAATAGTTAAAAATTAAAGGTTGTATCTATTTTATTTTGATCATTATCAAGTCAAGTTTTTCAAAAGAGAATATTATATGGCATTCCAGTGGCCCTTTAACACTACCGGTTATGAGGATCTTGAATAGTAATTTCTGCCTAAAAATATTAATCCTATGTAATGGCAATTATCTAACAGAAATTTAGATTTTGTTTAATAACATCTACTTACACATATCCTTATTTTTAAGTACTGTTTTATTTCCATGATAATTGACATAATTACCGTGTCCCTTTAACCACTTGTCTGCTGTCGCAATAACTGCCCTCCAGGCACCCATTCTACCAGCAGACGCACCAGGTAAACCTTGGAACTCGTACGCAGACTGAAGTGGATCAGCTTTTTTTTTATACTAATTAAGTCACACTTAGGCTGGCTCTATAAATAGAAATGGCCTATTGATCTGACCTGGTAATAATGAGCTGGCTGTGTATGCCGGTGTGTTTCTGTCCTGTATCCAATGCATTTATATATACTGCCTCATTAACTTTATGCTGCAGTTAAGGCGTCGCTGTGCGATACACTGTTCGCGTTATTGTTACGTGTAAGCTAAAAGGTTAGTTCAATATATAGTACTACTCCTGTTATCCGCCCAATTTGTAAATGAATACTCTTGTAATAAAAAAAAATCTGTTAAGAATGACTGTACATATTAAGGTTGTGGCTTGTGGAAAACATTTCTTCTCTTATAATATATATATATATCTTATATATCTTATACAGTAAAACCCCCTGTTATCCGGCACCCACAGGGACTCCCCATTGCCAGACAACTGTCGTTGCCGGTTAATCGGGAGTCCCCGATTTTAAGGGTCTAAACGACCCTTAAACCCCCCAAAAACCCTCAAAATGCCTTTAAAAGGGCATTAGCACCTAAACCGGGCCATTTAGGGCCCAAAACATTTAGGAAAAAAGTTAGTTTTTTTTTTAAAGCCTCCAACTGCCGAATAATGTTGGATAGTGCTGGTTATGCTGGTTTAGCAGGAGTTTTTTGAATTCGGGGAAATTATGCTGGTGCCGGTTGCTTGAGAGTCCCGGTTAGTAGAGTTGCGGATAACTGGGATTCTACTATGTGTATATATATATATATATATATATATATATACACACACACACACGTCGATTGTTGTGGTAATCTACCCCCCAACAAAATCTACTACACAAGCTAGGAACCGGCTCCACAATTATATGAGGCAGTAACCTCGAAACAGTGCTGTCTTTGGGTAGGTTTCCTGATATTGAGATGAGGTATATACATGCTCCCTTTATCAGGCTAAATAGAATCCTCAGATTTATTCTTAATATATATAAGGAAATGGCCCCACACTGATGATAGGCAGTAACCTTGAAACAGTTGTATGTGGGTAGGATACCTGGCTTGTGCATAATTCAACCTTCGCTTTGCTCAAAGCTGTGTGATACAGTAGGCATATGCTTAAAAGGAGCCATGCTTCAAATGAGTGAAGCCTTTGTGGGCACATTTGCATGTCCCTGCCCAGGTTCCCAGAATGCAATGCAATAACTGTATTTCTTAAAATTCTGAGCAGGAAATGCGTTTTTTAACTTATTTTAGACGTGTTGCCTGAGTATCCTGTTGCAAAATTACCATTAATGCCATGGAAGAAAAAGGCAGACCCTTAAATTATTACAAGGACACTGTTACCCCAGCAGGAATATGGTTTTATCCTAAGGTGCATGAAAAATGGTATGTTGTCTACAATAAATTATTCCAGAGATTTATAGCATTATTTTTCCTGCTAATGTACGGCTCAATTATTCACAGCTCAGAATACTTCATAAGGGTGGGGGAAGATTCTAACTGAATGACAACAATGGAGGTCATTGTTTTAGCCCCCACATGAACAGACAAGCAGACTCTGATTCTAATTAGCACATTAAAGCAGCTAATTAACTTAGGTGCCACTCATCTGCATAAAAATGCAGCACAAATAATACTGTATTTCTCAGGAATGATCCACGTTAGATAAAGCTGGCTAAAACACTGTACAGCCAGCTTTTCATGCTTTATAATAACCTAAAAATGTATTTAGGGGTGAAAGAGTCCCTTTAAATTTCTAAGAATCCCTTAAACATACCAACATCTTCCCCTGACATGTTATCAGTGTAACCCTTTTTATAATGGTCTCTATATAATGCAATTAATGGAATCGCACAGTTCTCTCAGAGGCTACTCAAGGCAAGCCTCCATTTTAAGTCGTTCAAAGGCCTGGTCAAAATAACAGTCAAAAGTCAACAATTCTATTTTTTACCGTTGACAAAAAGCATAGTAAGCGTGTAAATTATGACAAAAATCAATGTTGAGTCTGAAAGGTTAAAATTCAAGAAACATTCAGAAACATAAATTATCATTTTTTTGCATTACAAACGTACTTTATAATTATACTTGTACAATATATAACCACTGAAATAAAAAAAGAGGAAAAAAAAAAGACATTAAATCTCAGCTGAAATGGCAAGAGGGGATCTTTTCAGCTAGCAAATGTATTGTTATAGCAGGTAGCTTCTTTTATGCTCTTTTATTCATAAAACTCACTTTAAAAAAAATCAACGGCCATTTTATGCCGCTTTGTAATTTGTCAAATTCCTACAATGTTTAGTACAAAGAAATTATTATGTAAAATGCAAAGGCAAGAGATCAGTGTACATCCATATTCACTAAATTGTAGTATTAATATTTATAGTCTGAATATGAAGCTTCAGAATATTTCATTTAAAGGGGAAATTAAGGCCTACATTTGCATTTATTTTAAACATTACAATTTCATTTTTGCATGAAATACTGTTGTTATGAAGTCTAGGAATGAAGATATATCTTGGCAGACTTAAGTAAGTGTTATCATACCATACAAAGATGATTCCACTATCCACATAATGGCGGTAACAAACTCCTATAATTGTAGGCCCTTGTTTTGTTCAACGTATAAAATATGCTCTATAAAATGGACCCAAACTGAATTAAATGTACAACAGAAACTACAGATATTAGTCTAACGTTCTTAAGTTTTAAACTTGATTTTTTGTTGAGATCTAGTTTTTCCCTGCCCCATTACTACTACAGGTTTACAAATGGCTTGTCTTTTAGAACGGGCTCAGACTGAATGGAAACACCAGAGAGGTTTCCATTTAATGATAGCATCAAGCACAAATAATGACATTCACAAAGGTGCAGCTATGATACAAAATGGCGCCAGGAAACCTAAGAATGTGGGATCTTTAATTGCTTGGGCTCCATTCTATTTGGCTCACCTAATGGTTCAGTCTGTGATGGAGGACATTCATATCAACTCCATCCATAAGAGGGATTGCAAGTCGGTTTGCCCCTTCTGGTTTGCTACCTAGTTGTGTTGAAGGGGCTTGTGTATTTGATTAAGCTGTGAGCCAAACCATGAAGGGACACCCAAGATAGCCAGGTCACAGCAGAGAGGTCAAACAAATCTACAAGAAACAGAACTGGCAACCCATTCAAGTATATTTGCCAAGAAAACCATATGGATAACCATAACCAGAAACACAGACAGATGTGCCTGGAGTGCTGCACCCATATGCTCACTGCGAGTCTGGCACATCTGAACGACAACAACAAAAGTTGCTTTGGGGGTCTTAAAGAATGAAAATCAGCTTTATTATTTGGCGATAATCAGTAGCTGACATTGGGATATTATCAGCAGCACTTTCCAACCTAGTTTTTTTTTTTTATAAGAGAGTTGGCAAGGTTGTTATTAACTAAGGCTGCGGTCACCTAAGTCTGTGGTTGTTTTAACAGGAAAAGTCCCAGGAAAGGCAAATCATCTAAACTATTATAAGCTCATCCAATGTTCTATATTCTTATTTATTTTTCTGTATCCATTGACCTGAATTGCACCTGCTTGTTTCTTTTATCTGAATTGATATTTATTTACATATATTTCACGGCTTACCATCAGCGGGCACCTGGGAATGAATGGGTGAGGAGCTCAGGCCATTAGAAACCCTCACTTAAATGCTTTTCAGTGTTGGCAAGCTTAGCAATTTCTGTATTACACAGTATGTCCTTTCCAGTCCCACATTGGCTTGAATATTATTATTATTGCTATTTCAGGTTTGGACAAATATCAGTGATGTGCAGCGGTAAAATACTCCCTAGTCCATTTAATTTTATTGATTTATAACAGTATCAATTTTCATTCGTCCACATGATATTTTTGAATCATCCTTTTGGACACACTACAACGATGTGGAAATCTCACATTTTCTATCATGTTCTAACATTGCAAAACAGATTTTTAGGAATAATATCAATCTACAAAACACATATGTTATCTTGTAGAATAGTATTTCGCAAATGTATCGAGCAAATTAAGATATGTACAGGGATACTGGGTGCTTTATCATATTGTTATTTGGATACATTTATCAACATATTTACCAAAAAGGATATCTAGAGACTTTAATGTAGTTACATCATAAATGTACCTGGAGAATGGCTGCAAAACTTTTTTTGATGGAGCACTTAAAAGTTGACCAGTGACCACTTGAGTATTGTTAAGGATCTTTGTGGGCCGCCAAAAGATTTATCTGCCTGCTCCTTAACAAGATTTTAAGCTCAAAGACATTGCCCTCCATTTTTGCAATATATGTAATATTATATTTTTCTTTGTACTTAACCCCGGTATAACATGTTGGCATGTTGCAAATAAAGAATAGTAAATGATAATGCACTTAGAATATAGCTGGTAAGATTACTAACCAAAAAATCTAAAGTTATTTTTATGTTTTTTTAATTAATTTTCTTAACTTTGTTTCATGATTTGTAATCCCATGGACCTTGTAAATGGAGCTTATAGACCACAGTTTGGCAAATTCTGACCTAGTACAATGGTTAAAATTCACTAAGTTATGCTGAATGGGAACACAACCATCACAAACTCACTAAGTAGTCTATGAAAATCAATACAAATCTTGGCCAATGCAACCTAGGCCAGATTCTGCAGACCACCAGTGGTCCATGAAATTCATTCAGGTAAAAAAAAGGGTGTAAGAAAAAATGTAAAACAAATTGAATATTAGTACATAACCATACCCCCCAACATTACAAATAGTCAAAGAAGGACACGTTTGTCCTTGAAAAGGTATGCACAAAGCTCCAAACGCAAAAAAAATCTGTAGAACTGACACTCAAGGCTTCAGTCTTTTTCCTAGACTTTGGGAGAGAACAAGAGGAAGAACCAGACAAAGTGGGAGATTCTCAGAGCTGGAAAAGAGGGTTTTACCCATAAATGTGGGGCATAAATAAGGGCATTTTGAAGTCGAACATGGATGGAGGTTTCTCAGGAAAAACAGACTATCCCTCCAAAAGATGAACAGTTGGTAGTAATGTTGGTATCAATTATGATTGCCCATTTTGCACAAATATATATATATATATATATATATATATATATATATATATATTCATACATAGTGCTGATCATTTTATTCCATCCTGACTGAATCACATCTTTGTTTATATACTGTTATAGCTCAACAGAGCTGATATCCTTAAAACCAATGTTACGTTCTAATTTATGGCTACACACACATTGCTCTGTTGCCATTGCTAAAACACTAAGGCAAGAAAAAAGACAAACAAATTGAAAAGAATATCTCAGGCTGTTGCATATGACTTCAATTTACCAAATGTCACTTATTTTTCAAAAAAGTTCTACATCTGATATTATTGCGTTGTTACTGCCTGTGGCCATATGTTCCTGTATCTTGCATCTCTATTATACAACCTGCTCTTAATTGCTTCAGAACATTAGTCATCATCTTCAGTTTTAGTGAGTTACGAGGCCAAAGGGGGAAAAATTATGTTGCCAGGCAAGCTTTGTAATTTCACCCTTATCTTTTTGTTATTTTGGGCCTTTGGTAGCATAGTGAACCGTTCTCCTACATACAGCCATCTGAAATACTGACCCTTATTGAGTGGATTGGAAATATTGGACCAAAATAGCATCCATCAAGAGAGTGCTGGAGTCCTTACAGTGCCTGTCAGCTATTTCAATATAATGATGTGAGAAAGCTCAACTTATAGGGCTTTATTTGTAGAAATATATATGTATAACCATTGTTTAATTTTAAGATTTAAAGCCATGTTTGAAAAATGTCATTTAAATATTACTGTATATGTACTGTGTACAATATATATTGTTTTATATATATATATATATACATATATATATATATATATATATATATATATACACACACACATATACAGGGCCTTGCAAAAGTATTCACCCCCTTTGACTTTTTACCTATTTTGTTACATTACGGTCTGTTTTGTTAATCTGAATTGTATGTAATGGATCAGAACACAATAGTTGGTGAAGTGAAATGAGAAAAATATATACATAAAACAATTTTTTAGAAATAGAAAACAGAAAATTGGCATGTGTGTATGTATTCACCCTCTTTGTTATGAAGCCCATAAAAAGCTCTGGTGCAACCAATTACCTTAAGAAATCAGATAATTAGTGAAATTATGTCCACCTGTGTGCAATCTAAGTGTCACATGATCTGTCATTACATATACGCACCTTTTCTGAAAGGCCCCAAAGGCTGCAACACCTAAGCAAGAGACACCACTAACCAAACACTGCCAAGAAAGACCAAGGAACTCTCCAAACAAGCAAGGGACAATGTTGTTGAGAAGTACAAGTCAGGGTTAGGTTATAAAAAAATATCCAAATCTTTGATGATCCCCAGGAGCACCATCAAATCTATCATAACCAAATGGAAAGAACATGGCACAACAGCAAACCTGCCAAGAGACAGCCGTCCACCAAAACCCACGGACCAGGCAAGGAGGGCATTAATCAGAGAGGCAGCACAGAGACCTAAGTTAACCCTGGAGGAGCTGCAGAGTTCCACAGCAGAGACTGGAGTATCTGTACATAGGACAACAATAAGCCGTACACTCCATAGAGTGGCCAGAAGAAAGCCATTACTTTCAGCAAAAAACAAAAGGGCCCGTTTTGAGTTTGCGAAAAGGCATGTGGGAGACTCCCAAAATGTATGGAGGAAGGTGATCTGGTCCGATGAGACTAAAATTGAACTTTGGCCATCAAAGAAAAAGCTATGTCTGACGCAAAACCCAACACATCACATCACCCAAAGAACACCATCCCTTGCCAGCAACTGCGACCCTCGCAAACTTTACGTTGTAATGCAAAAAACACCACACAGCAACTGCGACCCTCGCAAACTTTACGTCGCAACGCAAACAACATACGAGACACGTTACCACTCATTACGACCTCGCAAATATCGTCCGCAATCCGCGAACATGAAAAAATTAAAAACACAATAAATACACACAGCACATACATAAAAAGCTTACCTACAGCAAGAGGGAGCATCCAGGACCTCAAAAAAACAACTTACACCTTCATTTAGCTCAAAATAAAAGAGTTTAGACACTAAAAAATTCTCTAAGCGAGAGAAAAAACGGCCCCGAACAAAACGAAAACGAGGCTACAGCACTCTAAACACGCAAAACACCACAAGAAACTCGCAAAACACCACAAAACACCTACGGATATTCCGCTAAGACGCATACCACACATTACCCGCCATTTTACGACAATGCGGAAGTACACAACTACGCTAACGGATTTGTCTCGCGCACGCACACTATTACACTGCACACATTCATCACGCTTACACAGCAGCTCCACACCACTAATGCTGCAGCAACCTCAAAACAGATTGCCAGCTCTTCAACACAATGCTTCAAAATAGGTAAAGTATATTCATTTATTAATGTATTATATATTTCATTATTATACACCAAACAGCATTAGCTACCTTTCAATTTCATTGTCGTCATTTTTTGACGTGCAATTCTCTAGTATAGTATATTATTCAGTAGGAGAATCCACATTTCAGCTCATGTTGTGACACTTTATCACTCCATTGGGGAGAGAGAAATAGAGAAATAACTATATTGATATATATTTATAATTCTATTGAAATACACTGTTAAGTCAACTAAGTAACATAGTAATACAAAACGTTATCTTTTTGCTATATCTACACTACATATAAATGCATACATATACAGCCTGACAAACCATTCCAATTAAATTCAGAATCTAAGGATAAAACCTAGAAAGCTCCCATGGCTGACAATAACTGAACACAGTAAGTGCTGATTTATTAAATAGTTGTATTTCCACTTGTATTATCCAATTAATATATCCCAATTTACTAAAGAGTTATTTTTTTTTATTATCCAAACAATTTTAGCGGGATTCGTCGCAGAAAAAGAGTAGACATCATGAATTTTCAGATCAAAAACAAATATGTTCGGAAGCCCATTGCAAAAAACAATAACACTGGAAGTGAAATCAATAAATTACAGAGTAAATACGTTTAGGTAATTCTCCCTGCAGAATATTCTTGCCTTGCTGGCTCTGCAGTATTGAACATCATATTTGGAGAGCCAATGACAATGCTTCCCAGGAACCTCTTTGTATTTGCTAATTGCATGCAAATTAATGGCAGAACTGGATGGGGTCCATTTGTCAGGTGTGAGATCTGATGCCAGTAACTCAATATGCTTTTGCTTCTTTCAATCACAGGCAAAAGACCTTTTTTTATTCGCTTTTGTTAGTCACAAACCCTCACACAAATCTACTAAAGACTCTAAAAATAAGATCTTAAGCTACATAAAGACTATCATTTCTTGGAGTTGGGTTTTTTATTTAAAGATTAATTATTCTTATGCAAGGTTGTGTATTTGGCAGAAAAAAAGTAATGAGGTTTTTCTAGTCGGAACGGATTTCTTTTGTGTTTTAATGAAATATAACTTTAAAACGTTGATGGAAAACGAAGCAGCGAGCCTGTCCTGTAATTACAGGTCAATGTAATCATATTTATGGGCACTTGCAAGCTGAGATAGAGCTGGCATGGATATTGCTACTTAAAGAGTTGGCAGGGAGCATCCAAGATGCTTTGTTGATAAGGGAGACGTGGGGCATAAAAGCAAAGCAGCGAAGCCACGGTTTGAGATCAGTACGGTATTAACTCAGACACATCACTTTACCTCAGAGCTGCCAACTCTTGCTGAGCACCAGGCCATAGCTGGGCACACTCGGCTGTCGCTTACAATGCACACTTTTAACTTATTTTTTTTTCACTGACTACCTGCCTATAATCTCAAACATTTCATGGCATCTTTGTGTTAAACCTTCTCTTGATTTTCTCACTTAAGATAAGTGATAATATCTTCCTTCACACTCAATTCTGTCTTGCTAGATCAACAACACACAAACTTTATTTATTTCTACTTCTCACCCCCAAACTATACCACATTCTGCCTTTCATCCATTACCTACACTCCACTCTTCCTTTTATCCCTGACCTACACGCCAGTCTGCTTTTCCTCCCTCACCTATACCCCATTCTGCATTTCATCCATGACCTACACCCCACTCTGCCTTTCTTTTCTCACCTATACTCCATTCTTCCTTTCATACTGGCCCTACAATCCAGTCTGCCTTTATTCCCTCACCTACACCCCACTCTACATTTTATCCACAACCTACAGCCCTGTCTTTCTTCCCTCACCTACACTCCACTTTGCCTCGCTTCCCTCACCAACACTACAATCTTAGCTCACCAACATCCCTCTCTTCCTTTTATTCCTTACTAAGATGCGTCCGTCAACTATACCCTCCCTGCCTTTCATCCCAAATCTACCCCCATTGTTCCTTTCTTCCTTCCACTACAAGCTCCTGTCTTCCATCTAACACCTATAACCCACGCTTCCTTCCTTCCCTTAACTACACCACATTCAGAATTTTTCCTCACCTACATCGAATTCTGATTTTCTTCTCTCACTCAAGACCCTCTCTTGCTTTTCATCCCTCATCCACACCCACCCTGTCTTCCTACCCTAATCCATACTCAAGTATCCACACACTATTTTTTTCCTCTCTTACCCACACCCCACTATAACTTTTTCCTTCGTCAACACACCATAGTCCACTATACATTCCCATCTCCAACACACACAAATTACTCTAAATCCACGGGTTCCCTCCATAGCTCTCTAACTTCTCTCCCTCTTTCACTGATGTTTTTATCATAATCCCTAATTCACTATTTTAGCCATTTCCTCAAAGTCATCTTGTATTTCTACTACTCTGACAACATACTACCTGTGTATATTATAAATCATAGCGTAATGTTAGAGGAAGTTACTTTGATCAATGAACTGGCTGTTTGATTTGTTTCCAGATTACCAACAATGTATTGTACACCATAATTGATTTAATAATCAATGTCTTAAAATCCTTCAACTTTAATTGGGAACATGGTAGTGTCCATTTAAGGTCTCATTAAGCAATGTCTGATGTATCCATTTCAGCAGAATTTTAATTCAGAATAGCCACCATATCTCTGATTTACTGCTATTTACGTTATGTTCCATAACTGACAAGTATATTAGTGTTTTTATCCATGTCTTGTAAAACTGAAATCCTTCATTATAGATGAAGTATATAATTTGAGGCTACTTAAAGTGGTATTTTGCTGATTATATCCAATTTTCTTATTACTTATATTCAGAAGTTTAGACTACAATTCCGCTTCCATACCACTTGTCAAAATTGTCCAATACTACTATTATGTTTAACACACTGGCTATTTGATTATAGGATATATTTGTATAACCTGTCTGAGGTTTAGTATGCACTATAGGAAATAATAAACTAAAGTAATATATTTTTAAGCATTTTTTTAAACTAATGCATATTTATCACTCATTTAACAATAGAAAAACATCTGGCTTCTATATTATTTAACAGTTTATCAGTGCAATCTATTTCTAGTTCATAGGTGAAAGGGAAGCAATTTTGATCACATTTTTATGTCTTAAACTGCTCAGTAGGCCCGTTTTCTGGCAGAGATAGTCAATATACAGTACTTTTATTGCAACTAAGGATTCTGGGTAGTCTAGAAATCTTTTCCTGTAGCACAGGGGGTACTTGCTCCACAATCCTTCACTTTGACAAATTGCTTTCCAAGAGTTTTTATGCACCAATCATATCATATCTTTGTATTGGTTCTTCCGCATCCTATTCAGTAACTTCTAAGCAGTCTTATCCATTTATTCAATTTGATACATTAAAGAAGAAGATGTCTATTACTGACTACAGCTACATTCTAAATATCTGTTAGAAAAAGTATATTTTTAAGGCTTTTATTTCATGCTTCTTCGTGCTACAACCAGAAAAAAATACTTGTAATATGTGGACTAGGGGGAGCTTCTACCCCCCACCTATTTTATTCACGAACTAAAAGAAAAATTTATAGATACGACCCACACCTACTAAGTCCTTTGGTCAAAAGCAGTGGCCAATGACCTCTTTGAAAATAATATTTTTGGTCACATTTTCACACAAACAAGTTACTTTAACAAATGGAGTCCGCAATTGTAGATTTTGAATTTTTTAGACACTTGGTGGACATAATAAAATGTATATTATGTACAGTAAACTCTTGATTATCCGGGATTGCATATAGCCGGATATGTATAGTTCCCGGTTAAACGTGAGTAGCGGGAAAAAAAGGCATAAACAACCCTAAAGCCCCTCGAAACCCTTCAAATACCTATTAAATCGCTACCAGCAATTAAACGGAACCATTTAAAAAAAAAAAAAAAAAATACAGATTTTTTTTTTTAAATGTGCCGTTGTGCCGGATAATCGAGAGTTTTTTAGCAAATGGGGAATAAAGGCAGGTGCCGGTTGCTTGAGAGTCCGGATAATCGAGAGTTTACTTATTACTGATTGAAAACAAATTAGATCCAGTCAACCAAATGAAAATAAAACCTATATCCTGAAATACAGGTTACAGCATAGTGACTTAGTATGCGATGAACTGTATTTTAACTTAGAGAAGGAGTTAGGGAAACACTTAGGGCCCTATTAAATTCCAGCCTCGTAAATAAGAGGCTTCTACTTAAGCCCTACGTACTGCAAAGTTTCTCTAACTTACAATGCTATTAAATTAGCCCTGCTGCGAGCAACGTGTGAGCTACGCAGCAGGGCCGTACGTATCTACACTGCGTAAATGTACATGAGGAGTGACAGCCTGCGAGATGATATCGCAGGCTCCCACTCCTCATCAAGTGCTGCGGGGGTCCTAAAAGGGACCTCCGCGGCAGTCCCCCACATAAGCATTGCCGTGGGGGGTACTCCAAACCCCCCCCAGGCACCTAAAATGAACCCCCCCTCAATGCGGGGGTCCCTGTCGGGACCCCCGAAGTGTCCTCACATGAACACCTTGCTGCAGGGGTCCATAGGAACCCCCGCAGCCCCCACACATTAACCCCTTGCAGCGGGGGTCCCCGATCGGCACTGATCAGGCCCCCGCTGCATTTAAAACTTTTAAATTCCCCGCCGCGGCTCCTTAAAGGGGCCGCGGCACACTATTACCCAATCCCGGCCGCGGCACTTAAAATTAACCCCCCTCTATGCTGGGGGTCCCCATCGGGACCCCCGAAGTGTCCCCACATAAACCCATTGCAGGGGGGGGTCCCCGATCTGCATAGATCAGGCCCCCCGCAGCATTTAAAACTTTTAAATTCCCCGCCGCGGCTCCTTAAAGGGGCCGCGGCACACTATTACCCAATCCCGGCCGCGGCACTTAAAATTAACCCCCCTCTATGCTGGGGGTCCCCATCGGGACCCCCGAAGTGTCCCCATATAAACCCCCTGCAGCGGGGGGCCCCGATCGGCACCGATCGTGACCCTGCTGCAATTCAATTTTAAATTTCCCGCCTCGCGGGTCCTCAAAGGACCGTAAAGGTCCTGAAAGGACTCGCACTAAAAATATTAACCCCAGGCAACTATAATTACCCCATTAACTCATGATGGTCAATCCAGACCACCATAAGGCCTAAATTAACCCATTAAGTAATGATGGTCAATCCAGACCACCATAAGGCCTAAATTAACCCATTAAGTAATGATGGTCAATCCAGACCACCATAAGGCCTAAATTAACCCATTAAGTAATGATGGTCAATCCAGACCACCATAAGGCCTAAATTAACCCATTAAGTAATGATGGTCAATCCAGACCACCATAAGGCCTAAATTAACCCATTAAGTAATGATGGTCAATCCAGACCACCATAAGGCCTAAATTAACCCATTAAGTAATGATGGTCAATCCAGACTACCATAAGGCCTAAATTAACCCATTAAGTAATGATGGTCAATACAGACCACCATAAGGCCTAAATTAACCCATTAAGTAATGATGGTCAATACAGACCACCATAAGGCCTAAATTAACCCATTAACTCATGATGGTCAATACAGACCACCATAAGGCTCTATTTAACCCCATCAGTCCCATAAGGGTATATTATTACCATTATGGGCCTGTTACAACCCAACATTAACCACATAAGTGCCATGATGGTCCTCAAGGACCATCATGACACTAACTACAAACACTACACTATAACCCCCAATAAACCATTTAATCTAAACTAACCCCCCTCTACACTAATCTTTTAACACTTACACTACCTACCTACACTACCTACCCCCTAATAAACCTCCCCAACACTCTAATTACAAAAAACAATAAACCTACAGCACAGAAAACAAAAAACCTACAGTACAAAAAACAAAAAAACCTACAGTACAGAAAAAAAAAAAATTACACACCTGAAAAGGAAAGACAGATAAACACAATACAATAATACATATAATACATTACATACATTACATACAATACATGACATTACATATAATATATTAAATATAATATATTAAATATAATATATTACATATAATACATTACATACATTACATACAATACATGACATTACATATAATATATTAAATATAATATATTAAATATAATATATTACATATAATACATTACATACATTACATACAATACATGACATTACATATAATATATTAAATATAATATATTAAATATAATATATTACATATAATATATTACATATAGTCCTAATCAAATACCCCCTATCTATCTAACATACAATCTATTTAATTTAAAATAAATCCTAACTATATCAAATACATCCCCCTATCTATCTAATATACAAAAAATCCTAACTACATACACAGACCCTTATTCTAAAATAAAATAAAATAATTACAGTCCTAACTACATACACAGACCCTAATTCTAAGCTAAAATCAATAAATTAAGACCACTTACCTTTAAGATGTTGCTTCAGATCACTAACCTATGGGTCAAACAAAAAAAAAAATTAGTACAAAACATTAACATCAAATAAATAAACATTATATACATTCTACATATTCAACTCACCTTTACAGCATGTCCAGTCACTGTTAAGCTCTTCCGGCGCGGCCCTGTTAAAAAAAAAAAACACAATACATGAATACATGAATACAATATATAATCAATAAATAAAATACACAAATAAACATCTAAATATACATTTAACTTACCCCCCCGCGATGTCCCCGGCCTTCTCTCCTTCAGCCCCGGCTGGGCCGCGGAACCATCCGCGCTCTAAAAAAAAATAAAAAAAAAACTAACGGAGGTCTGCACTGGCAGACCTCCCCGACGCTACTGAACCTCCCGGAGTCGTTTCCGGGAGGAAATTGGCATTGGCGGCTTGTGATTGGCTGAAAAAGCTGTCAGCCAATCAAAAGTCGTCAATGTAGGAGCCAATCAGGATGCGCAGATGTCTTCTACCAATCACTCCGTGGGGGTGTATCCCATAGTGATTGGCTGAAGGCATCTGAGCGTTGTGATTGGTTCCCATAAAGATAGACAAGTGTTTTAGCCAATCAGGGTGGGATATTGGGGTGTATCCCATCCTGATTGGCTCACACATTGACGACTTTTGATTGGCTGAAATTGATAGACAGCTTTTTCAGCCAATCACAAGCCGCCAATGCCAATTTCCTCCCGGAAACGACTCCGGGAGGTTCAGTAGCGTCGGGGAGGTCTGCCAGTGCAGACCTCCGTTAGTTTTTTTTCTTTTTTTTTTTTAGAGCGCGGATGGTTCCGCGGCCCAGCCGGGGCTGAAGGAGAGAAGGCCGGGGACATCGCGGGGAGGTAAGTTAAATGTATATTTAGATGTTTATTTGTGTATTTTATTTATTGTTTATATATTGTATTCATGTATTCATGTATTGTGTTTTTTTTTTTTAACAGGGCCGCGCCGGAAGAGCTTAACAGTGACTGGACATGCTGTAAAGGTGAGTTGAATATGTAGAATGTATATAATGTTTATTTATTTGATGTTAATGTTTTGTACTAATTTTTTGTTTTGTTTGACCCATAGGTTAGTGATCTGAAGCAACATCTTAAAGGTAAGTGGTCTTAATTTATTGATTTTAGCTTAGAATTAGGGTCTGTGTATGTAGTTAGGACTGTAATTATTTTATTTTATTTTAGAATAAGGGTCTGTGTATGTAGTTAGGATTTTTTGTATATTAGATAGATAGGGGGATGTATTTGATATAGTTAGGATTTATTTTAAATTAAATAGATTGTATGTTAGATAGATAGGGGGTATTTGATTCGGACTATATGTAATATATTATATGTAATATATTATATTTAATATATTATATTTAATATATTATATGTAATGTCATGTATTGTATGTAATGTATGTAATGTATTATATGTAATATATTATATTTAATATATTATATTTAATATATTATATGTAATGTCATGTATTGTATGTAATGTATGTAATGTATTATATGTAATATATTATATTTAATATATTATATTTAATATATTATATGTAATGTCATGTATTGTATGTAATGTATGTAATGTATTATATGTAATATATTATATTTAATATATTATATTTAATATATTATATGTAATGTCATGTATTGTATGTAATGTATGTAATGTATTATATGTAATATATTATATGTAATATATTATATTTAATATATTATATGTAATGTCATGTATTGTATGTAATGTATGTAATGTATTATATGTATTATTGTATTGTGTTTATCTGTCTTTCCTTTTCAGGTGTGTAATTTTTTTATTTTCTGTAGTGGGGGGTGGGGTTGTAATGTATTTTTTTGTTTTCTGTAGTGGGGGGTGGGGTTGTAATTTTTTTTTGTTTTCTGTACTGTAGGTTTTTTTGTTTTTTGTACTGTAGGTTTTTTGTTTTTTGTAATTAGAGTGTTGGGGAGGTTTATTAGGGGGTAGGTAGTGTAGGTAGGTAGTGTAAGTGTTAATAGATTAGTGTAGAGGGGGGTTAGTTTAGATTAAATGGTTTATTGGGGGTTATAGTGTAGTGTTTGTAGTTAGTGTCATGATGGTCCTTGAGGACCATCATGGCACTTATGTGGTTAATGTTGGGTTGTAACAGGCCCATAATGGTAATAATATACCCTTATGGGACTGATGGGGTTAAATAGAGCCTTATGCTGGTCTGTATTGACCATCATGAGTTAATGGGTTAATTTAGGCCTTATGCTGGTCTGTATTGACCATCATGAGTTAATGGGTTAATTTAGGCCTTATGCTGGTCTGTATTGACCATCATGAGTTAATGGGTTAATTTAGGCCTTATGCTGGTCTGTATTGACCACCATGAGTTAATGGGTTAATTTAGGCCTTATGGTGGTCTGGATTGACCATCATGAGTTAATGGGTTAATTTAGGTCTTATGGTGGTCTGGATTGACCACCATGAGTTAATGGGTTAATTTAGGCCTTATGGTGGTCTGGATTGACCATCATGAGTTAATGGGTTAATTTAGGTCTTATGGTGGTCTGGATTGACCACCATGAGTTAATGGGTTAATTTAGGCCTTATGGTGGTCTGGATTGACCATCATGAGTTAATGGGTTAATTTAGGTCTTATGGTGGTCTGGATTGACCACCATGAGTTAATGGGTTAATTTAGGCCTTATGGTGGTCTGGATTGACCATCATGAGTTAATGGGGTAATTATAGTTGCCTGGGGTTATTATTTTTAGTGCGAGTCCTTTCAGGACCTTTACGGTCCTTTGAGGACCCGCGAGGCGGGAAATTTAAAATTGAATTGCAGCAGGGTCACGATCGGTGCCGATCGGGGCCCCCCGCTGCAGGGGGTTTATATGGGGACACTTCGGGGGTCCCGATGGGGACCCCCAGCATAGAGGGGGGTTAATTTTAAGTGCCGCGGCCGGGATTGGCTAATAGTGTGCCGCGGTCCCTTTAAGGAGCCGCGGCGGGGAATTTAAAAGTTTTAAATGCAGCGGGGGGCCTGATCTATGCAGATCGGGGACCCCCCCTGCAATGGGTTTATGTGGGGACACTTCGGGGGTCCCGATGGGGACCCCCAGCATAGAGGGGGGTTAATTTTAAGTGCCGCGGCCGGGATTGGCTAATAGTGTGCCGCGGTCCCTTTAAGGAGCCGCGGCGGGGAATTTAAAAGTTTTAAATGCAGCGGGGGGCCTGATCTATGCAGATCGGGGACCCCCGCTGCAAGGGGTTAATGTGGGGGTGCTGCAGGGGTCCTGATAGAGACCCCTGCAGCATGGGGATGTGTATAGGGTGCAGGGGGGAGCCTCACGCTGCTGTCTCGGGCTGTTCCGAGGCAGCACGTAGAGGCTTTCGGATCCCTTGCGTGGACTTTTTGTCCACGTAGGGATTCTTACGATATGCGAGACTCGTGCATAGATTTAAGGCTACGTAGCTCTCTCGGAGCCTATTCTCGGCCATTTTCTCGCAGTCATATCGTAAAGCAGGCTGCGAGAGATTCGGTTCTCGCAAACAGCAGGAAAACTGCCTTTTGCGAGCACCGAGAGAACTACGAGGGAGAATTTAATAGGGCCCTTAATTTCCATCCGCTCCAGCCACAAATGATTTTTGAAGTAATTATTTAAATGCAGATGAGACAGATGGTAGCAGGGGAGGCTCACATACCTATAGGTATGAGGGATATTTGAATAACCTCGTCGGTTTATCCTGCAGATTGCACAGGATAAAGCTGTGCATCGCCAGGGAACAGTGTGATGGAAAACTCAACGTATTGCAATGTTTGCTAGAACATCTGGTCTGTTGGAGACAGTCCCAGGCAGATGTGTAGGAAAAAGCACAGCCCACAGTCAGTTCATCCTTTGACTTAGAGACTCACAACAGACTCACAACAGAGAGTGTCACGTACGTCCATTAAGGCAATGGTTCTCAAAAGCCGGTCTTGGATCTTTGCCATTCCACAAGGCCTTATCTGCACTTTATCCACACCACTACCATTACTTATAACTATAGACAGATTACCGGGGAACTTATTTATAGTTATATATTCTATTGAAATTAGTGCAAAGCTAGATGAAAATGTTCCGGATCTCAAAGGTGGTCCCTATGAGCAATGAAAAGTAACCAACAGGTCCTAGATCAAAAATATTCAAGCAATTGCATTAAAGGTCCACAGTGTGTTTTAGAAAAAGATAACTTTTCTGAAATATTTAACAATCTAACATCATTAGCAGCTATGTAAGCAATGCACATAAAACCATATTTAGAGAAAATTTTAGTTTTGAAGACTGTGGATAGTCAAGTTTCTACGTTGTCTTGACATGAGTACCTTCTGATAACCTGGAGTCTGTGGTCATGGTTGCTGCTACAGAAATGTGGGTTACAATCACAATTCTTCCTTCTTTTTACATTACTTTACACCCATATTTGTGTCCTACCACCCCTACACAGTCTATACATATATTTAAAAAAAAAAAAAATAGATCTGATTGACTTTTAACTCAAAACTGCAATTTCAATGTTGCTTGACCATTATACTATGTAATGATGTAATGACTGAAATAGAACAATATTAGTCATATAAGAAACTAATATTACTAATAACTAATATAGATACCAAAGCATCATGAATGACTAGAGGGACCAGGAGAGACATCAAAATTGTTTTTTTTTCTCATCATACAGTGGTCCTTTAAACAAGATCACCCCTTATAGATCAGTGTCCCATGAACGTCCATGGAGACAAATATATTTCTTAAAGAGTGTGGTCCTATGTAAGTCAATAGAGACAAATTATTTCTTGTAGGAAGGATGCAGTAAAACTTCTATGGTGATAACTCATTTCCTGTATAGAGTCAGTGAATGAAAATCAATAGGGACAATCCATTTTGTGTACAGGGGGATCAGATAGAATTATATGGTAATAAATAAATTATCGGAGAGGAGTATCCCATGAAAGTCTGTGGGGACAAATAATACATGTACAGGACATTTCAGTTAATAGGGGATAAATATTGCCTTGTAGGTAGAAACCCCTTGAGAGTGTAGAGATAAATAATTTACTAGAGAGCAGTGGTAATCAACACCAATCAAATTCCTCCACATGTACTCCGACAGAAATATCCTTTGCATGGAGCTATCAGTGCAGTAAAGGAGATATTATAGTAACCAAAAGATAGTAACCATACATTTACATAAAACAAATATTTAATAATACACTAAGATTTTCATTTTTATAACATCCCCATAAATGTTTGAAAAATCTAACAGCATAAGTAGACAGGGAAAATGTCATGAAGCTAGTTCTCATTTAAGAAAAGATAAACTCAGTGCCGCGTTATCATGTACACCTGTAACCCTACTCATTAATGCAAATATCAAACCAATCAATCATGTGGCATCATAAAAGCCTGCAGCCATGGTCCAGCGGTTCAGTTGTTGTTCAGACCCAACATCAGAATGAGGAAGAAATGGGATCCGAGTGACTTTGATTATGGAATGATTGTTGGTGCCAGTCAAGCTGGTTTGAGTATTTCAGAAACTGCTGGTCTTCTGGGATTTCCATGCACAACAGTCTCTAGATTTTACAGCAAATGGCTTGAAAAAACAAAAATCCGGTTAGCAGCCGTTCTGTGGGCAAAACTGAGGCTACCATGGGCACAGTGGCAACTGGACTATTGAATATTGGAAATATGTTGACTGGTCTGATAAATCTTGATTTTTGCTGCAACATGCAGATAATAGAAGCAGAATTTGGTTGGTAAAAACAACACGAGTCCATGAATCCATCGTGCTTTATATTAATTAAGTTGGTTATGGTGGTGTAATGGTGTGTGATTGAGCATTGTTTGAATGTCACAGCCTACCTGAGTATTCTTACTGTTACTGACCATGTGCATCCCTTTATGGCCACAGTCTACCCATATTCTGAAAGCTTGTTCCAGTAGCACACATCATCTCAAGCTGGTTCCATGAACATGACAATGAGTTCAGTGTTCTCCACTGGCCTACACAGACAGATCTCAATCCAATGGAGCACCTTGGAATGTGGTAGAATGGGAGAGTTGTAGCATGAAAATGCACTTGACAAATCTGCAGCAACTGTCTGATGCTACAATGTCACCAGGATCTCTAAGGAATCTTTCCAGCACCTTGTTCAATCCATGCTACAATTAATTCAGGTTGTCCTGGGGTAAAGGGTGGCCCTACCTAGCAAAAGGTGTACTCATTAAAGTGGCCACTGAGTGTATATTTTTAGGTGTGTTTCTGAGCAATTGCACGGGAAGGGTGTGGGAATCAAATAATAAATGTTCCAGTTATATAACTATCTATCCCTCTACTGATAGATAAACATAAACAATTGGGCTGCAAGCTATGAGTAAGAACTGAAGCCACACAAGATTTAACATTCTATACACAGAGTCTTCAAAAATTAAATGCTTTTATGTTAATAGATTACATTACTGTCAATTTGTCTTCTTTGTTTCACACTGAACAAACATGTGAAGTGTTCCCAAACTACAGTGGTCCTGACAGATTTAACTGAGAGGGATTCATACAGAAATCTGTGGAGCTGCATTTATCCTCAAGTATGCACTATTTATAAGAATTCTCCTTAAAGGATTACTGTAGACTGATATTTTCTCTATGGTCTTGATGGTTTGACATACCTCTATTGATATTGACATGTGACAATTCATAATGCCAGTGCTTTCAATATGGCTGATGGAAATCTCATCAGTCATCAAGACTCCTATATGTTTGGAAATTCACTCAAACAAATCAATGGCTGGCCACAGTAATGAATAATTGGATTTAATAGTTGTTTTTCAACATTTTGTAATGATCACATGACCATGTCTACCCTTAAAGGACCACTGCAACCCACATATGGGTCCTTTAAGGGTAGACATGGTCCCGTTAACATAAAATTATCAACAGCAATAATCTAGCTGGACAGTATTTATCTGAAAATAACAAATATCTGGCCCTTTCTCCCAAAGGAAAATGCCAACACACTAATGAGACGAGTTTAAATCAATATTCATTAACACCTACACCGCTGGCTGGCTCCCCGTGTCTGAGACTGCCATGACAACATTTACTGTGCATTTTGTAATAAATAATTGGATTCTTTCATTTGCTTGTTTGGGCTGAAAATAACAATCCAGAAAAGTAAAAGATTAAAGGGGCGGGGAAGGTTGCCGGATTTCACTAGGAATATAATATATCTATCTATTTACTTTTATTTACTTTATTTTATCAAGCAGTGCTTAAAAGCTCAGTTTTTCTGACTAAAATCTTACAAATAGTTCCTAACTGGTTTTCCCCTCTGCAGCACATGAAGACAGCGTACTTCTAAATACAGGGGTTACACTGACTAAATATATTTTTGTCCTTTATTAAGTTTTTTTATTAAAGAACAAACAGATAAAGCATAACTAAAGCGATTCTTTGGTAATGAGACTTCTAATACCAAAACCTCACAAAATTCATCCAATATTATTTGTTATATCAGTCAGTGAATCATTTTCCATCAGTATTTGATTACTGTAACAATTGCAGTGTTTTTTCTTCTGTAAGCATGCATATTTCCAAAGCACCGGGAGGTGTCATTTTAAAATGATCTGGGAGGAAAGGTATGAATCAGCCTTACTTAATGCCTTTGTTTATTAACCTGTTTATAAAAAGGCAGCACTATGTACTGTAATATAAGGGTAAATTACAATCTGATTAACACGTTAGTGTTCAAGTAGGGATGAAATTAAAAATGGCCATGTTAGAGGTCTCTGAGGAATGGAGTTGAGAGATATCTGTCTAAATTATCTCCTCTTGTCAGTCTTTCCTGTGTCTCTCGTGCCATCTACACACTCTTTTTTAATTAATGTTTCCCTTAAAGGACCACTGTGTTGATGGATGGGATGGAAGGGATGCTAGTTATTTGAATTATGTGTTGATCATTTATAAAATGCATATATAATAATTTATAATAATAATATTAATAATTTTTTTTAAAGTTTAGAGTATCAACCTCCAGCTAAATGTTTGTCTCCAACCTGATAAGGTCATTAAGGAGAGTGTGAAAGACAGGTCTAAAGGGTTTTAAGAACAATCAGATATAATAGAATAAACAATTATTTATAGGCTACTCCACAGCAAAAACTCTCCCCCAAAGTATACCAATGTAACACAAGTCTCCAGCCAATAGATATCATTGTGTTAGTACATTTGGGGTCTGAAAAATCTATCCACTGCCTGCTAGACTAGGCCCTATTAAATTCTAAATTTGCTGGAGTTACAGAGAGATTAAATTAGAAAAGTCTGTAAGGATATGGCCGGAATCCAAATCCGTAAACCATGCTTCGGCACGTATCAAATTATTAAAACCAGTAGGTATGGGTTTAGACAGAGCCAATAGTAAAAGAGACCGTCATCATTACATCACTAAAACATGGAGGTAAAATTTTAATCACTTATATTTTTGAAGTCTGAGTTGCGATCGGACCCACATTCCAGAAATAAGGCAATATGAATGTAATGTAATGTAAAATACAGTAGTGTGTTTATATTTGCTTTTACAGTGCTACGGACAGGAGTTTAACCCCCTTGCGAGTCCTCTCTAGTACCCGTAGGATTTTTGGCTACATTTGCTATTTACAGGTGTGAAAACAATTGCGGGCTTGTAGCAATTTAATAGCCGTTAGCGTTTGTTACATTTACGGGATTGAAAGATTAAAGGCTTAGCTGGGACGGAGTTCAGATTTTTTACAGTCTGTAGTATTTTTCCGGCAATAACCTGCCGATCGTTTGCGGGTTAGCTAAAAGAGGCCAATTTAATAGCCATAGCTTTTGCGAGCTCCTTTACGGGCTTCGGGAACTGCAATTTGGCGAATTTAATAGGGCACTAATTGACCTCACCCCTCTGACATCCTAGTGGGTGGGTGCCAGCAATCCCAGTGTTAACATGATTAACTTAAGAAAGGTTAACGCTAAAGTGGATATACCTTACCCAATAAAAAATGTACAGCATAGATTTAGAAAAACAAGGCCACAGATTTGTATTGCTCTTTAATAAATAACCATGCAGAAGAAAGCCCAATGAGACTCCAAGGAGAAGGGTAGTGGGAAGAGGGTAGTAATCACACAGAGCCATGACCTACATGAGACCCTGTGCGTGACCTTATGGTTCTCAACATCAGGTAAGGAGTTCAACAAGGAGGCCACCTACTCTCAAACAAGGCAAGCACCATGTTTCACCAACTGGAACATGAAGGCTCCCAAAACAATGACCCCCCCCCCCCCCCTTTTACTTTCCCATTTCCCAAATCATGATCAAAGCCTTCTCCATCCTTCACCAACGCATGCACATATTTTTTCTTGTACCTGGGTGCCACCAATCCTGTGTTTCTCAGTCCCTCCTTGTCGTGAGGTCCTCGACCAACCATGTTACTTCAAAAATGTCATGTATTGTTGCAGAAGGGTTGCAGCTTTGTAGACCCCACAACTACCCATATCCTGAGGCCCTACATTAATTTCACAATTAGTTAAAAACTATGGCAGTGTGTTCATCCATAAAATACATGTCTGTTAACCAGAGACTTTATAGGTAGAATGAAGACTTGTTCTAAGGAGAAAATTAGGTTTTGAGGTAGGGTCATAATAAATCTAGCAGCAGGGTACAGCATTATGGCTAGGAAGTAGAATAGGATAATATCTGATGTAAAGCATTTATTATTCTTAATAGAAAAAATAGGCAACATTTGTTATATTTTATACATCTTCATATGACACCAGAGGTACGCAAAAGTACATTAGGAGAGAAAGTGAGAAGGAGTCAATCCATAGAGATTCACTGTACGTCTGGAAAATAGGTGCCAGAAGTAAAAAATGTAGGAGGCCAGGATCTTAGGGTTTTTCCACTCCTGATATACACCATTAAAAATGTAACTCATAGTCCCTGCTGTGAACAAATATTCAGATGATTCTTACTCCACTATATAATGGTAAACTGCTGACTCTTCCTCTGTCCACCATACACCTCTCTTCTACTCTCGTATCCCTTGCTTAGGTATCTCTTCCTGATTTTGGAACTCCCAACTTCAACTCCTCATGTATTACTATGTTTATAGTGCTACTGTCCCCATTTGTAGTGCTCTGTTTTACAGAACTGGAAGTGATAATTGGTAAAATGTCAGTTGTCTTTGGCATAAACATGAAAATTCATTGCATGGCAATTTGATAATTTTGGTCTCCCAGGTTCCCACCTAATTAACAAAAGGCATATACTCACAGTTAACAGATGCCCAATAAGACAACATTGAGGATGGTCAGGACAGCATACACATGCATAAGGAGGTAAACATTAAAAAGTTGTTTATCTTTATTTACCTTAATAAAATGTTTTGCCCATTATCAATACCAGTTATTTCAAATGGCATCATAAAGATATTGGCAACAGTGTGCCTTTAAGTTTGTCCTACATTATATTTATTCTGTTGCATGCATTTTTCTCTAACACTTGTATACAGCAGTGTGGAAAATTGTGTGGCTTATAAATAAGCAGTAATAATAATAATATATGTGTTAGAGCAGTAGTAATCATAACTGTGACCATTGTTAATGGAATATGGGAGCAATTTAGCTCTCTGCATCATGTGAGTTTAGCATGCCTGTTATATACTTCAAGGCAAGGAGATGGGGTTCTTTTGTGAGAGACCCAAACCTGGAATGGTGGCCCCATATTGGAGGGGGGACATGCAGGCACTTATATCAGCTGGTTGGCATTTATATTATTATATGCTGAGATGCCAGTGTTCACCCGGCTGCTGGGACAAGCACAGTAGCACCCACGGCTCCTTTGATTGCTGTCAGTGGAGGGAGACTTCTGACTATGTGTATCTTTATGAAGGGCTTCCTTCCAGGCTATATTCATGGTGCAAGTATGAACTATACTATGCAATATACTCAAGTAAAGTCATGTAATAAGGGAAACAAATCAAGATATTTCACATCTATACGTACAGTTAAAGTAAAGGCTGGCTATCAGAGATGGGGAAAACTGGTTGTACGTGAGGTTGGGGATCCTTGTCTATTACAATTGTATTACACTCCAAGATTTTAAATGGCGGCCCTGTCTACACTTCCTACTTGCACCATGTCGTAAAGGGGTTAACATGCTTACATTAATGTCTGCTGACATTTAAACACCAGCATATGTAATGTCTTAATATTGCCTTTAGATGCATATAAGTGTATAATGATCATGAGACATGAGCGTCACAGCCTATTACTTCCAAAACACAGAGTATGTCCTCCTTATTGAGGGGGGACAAGGCCATTGGCTGCTGCAGACATCGCTGATGCTAATGCATAATAGAAAAGGCAAAACACAACACAACTCATAAATACACTGCGCCTTAGGCTTCCCATACATCAATGTCCAGCCACTGCTTGGGTTTCTCTTTGATTAATGTTAAAATATTTGATTTGCTGGTTTGTTTGTTTTATTTTTTTTCTGCATTGATTTGTGATTTTTCTTCTTCCAAAGATTTTAAGTATGACATTATCTCAGTGTACATATTTGGTGCTGTGTTACAAAAAAATATATTGAAAAGTACTAATGATCCAATTTTTTTTTTGCTTTGAATAGTAATGAATGTGAAATAAAACACTTAACAATAGATGACAAGGATTGATGATGCTTAAAGCGGCTCTTTGAACTCCGAAATGTTATTTTGCTTTTTATGTATTTCAGAACTTGGTACACGGCCTTCAGAGAAATTTGCAGTATTCAGTATTTAAATTAGTTTCTCGAATGGACAAGAACAGTTGCCCAGTTCACATAAAATGGCTGCAGGGGTCGATCTGCTTCAAGCGGCCCGACTTTTAATTGATGACAATTTTTTCATAGTTGAAGAACAATTTTGGCTCTCACACTGGATCAAACAACTAAACATGTATCAGAAACAATCACACACCACATTGTACCATTCACCCGTCTCTCTCTTTTATCCCATATCTCTCATCCCGCCTTTCTTTTTCTATCTTCTAAGCTTTCTTTCTCTCACCACAACTAACCTTCTCTTATAACATCTTACTCTCATCCAATCAGTCTAGCTCTTTCACTTTTCTAGCTCTTTCTTATTACATCTCTATCATTTACTTTATCTATCCCTTTCTTTCTGTGCACATTTTTACACATACCATGTCTCTCCCCTCTCCCATCCCTTTCTCTCTCTTTCGATTTCTCATGCCATCTGGGTGTACCCCTCATACATCTTTCTCACTCATCTAATACTCTCATTTCATCTAGCCTTTGCATTTCTCTCTATTAACCTTTCCCTCACACCCCATCTCTCTAATTTCATCTTATTACTCTCTCGTCCTACCTCTCTCATCTCATTCCACTGCTCTTTCACCCAATTTCTCTCATCACTTCCGGTACAGTTCTCAACCATTTCCAATCCCTTTACTGTAATTCTATCTCTCATTTAATTCAACTGATCTCCAGTTCTATTTTTCTCACCCAAATTGCTCACTTATCCCACCTCTCTAATATCATCCCATTGCTCTCTTATCTCAACATACTGCTCTCTCATCCCATTGGCCTCTTATTAATTTCCATTCCTCTCATCCCATCGCTCTCATCTCACACCATTGCCTTGTTTTATTTCCATTCCACTCTCATTCCATCTCTCTCACCTCATCCCATTGATCGCCTATCCCATTGCTGTCATCTCAGCCAACCCCCATCATTTATTTCCATTCCGTTCTCATCCCATTTCTCTCATTTATACCATTGTTCTCTGACCCAACTTCTCTCATGTCGTCCCATTGCATCTCCCTCATCTTCCTATTGGTTTCTCATTCCATCTCTCTTATCTCTTCCCTTCCTCTCTTATCTCATCCCATACCTCTCATCTCATTATTATCTCGTACCATCTCTCTAGTTTTTTTACATTAATCTCTCATCTAATCCCATTGCTCTCTCTCATCTCATCACTCTACTCTCTCTCAACCCATCTTTTCTATCAGTCTATCTATGATCAACCTCTCATCCTTTCTCCTTAATTCTCATCCCATCGTTCTTTTTCATCCAGCCTCTCAGTCTCACCCCTCCTATATCTATGTCTTTCATCCCCACTGTCCTAACATATGTCTTCAATAGCCCAACATTCCTTGGAATGTAGTACCACCACACACAGTAAATTAAATGTGGATACACAAAAATTATACTGTTCTTACAGAAATTAAAGGCTGGTGTTCATATTGTGTGTATGCCCTTTACTATTCACATTCAAATTCCCTTTACACCGAGATAATCAGTGTGTGTACTGTATCTATAGCTGTGTGTACCTGTGAGTATGTGGATGTTTCTAAGAGCAGACTGACAGCCCAGTGACAGCTCTCTGTAAGTGCCCAGGAAACTTCTTGACCTTCACGCTTCACAGAGCAGAAAATTCTATCAAGTGCCTTCTTGCAAAAGCCCTTTCATCACATGGCAGTGTCCGCAAATGATCTATGATTATTGAAGGAACGGCAGCTTTTATATCACGTGTGTCCAGAATAGCAATAAGGAGGCCAGATACAAAATCGGACTGTCATCCATAGGTCTCTGGCCAACGGACAGCTCAGCACTTTACCCTAAAGCAGCTGACAATGCCAATTTATCAGATTCAGAGTCTTAAATACTAGTTAAAAAATGATTACATTCTTCAGTTGGCATTTATGTTGACATTATTTAAAAGTACCACAGGCCATGACAAATTGTGGTCATCTTTGAAAGTATACCATGGTTCTTCTCAATCGGTTTTGAGAAAACACTTTGTCTTTCACGTGTTACATAATAATTACCCCTATTGAAACAAAATATGACAAAATTTGTAGTTCAGCCTCCTAAATATTTTCCCAAGTATAATGCTGGCCTTCCTGCACGACACCTAGGAACATCCCCCCTGGCTCCCTATATAAGCTACCTGACTAACTATTAGATATTTTTTTCCATCTCTCTCTCTAAATTATCTTTTGCGTAAGAGCTTTAAAACTAAGTACAGAAAAATAACCAATCACAAGGAGCTATTAAGTCCAAAATATAAGGCGTAGTGATAAAGTTCTCACTTTAGTAAATATATCCCTCTGTAAATTATCAGCATTATATTTAGAACATTTGTGCCACCTCATAGATCTACAGCGCCGCCACAGGTAGTCAATTCGATTTTTAAACTTAAACCATGGGGCCAAAAATATTTGGGGAATATGAAGTTATGCTCCAAACTCCATAATTATATAGTTAAATAGTTTAACTTGAGAGCATAAGAAGGAAGATTACATTGGGAGAGACATAGAGAAAGGTTACTATTTAAGAATATCAAATCTTTAGGAGGGATATATAGAAAATGTAATAATAAAGTACGGGTTCAGAAATAATAGGCCAGAGGCCTGGATTGGAACCAGGTCCACCTATTAAATAACGTTTCCTTAAACCATATTCCCCTCTCTCTGATCACACATTTCCCAAACTCTACCAATCTGTGTCTCAATCATCTTAGGGGCTGCAATGTATTTGCATGTCCCATCCAACTGGAAGCACCAACATAGTAGCCTCTCAACAAATATGGTATCTGGTTGGAAATGAATGTAAAAACACAAATATGGCATTATCACATTTGTTCATTATTCAAAAACTCTCCAGAACCCTTTCAAGGACACTGCAAAGCTTGTTATAGTGAGAACCCAGTTGGGGCAATTGTATTGTATATCACTATTGTCACACAAAAAGAAGAAAGTCATCTATTCTACAGAATATTAAAGTCATTATACAATGACACGCGTATTAGGCCTTCCTGCTCCATGGTGCTAGCACTCTAAATATATTGCCTGTAATATAAAAATGTATTAAATTGCTTTTTTAGTGTAGCTACAGACCTAAAACAAGACTCATTTTTATTAGACATTTTGTCGGCTCTTATTTTTTTCTTCCAGCTGAAAGACTGGTGTCCAGTTCAACAATTAGTGTCTGACCGCAGAAAAAAAATATGGGTTTAATTTACCATTTACAATGTGAATTAGACTCTGCTGCCAGCTCGCATTTTTCTTCGTCTAACATTACTGACTCAGCGGCTTTTCAAGAAACTTAGAAAGCATCTTATGCCAAGGAGAGACTACTTATTTTCTACTGAACACAAGCAAGATTTTTTAGTACAGCGGTCCAAGGAATTTCAGCAGAAATAAATCATTGTCTACAAATGTAGGTGCTAGGAACATTGTGGGGGATAGATTATTATCTGAAAAGGTGGGCTCGAAGAATACTGAGTGTGATAAATCATTACTGCTATGGAGGCTCCCATAAAAATCTAAAGAGACACATTATTATTTGTATTGGGGTGTACAACAAGGAATTGCAGAATAATGGTACAGTAAAACCCCTGTTATCCGGCACCCACGGGGACTCCCTATTGCCGGATAACCGTAGTTGCCGGTTAATTGGGAGTCCACTAATTTAAGGATCTAAACTACCCTTAAACCCCCCAAAAAAACCTCAAAATGCCTTTAAAAAGGAATTAGAACCTGAACCGAGCCATTTTGGGCCCAAAAAAATAATTTGAAAAAACAGTAGCATTTTTTTTTGTTGCAGTCTCGAACTGCCAGATAGTGCCGGAATAGTGCCGGTTATGCCAGTTTAGCAGGAGTTTTTTGAAAATGGGGAATTGATGCCGGTGCCTTGAGAGTCCCGGTTAGTAGGGTGCCAGATAACCGGGATTGTACTGTATTTATTTAGGACATTGTGTTACACACATAATATACTCAAAGTCAGGTCGACAAAGGCAGCAAACAAGCCATGGTTTCAGGAACACTGGAGTTTACATCCTTCTCAGCCACTCTGAATGATAAGCTACACCAGAGCAGAGATCTTTAACAGCTTTAGTACCATCCATGTTAGATTAAAGTGGCTGTCTGGGTATCAGAGGCTAATCACTTTAATTAATGTGGAGAACAGCTGGGGAAACATGGTGGTAATGCCCGTTGTATTGGTGTTGGATGGGTTATACTGTATATATGAATAGTGGGGTATGGGGAATATCCAGTAATCTAGATGAATAAGCAGTATATAGCAATACCTTTTTTATTTGAAAAACTTTCTAGAGTTGCCCTTCTCTTTATTAAATAATAATTAATACTGACTTAGGTTTAGCATGAGCATTGGAATATACAGAGCATGGATTTTATATAATAACAAACCCACGAGGGATAGAAGACAAGCATCATAAATAAGATAGCTGGTCAGTCAAATGTGTGTGTTGTGTGGATTTATACACAAGGTCCAAGAAAAGAGAAAGGAGGAAAAACAATATTATCTCTCTATGTGTCCATTGCCTCTTAAATCAGTTAGGGCTGTACATACTCACACATATTAATGAGTTGAAAAGCAACAATAAATCCTGAGAAAGAATGGATCACAAGAAATTTTGATGATGTGCTAGAAAACTCAAGTCCATATTAAGTCCTGTATCTTTACTGCTAAATAATGTGATCATCTTAGTTTCAAAAGTTTTCTCTCCTGGATGTTTTTGAATTTACCTCTAAATATTATACATATAACTATTAAACTAAACTCATTTTACACAGCTCTGTTGCTTTCCATTATAACTGGACAGGAGAGAATCCATATTTTTTCAATTCAAACGTTGTGAGTTGCCATACCTATATAGCTTTCTAGAGAACTCAGTCTCTTTTGGTTATCCTAGTGGTCACATAGTCAGAGTCATAATCTCTATTGACAAGAACAATGCTGATCATTTTGCCTATCCTACCTAGCATTGTGATCAGTGTACCCCTGCAATCTATACCACCGCTTATGTCTTAAGGACAACTGGAGGGAAATTATCAATATTGATTTTTTCCCCTAGTCATAAGGGATGGGGTTAAAAACATTTATCATTCATATATAAACTAGCAACTTGCCCGTCAAAAATGACGGGCAATAAAATTTCAAGCCATGACAATGCTGTTTGCCACACAATGTAAAACTTTTGCTCCTCTGAGGACCTTTGGCGCTCATTGCGAGCCTCTCCCCTCGTATCCTTCAAGTTTCGTGCTTTGCAACCATCATCTTCAGCGCTCATCGCAAAGACAGATATATAAGTACAGTGTTAAATATACAATTTTTTTGTGGAGTGTAAATTAGGAAATGTGTTCAGGTCTCAGAGCATGATAAAGTGATTTAAATATGTAACTGCTTTGAGAGTGCTATCGCTGGCAGCCAATGAGCAGTAATCCAGATATATAAGTGCAGTGTAAAAAGTAAAAAAATTTTTAGTGCAGTGGAAAGTATACATTTTTATTTTCCATTACTAATTAATACTTATTAAATTAATGTACGTTAATAATTATTCAAGAATTAATAAATGTATTAGGGCGTGCAAAGCATTAATGTATTCATAAAGTAACGGCCGTGTAAAATATCCTATTTAGCGTTATTTTTTATTTTTTTATTTATATTTTTTTAATAATAATTCATTAATTACTTAATAAATCAATATATTTTACCTATTTATAATTAATATATCCAGCAATCAATATCCTGAAAAGCTAACAATCTCCTTTTATTTTCCTGCAGCATACAATTGCGTACATTTGGACTGTTGCTGTCCTGAGGTGTAAGTGTCAGCAATGTGTGCAGTGTGTAGTGTAAATAGGCTGCGTGCGCGAGGCCAAATCGTTTGTTTAGTCGGGTAAAGCTCCATTTTAGATTCATAATTTTAGTTGCAAGCTAGTGTTGTAAAATTGCGTCAATTTTACGCGGTTCGCGAGCATTTTCTGTCCTTTGTAATAGTGTATTTTGTACCTCATACGTTCCTGGGTAAAAGTGGTACGTGGCTGGCGGTGTTTTTCTCAGTTCGGGGTCGTGTAGCTTTAGTTTTTTTGGCCGCCATTTTGTTTCTCGCTTAGACAATTTTCAAGTGGCGAAACTCTGCAAATTCGTGTTTTTCGATTTGTGTGACTCGGCCGTTAACTTTTTTCCAACCTCGCGTTCCTCGACTGCTTGCAGCCTAAGGCAATTCCGCGTTTCCTAAGTGTTTGGAGGCTAAGTCCGGTGTTTTTCAAAGCCTCAACGGCACGCCTCACTTTGTGAGACTCGCAGGAGCGCCTTCAGTGCTCATTTCTGCCTCAGTCCCACGTGTTTCAATGCCTCAACTACCCGCCTCGCTTCTCAATTTTATTTTTTGTGGTTCAAATTGATGGTTAGTGTTAAGCACTGCAGCGCCTGTACGGCTTTTTCTATTTTTGTATATCCTTTGGTAATCTATAAGTAATGAGAGATAAGAAATCGTATTATTCATATCAGATGAAATCTGAGACCTCCAAGGGTAATCACATACCACCTAAACTCCCTAACCACCCTCCATTTATATATTAGTTGATCAATAGTGAAATGAGTACTGTACAATGAAACAATGTATATGTCTGAAAACTAAGAGCAAGAACATAAACCATATATCTACTTTCTAATTAGAAACAAATCATGTTGATCTCTGGATACATCCACAATGCTTTAGTGTGATTGTGTGTGAAAGGGGTGTTTACCATACTGAGAAGCTGGGCTTGCATCTGTTCATGGAAGCTTGCCTGCGCCTAAGCATGTGTGAGGGTTGTTGTCAAAGTCGGTGAGATCCAATTATCAAACAAATCCTCCTAATTTACCCTCTTTTCTACTCCCCCCATCTTTCCCTTAACTGATAGATAAAAAATACACTTATGCTCCAGCTTTCAGGAAACGATGAAGCAATTGCAAGATGGATTCTTCAATATATATATAAACAGAGTAAAAGAGAGTCAGTGTTAAAATGTGTCCAATCGATCATGCCAGGTCAAACAGCTGGAGAGTAACTGTAGAAAGATGGACAAAGTAGTGCTAAAATATAAATATTTAATATATATATATATATATATATATATATATATATATATATATATATATATATTATATACACAGTGGATATAAAAAGTCTATACACCCCTGTTAAAATGTCAGGTTTCTGTGCTGTAAAGAAAATAGACAAAGATAAATCATTTCAAAACTTTTTCCACCTTTAATGTGACCTATAAACTGTACAACTCAATTGAAAAACAAACTGAAATCTTTTAGGTAGAAGAAAAAAATAATAATAATGTGGTTGCATAAGTCTGCACACCCTCTTATAACTGGGGATGTAGCTGTGTTCAGAATTAAGCAATCACATTCCAAATCGTGTTAAATAGGAGTCAGCATACACCTGCCATCATTTAAAGTGCCTCTGATTAACCCCAAATAAAGTTCAGCTGCTCTAGTTGGTCTTTCCTGAAATTTTCATAGTTGCATCCCACAGCAAAAGCCATGGTCCACAGAGAGCTTCCAAAGCATCAAAGGGATCTCATTGTTAAAAGGTATCAGTCAGGAGAAGGGTACAAAAGAATTTCCAAGGCATTAGATATACCATGGTACACAGTGAAGAGAGTCATCATCAAGTGGAGAAAATATGGCACAACAGTGACATTACCAAGAACTGGAGCTCCCTCCAAATTGATGAAAAAACGTGAAGAAAACTCTGAAAGGTCTGGGAGGCAACCAAGAGGTCTACAGCAACATTAAAGGAGCTGCAGGAATATCTGGCAAGTACTGACTGTGTGGTACATGTGACAACAATCTCCTGTATTCTTCATATGTCTGGGCTATGGGGTAGAGTGGCAAGATGAAAGCCTTTTCTTACGAAGAAAACATTTTGCAAAAACACATCTGAAGTCTCCCAAAAGCATGTGGGAAAAGGTGTTATGGTCTGATGAAACCAAGGTTGAACTTTTTGGCCATAATTCCAAAAGATATGTTTGGCACAAAAACAACACTGCACATCACCAAAAGAACACCATACCCACAGTGAAGCATGGTGGTGGCAGCATTATGCTTTGGGGCTGTTTTTCTTCAGCTGGAACTGGGGCCTTAGTTAAGATAGAGGGAATTATGAACAGTTCCAAATAACAGTCAATATTGGCACAAAACCTTCAGGCTTCTGCTAGAAAGCTGAACATGAAGAGGAACTTCATCTTTCAGCATGACAACTATCCAAAGCATACATCCAAATCAACAAAGGAATGGCTTCACCAGAAGAAGATTAAAGTTTTGGAATGGCCCAGCCAGAGCCCAGACCTGAATCCGATTGAAAATCCGTGGGGTGATCTGAAGTGGGCTGTGCACAGGAGATGCCCTCGCAATCTGACAGATTTGGAGTGTTTTTGCAAAGAAGAGTGGGCAAATCTTGCCAAGTCAAAATGTGCCATGCTGATAGACTCATACCCAAAAAGACTGAGTGCTGTAATAAAATCAAAAGGTGCTTCAACAAATTATTAGTTTAAGGGTGTGCATACTTATGCAACCATATTATTTTATTTTTATATTTTTTCTTCCCTCTACCTAAAAGATTTCAGTTTGTTTTTCAATTGAGTTGTACAGTTTATAGGTCACATTAAAGGTGGAAAAAGTTCTGAAATTATTTATTTGGAATGTATTTGTCTCATTTTTTTTACAGCACAGAAACCTGACATTTTAACAGGGGTGTGTAGACTTTTTATATCCACTGTATATATATATATATATATATATATATATATATATATATATATATATATATATATATATATATATAAAAACAATGAGGTTGATGGAAAGCACATTGCATGCAATGGTATGCTTGTTTCATAGTGAATTAATCAATCTACCGGCTCATCCTTAATTTCTTTATTACACCATTCCTATTTAGAAAAACTGTGTGTGATAAATCAGAGCGACGCCAGAACTGAGGGCTTCCATTAAGGTTCTAATTTCCCTGGAATTAGTTCAGGGAACACAAATTGTCATTGTTTGGCATTTCCATGTTATTTGCATTAATTATGCTGGCTGTATTTGTCCCAGATGTGAAGGAAATGTTATGAAGAGCCGAGGAGGCTGGGAGATGGCAATAACATCAGATGCTGCCGCTGCTTATTCATTTTATCTGATTTGTTCTCATATTGAGAAATAGTTTTCTATGCTGCTGTCTCCTGCTGTGCGTAGAGCTACATGTCCAAAAATATAATCTACAGGTTATATCAAAGACACATTGCAAAATCATGTGGCAGATCCGCTTGATTCAGTGATGGCACGTGGTATAATTTCAATATTATTTTGAAGAATTACACTTGAAAATATGCAACATGTTTTTAGAACAGAAAATGAAATAATACAACCTCTAATATATTAAGTTTTGTATGCAATCATGCTGCTGTGGGATCTGCCATTCAGTTTTCTGCTGATCAACTTCATGAGGTGGGAAATTACTTTGAATACACAGGAAATTTTAAAATGCACAATGTAGAATTATTTCCTAGGCTTTGTGAGAAAAAAACATGAAGGACCAGAGAAAGGAGGACAGGGGTTTGCACGGTGAGATTTCCCTGAAAACACGGACTGTCTCTCTAAATGAGTGACAGATGAAGGTATGCACACATCTATCTGTCTGTCTGTCTATCTAACCATATATACTACTATATAAACTAAAAATCTATATCTTTGTATAAAAATCTATATATTTACATATATACAGCAGCATATACGCACATAAATGCACAGAGCTATAACACCCTCCTTATATTGATCACTAATTAATATTCCTCTAGCGAAGAAGTGTTAGAGAGAACGAATGCTCGAGAAGCCGGAGACCGACGTGATCTTCCACACCATGTCTAAAAATAGCAGCGTTTATCTCCATGATTTGTGGAGCGTTTGCTCCTAATTCAGGCACTAGGCCGCGTTAGGCCGCTGGGTACTGCCTGCGCTCCACTAGCTAACACGCGTTTAGTACAATGAATGAGCCCTGTCCAAGAGAGAGAGAGAGAGAATAGGATAGGCAGGGGACATTATACTTAACCCCTCATGTTCTAGTACTAGAACTGAAGGCCCCACTATAGTGTATGTTGTAGATAATTTCATTTTGAAAAAGTAGTGTGTATGTGAAAAGTCACCCAATAACAGTTTTGCTAATGTGTAAGTTGCAAGACGTTGCAGTCTATGGTTTATTTAACGAGCCCTGTGGTCATACGAAACAGGGGATTGTTTGTTTTTTTAGTAATTGATTACATAAGTGAATATAATCAGTATGTAAAAAAGACAAATTCAATGTAGTTTTTTTTTAAATTTACATTTGCACTTTGTTACAGCCTCCACCAAAGCTGCTTTTCTCCATCCCCTATGAGAAGTCCACGGGTGTGACCAGCTGCCAGGGACTGTTCTAAACTAGGTATGGCAGCAGTGGCCACTGCCAGCAAGGAGGCAGATAAACATTGCAGCCTGGGCAGATCCTCTCCCACCAACTGCAATGTAAGACCTGTGTGTAACAAGGGACCCTATTGCACTCTTTGGTGTGTGTAATTGACAATTCCTGTGTTGGTTTGGTGAGTGTAACATTTAAATCCATTGTTGTGTTTTATGTATATTGCTGTGTTCAGTAATATATGGTAAAAGGTCTATTCCAATTGTTTAATGGCTCAAGTCCCCAGACATGCACAGACCCTTCATTCGAACGCACACCTCCACTTACAATTACTTTGCCTGACTGCTCTGTTACTCAGTAATCTCTTGTAACCAATTACAAATTACTGAGGTGGCACAGCCTTTCATCTATCCTTATATATATCCCTAAAATAGCTCTGATCCAGTCAGTGCACGTGTAATTACCTTTTTACCTTCGCCAACGGAGACGTCACACTGTTTGACCAAAGGGAATTATTTTTATATCAGTGTACCGGGTTATCATCCAGAGATGAAAGGGAGAAATATAGAAACTGATCCACACAACATTTCCCGTATGAACAGAAATTGTAAAAAAAAATCTGTTGTGATTCAATATTTACCCACTACAGGACTCTCTAGCTCTCTTATCTCACTGGCCCAGTACTCTCCTCTAGATTGTAAGTTCTTTGGACCAGAGAACTGAATGCTTTACATATAATTTAGTATTTGTCTATATCTTCTATTTATTCTATAAACTACTATAACCCTTGTATAAACTTTATAAAGGAAGAGAACTGAAATATAGAATATAATGTCATGTAAAGGGAGTCATTACATAGGATGATTTAAGAGTAGTGAGTGGCACCAGACTGATATACTGCAGGATAGTGAGCTAAAAGAGGTTGCTCTCAGCTTATCATGTCCTATTAAGGTTAGTTTGTTCTCTGATTGCGCACCTCTCACTTTGTTGTTTTGTTTATGCAAATTACCCTTAGGAATTAGTTAGATAAGGGAATCCAGACATGGACTCCTTGCTCACTGTGCCTTAGGCAGTTCACAGCTACACCTCACTGATGAGGCCCAATGATGGCCGAAACCTATGTCTGGGGTTTGCTGTTTCTCCTGTTCAGGGTATAATTGCCTGGTATTTACGGCTGGATCACTCTACTGAGTGGGACCAGACTGATATACTACAGGATATTTCTCCATGTGAAGGGCACACATGAGCTAAAAGAGGTTGTTCTCAGAGTGGGTTATGATGTCCATAGAATTAACCTATTAAGGTTAGTTCGACCTCATTAGCACCTCTGACTTTGTTGTTTTGATTTAAGCATAACCAAACCGTTAAATAAGGCTACAGGCAAAGTAAGTGTGGGGGCTTAGTTGTATAGGACGATAAATTAACATCAGATAAAGAGAGATACTAATGCCCATCTCCCCTTCTAAATCGCTATCTTGTCATGATGAAGGGGCTTGTATACCTCAATAAAGCCATGAGCTATACCATGTAGTAGGGTCAACCAAGATGGGTAGGTCATAGCAGAGAAGAAGATTGGAGAAAAAACTGGTAACCCCACTTCAGTAACCTTGCCAAGATAACCTTTTGGATAGGCATGACCAAAGACGTGATGATTTTACTTGGGGTGCTGCTGTCCATAGAGTCACGGAGAGTCGAACACAATGGAACGACACAATCATCTATATATCTCTAGTTAGACCTCACCTTGCCCCCCATCAGGATTTTTTTGAACTCCACCTCCTTGTTTACATTTTAGTTTAGTTTTACCTTGTTTCCCTACCAAGAGACTGGGATATGATCTGTGACTTGCCCTTTAAAAGCCTTACCAGTGTTGAACCTAAACTAATACACTGTATCCAGTTCTGGAGACCATGAGCCTCATTCAATTGAGCTTTCGGGAGAGCTGGGCATCAGAAATGTAGCCCGCAAGTTCTTTTGCTATTCAATTGGCGTCTTTTTGCAGGCTCCAAGCGGGTTACGGGCTCACTGCGATTGTTCACATGACAAGTAAATGCCCCTCCAAGCCTTTGATCTTATACGGCCGCAAGAGTTGCGAACGCTAAAATCGCAAATCGCTATTCAATTGCTCCGATTCCCCCTTGCTAAGCAAGCCATCAAGCCCGCAAATGGCAAAAGTCTAATCACAAGTCACGGGTACCAAGGAGGACTCGCAAAGGCTTGATGACATGTCAGGAGCAATTGAATTGCACATATACACACACTACTGTACTTTTATTACAAGTGAAAATGATGTTAGGTCTTAGAATTAATAGCACACCGTTCCCAAGCCCGCAAATCGGCCAAAAATATTACTTTATTTCATGTTTAATTTCTGTGTTATATCAATCCTGGCAATTAATGTGTTAATACATATAATGGAACTTGCATGTAATAGAATAGAATATTTACGGCTTTATCAATATTGCATTATATCTGGAATGTGGGACATAGACGTAATGACGACGATCTGTGTTTCCCTTGGCTGTTTCTAACTCCGGAGTTACAGCCTTGCGTTATTGATCATGTTCAAGCTCGCAAATGCTACATACGATACCATGGTGTACGATGTGCGCTATCGGGCCGGGACTTGCGGGCTGGGCCAATTGAATAGCACCATAAGTTGCGAACCCTGCAGGCCCTCAGACTTATGGCCTACATCCCGCGACTTGCGGGCTTGCAATTGAATGAAGCACCTTATCTCCAGAATTATATTAACAAACACGAAACAATTCAAAGGAGGTTGACTAAATAGTGCAGACTACAAGACAAAACTTATAAGGAATGATTATGGCTATGAGTATGGCTTATATAGAAGAAAGAAGAGGTGTTATATTGTAGAAACCATCAAACATATGAAAGGACAGCTTCTGAGACTGTTACACAAACACTACCTCTGAATACATTCAACAGAGGACGTTTTTTTTTGCTTGATTATCAAAAAATGGGACCCCTAATGCCATGCATCTTCAGAAGCTAGCCAAAACACATGGTCTTGCCCACATTGACTCCCATGATGGGTGCTAAAGCAGCTCAGATAGACACAGTTCCTGCATCCTGATTATAAAGAACTGAACCTATTACTTAAAAGGACTGAATTTTGACTTGAGCTCCAGGAAAAGTCATTTTTATCTGATGTTCTTTTGAAATGTTACGGTTGATCCTACCCAGCGCACTTCTACTACAGGAAGATTATCAGGTACTGGTTCAGTTGAGGTGTACAGTCTCTAAATGGATTAAAATCCTGGCTATTTCAGTGCAAACAACAAAAATCAGATTTATATGTTAATTCCCTCTGAAATTCAATTTTCCATTCGAAGTCACATGGAAAAAAAAACGGAGGAAAAAATATATTAGAATTGACCCCATCATAAAACCTAATATACCCTCATGTAGTTATAAAGGGTGACAATTTGAATTCAACTTAGAGTTCCCTGGAATAAATTGGAAATAAATAAAACTTCAATATTCATTTTATTGAATGGATTGATAAAGACTGATTAAATGGCCAAGCCAGAATATTAAAGTAATTCTGGACCTTACAATTTTCTTCTCTATCGTATCAAGCTCCGTCACAAGTTATAAAATAGAGCAATCCTTTACTGCCCCAGGGACAAAACGCTTTCAAATATACAATATTAGGACGTTCTATTGGACTTCTCTTACAAAGCAGTGATACAGGAAGGAAGACATTTTTATTCAAGGTTTTAACCATCAATACTAAAGCATGAGATTACAGTTTGCTAATTGACCTGACATATTTTTTAAAACACTAAAAGTTTTTTTTTACTTTAACCAATATATACCCAAACATATGGGTATTTTATGGAGTTGGAGGATTAAGTAAAAGATAAATAGCTGTTTTTTTCTAACAAATATTTTGAAAATGAATAGCTTTTCATATACTTTGGGATTGCATTAACTCAAGGAAGCTATTGTTTTCATAATATTTGTATTGGCAGCCATTTTGGGTGAGATTTTCTCATGGATGTACCACCATTTTGAAGAATGCATTTTAAGTATTTCTATACCATGACAACTCTACATACTGTTTTTTGACCAAAAGGCTACAAATTACTTTAACCAACTGGTAATTGCAATTAGTTACATTCAGGAAGTCATTAGCTTCTGAAGGCAGATTTTATTATGAAGTATGTTTTGTATCAAGTAAATTAGTTACGCATTTATACATCTCACTAAATCTTGAGAAAAATATTGCATAAAACTGCATCACTGCGCTGTAGACTATCAGTTTACCTGAACTCAAGCAACCAGAACCCTCAAGCAACCAGAACAAAAAATGTAATACTGTACTTTAAACAAAAAATTAAATGTACAGGTCTCAACAAATGCCAGGCACCTAGATATTATCCACTCTACGCCTCTGCAATTCAGTTATACCTGGAAGCAGGCATGAGTGATTGAGGCAGTGCAGTGTTGGCGTTACAATCCCCGGCTTCAGCACCGCACCCTCCAGCCCAACGTACCTGTGTGTAAGTGAGGAGTGAAAGCTGCCGCTGCTAGAACAGCCCCCACTGACACATATACTTAGCAGAGCATCCTATGTGCAGCTAATCTAGGCCTCTTTTGATAGTACCTCTCAAGCAACCAGAAACTACATTTATCAGGCATCTACCAATCTCCATCGGTGCCGGTTAACTGAGAGTCTACTGTAAATATATTTTAAAGAGCCTCCAATTTCAAATAAACTGCTTTGCACCAACATGATGAAAAGCTACATGAGTAAAAATATGTTTAAATCTTTTGACTGTTAAATGGTTATTTAAAAACCTGCCATGATAGTTTTTATTAAAACTGTTGATTTAACATGACCCTAAGCAGGAGTCTCTGAATTCTATATATACCACAAGGTCAGTTTATAGGCATATTACTAAAGTTTCAATGGACCGAAAATTACAAGCTCCCTCTATGTGTTCATATTTATATGAAATGCAATAATACATTCCACATTTTTCTCTTGAAGTTTTAATGTCTAATGAACCCAAATGAACCCAAAGGAATAAACTTACATGTTTTTGTTGCAGCAATGTGATTTTACTGCCCACTGCCTGGGTACTTGTGATTTTTTGTAGAACCTGCAGACCTCCTCAAGCAACTGAGGGAATAAATACATTATATACAAGCTCTTATAAAACAGTGAAATATGCACCAATTTAAAAAAATAAAATATTTTCCCCCTTGATTTTCAGTGTTCTATTTGTTAATGAGCATTAATGATGAATTTTGTGTCTCTTTAAGCAATAATATATTTGTGCATACATTTGAATGTCTAAAACAAGGTTGAACCTTAATCAAACAATCTCTCTCTCCCTCTCTCTCTCCCTCTCTCTCTCTCTCTCTCTCTCTCTCTCTCTCTCTCTCTATATATATATATATATATATATATATATATATATATATATATATATATATATATATATATATACATTTGAATTTTGAATTTTATGTGATGGATCAGAACACAATAGTCTAAGTTGGTGAAGTGAAATGAGAAAGATATATACATAATTTTTTTTTTTTTAAATAGAAAACAGAAAATTGGTATGTGCATATGTATTCACCCCCTTTGTTATGAAGCCCATAAAAAGCTTTGGTGCAACCAATTACCTTCAGAAGTCACATGATTAGTGAAATGCTGTCCATATGTGTGCAATCTAAGTGTCACATGATCTGTCATTGCATATACACACCTTTTTTGAAAGGCCCCAGAGGCTGCAACACCTAAGCAAGCACTAACCAAAATCTATCCTGCTGTCTTATAGCACATTACCAACGGCCTCTCATGCATATCCTCCTAGATGTCTGCCTGTCAATTCAAACTTACCATGACGACAAAGACTGAGGTCCTAATCTTCCCAACCTCTACTACAGCCTTCACTCCTCATATATCTCTCTCATTGTTGACAATGCCATCATTATTCCCACCTTCCAAACCCATACAATCAATATCCAAATCATGTCATTTGCACCTAAAAAACATTCAAAATGTGTCACTATCTTATACAAGACACAACTAAAAATCTAATCCATTCTCACATCATATCTCACCTGGACTACTGCAACTCACTCCTTACAGGCCTCCACCTTCACCCGTCTGTCTGAACTCCAATAATGAACGCTTCAGCTACACTGATCTATCATACTCAGTACTTTATGTCTGCTGCACTTCTCTGTCACTCACTCCTCTCTGTCAGTCTACTTACCTTACTATTTTTATATACCTGTGTAATTTGGTCTACTGTGTTGTACTTTGTAAATAATGCTACAGGAAATGTTGGTGCTTTATTAATAACGAAAAAAAAATAATAATAATAATATCTATAGAACTATCATATCATATATTTATTTGTGTGCTTATGTACATCTATATACATGCACCCACATATAAACATCTGTGTATATAAAGAGTCGCTGATGATCTGAAAAACATGCACTATGCTTCAAATATCTTATAACACTATGTACATTAATAAATATACCCAACACGTGTGTGCCATACATGACAATTTGGTGCAGGGAGCTTTTTTCTCAAACCTGCTTGTTTTTTGCTGAGACCTTCAACAACTCATGATCAAATTGCATCTTAAAGGACCACTATATTTCAAGAAAAGCTGTTCTTGTTTGTGAAGTATGCAATTGCTATGGAAATAAAATATATTTTCAGAGAAAATGAAAAGGAATAGAGGATTCCATTTTGTCATTGTTGTTTCATTTCCTGACAGGTGGACCAGGTGTGTGTTTTTTTTATCTATCAGTGATCGGAGCTGTGAGGAAGGAAGGGAAAGGGAGAGTGTAGGAGTATGTCTTAGTTAAATGGATCTGATTAAAATTTACAGCATACTCCTTCCTCCTCCCAGGCCCAGAAGTAGGCAGTTTGCATTAACAGATGCAACCACTGCTCGCCAGAAAGGATAAAAGCCCCCCTCACAAGTACTGTTTTAACTAAACTATAATTTATGCCTCCAGGGCACAGAGACATAAGATTATTTTTCTTCTATTTAAAAACTTTCCCATTCTATTTATGTTCTTTTTTATGTTCTTTGTACATTTTTAAAGTTCATATATATATATATATATATATATATATATATATATATATATATATATATATATGGGTTTTTAATGGTACAGTGGCGCTTTAAGACAAAAAATTTGAGCGATTACATAAAGCAAAGTCTTATGAATCAATACAGATCACTAGACTCTCATTTCCACTAAAGAAAGACAAATGTCAAGAACCGCTTCCAGGTTTCTCTCCCTTTGCCTATTAACACTAATTTGAGTCAATTGGGGTGAAGACGTTCCAGTCAGATATAAGTGTGTTTTATCTCTCATTGGAGAAATGTCTGCTGACAAAGCACTGTTCATACCTAGCATTGTTATGCAGAGAAACAGGCCAGTTCTACAAAACGGATGCCAGTCCATCTGTCAACAGTTTGGAATCATTTATTTAATATTCCATTAAGCTCTCGTTTCATTCTGCTTCTGGATGTGAATTCAAATTTAATAAACAGTAGAAGAGACAAAAGTGTATTGGTATTTGGTGAATGCATCTGATTTAATGCCACACACATACTCTCTCTAGCTCTCGGTTTCGCTCTATGAACACAGACATGTGCCGTGTCCCTGACACATGCATTATCTTTCCATCACAGTGTTTTTATGCTATCAGAACATGTGTAGGCACTGTCCCTCATCACGACCTGAGACGTGGCTCACGTGCCTAAGGCTTCTTATGTGGAATTTTCAAGTTTGAATCCTCTGTTTGACTTTGTCAATTCAAGAAATGGAGAACAAATGCACTGAGAGTGTGTGTGACCTTGAGTGTGCTCATGAAGAACGATTTCTATACATGTTTTTTTGGCTGTTATATTGATTCTCGCAAGGCCAATCTCGATAACCTATACAGTTCCGTCCGTGATTGTCTGGCAATCAGCGGAGGAGGCAGATTCGTGTGAGAAAAATGGACACATACTGGCTTACATTTTTAGATATAAGAAAGAATAAAGAACTTGACCTTCATATAGAACATATTATCGAGGCATGACATTCCTCTTCACTGTCACGAAACGCATGTAAAAAAACATTGGTTTGCAAAGCACATACAGTGTCATGTAACAACCTTGAGCAAAGCACACAATCTATTACAAATAATCTCTTGCAAAGCATACATTATCACAAAGTATCTTCCAACACACAATCTAGTATGCAAACACTGTCATGCAAACACTCTAGCAAAGAAATCTATTTCTGTATTTCAAAGCACACACTCCATTATGAAATATTATTTTCAAAGCACACATTCTGTGAAAGACTATTATCTATTGTATGTCACACCATATTAATAGTCTTTTATAAAGGCCACATTACTGCATAAAGCATACTATAAAAGGAGGATTTGCAAAGCATGCATTTTATCATAGAATAGACAATACTCCCCCAAAGTGCTCTCTTGACACTCATGTAAAACAAAAGGGAAATATTAATCTCAATCTCAAGAAACACATTTTTGGGGTAAAAACTGTCAGGAAAGACATTTTGCCAGAATACGCTGGTAGTAAATATAAAGAGCTTGTCAATAGTAGCAAATATAGTTACTCATATACTCAGTAAGTATCATATATGTATCAGTGTTCTCCCCAGAAATGTATATAGTTGTAAAACACCCAGCAGTGCTTAAAATTTGGTGAGTGGAGCACCCTCCTAAATTAGTGGGCACTGTATATGTAAAATCAAATGGACCACTGTGCATTTGAAATAGCCATCTCCCAGACACTGCTATTATTTAGTACTAGCGAATTGCCCGTCAAAAAATGACGGCAATAAAATTTGAAGCCATGTGGTTTGCCACACAATGCTCCTCTGAGAACCTTCGGCTCTCAATGCGAGCCCCGCGCTGAGTGCCTTTGGCGCTCATGGCATGGCTCGCAATGAGCGCCGTTCCGATTTTCGAGTGGCGAAACTCAGCAAATTCAGCTTAAATTTCATGCAACCTCACTCCCAGATGTCCTGGTGTTCCCCCCGTGCTGTGTGTGAGTGTTTTTTTATTTGTTATTTTTTTTCTTGTTTTTCAATTTCCGCGGTTCAGCCGTTAAAGTCATATTTTTGCCACCGAGATTCCGAGGTCAAATTTTTTTTCTAAGTCTCGCATGTTTCAATGCCTCAACTGCTCCCCTCGCTTTGTGAGGCTCACAGGACGATGAGCGCCTTCGGCTTAAGTGCTCCGAGCTCAGAAAGGCTTCTATGCGTCAACGGCTAGCCACCGACAACTTGAAGTTTGACCACTGTTATATGTGTTTATATATTTCATTTACTTCCCCTTCTGGATCGCTACCTTGTTCTGATAAAGGGGCTTGTGTACTTCGATGAAGCTGTGAGTTATACCATGTTGGGTCAGTCAAGATGTCGGGTTCCACAGAGGGAGAGGCACACTAGATCAAATTGCCAATAACTGATGGATAAGAGAGAAAGCAAGAGAGTTCCAGAAAAGCATGTACTTCTAAAGACTATTCTAAAGCCTCTGACTGTGTGGATCACAACAAAATGTGGCATGTTCTTAACGAGATGGGAGTACCAGATCATCTCATCCTCCATCTAAAGAACCTGTATGTGGCCCAAGAAGCCATGGTCAGAACCGAACATGGGACAACAGAATGGTTCAATATCGGAAAAGAAGTGCAACAAAGGTCTGCATAGTTAGAACTATGGTATGCCAGTAGTAACATACAGATGTGAGAGCTGGACCATAAAGTCTGAGCTCCGTAGAATTGATGCCTTTGAATTGTGGTGTTGGAGAAGACTGATTAGAGTCCTTGGACTGCAAGAAGATCTAATAAATCAGTACTACAGGAAATCAAGACAAGCTGTTCACTGGAAGATATGATCACGAGGCAGAAGCGCAAATATTTTGGTAATTTCATGAGAAGACAGGCTAACGCTGGGAAAGATTGAAGGCACAAGAAGAAGGGAAGACAGAAGAAGGTCCCTGAAGTAATGAACATGAAGTTGATGGAGCTCAAAGGGGCAGTGACTGAGAGATGTACTTGGTGTGCTGCGGCCCATGGAGTCATGGAGAGTCAGGCACGACTGAACAACTAAATAACAACAACAACAATTTTATTTATTTAGGATATGTCATTTTATATATCTTCCCACAACACAATTTCTGGAATATCCATGGAGCTTGGGCTGAATCTTGATGCTGTTTATATAAAATGCAGCCTCAGAAGTGGGGAGCTCCAAGTACCTGTATGGTTAGTCATAGGCAAAGGGATTTCTGAATGCATCGTGCACAATGCTAAATACACAAGCTGAAGGTCAAGGACAGGACCAACGGCTAAGCAGCTGCTCCTAAAAACACAGATTTCATGGTAGGTCTATTTAGTCTGCTCATTATATCTACCTTAAAAGCTTAGCATCATAAAGCCTCATGATTGCCTCCCAAGCATGGTTCAGTTCCCTAAGTGTTTGTCTTTATCACTGCCTACTGCCACAGCAGTATATTCCGTATAGTTTGGAATTTAAATGGACATTATAGTGAAAATACACAAACAAATATTTACCTAGGAAATTGCTCATCCATAAAGTGATTCTTTTCATTCCATTTTTTTGATTTGAGGTTATTTGACCTTTCGTTCAGCAATACTAATGTTGTGTTTGCCTTACACGAGGGCCTTATACAGCGGCTGACTGTTACAATCTTCATCCACCATCAGTAAATACTGTAGTTATCACATTTACCCTCTCATTCCCTTCTCTAAGCTCTGTCACACCAGATATGGAGTAACAATTCTTTGCACAGATCAAATAGCCAGACAAATTATGACACATTAGAGGGGAGACTGAATCAAGAAGACACTAAAAATGGAAGCCCCCTAGAGCTGAGTAAATGACAATAACAATGTGAGTCAAAATATTAAACACTTTTGTGGGAGGCAGATATGGGTGTAATTGTTTTACTATCATTAATCTAATTGCAATTCAAACAGGAAAAAGTGGACCCTTTACAAATACTGATACTGGAGAGGGTGATATTCTAGTCTATAGTGATTACAATCTAGAGTCCATGTGTACATACACCACCCATGAGTCCTTAAAAAGATAATACTGTGTCATTGATCCTATTATTTAAAGAAAGTAGAAATGGAAAACATACTGTGAGAGAAGGGATGCGGGAAGAGATTGGTACATGATCTCCTTAGCTAATATAAAGACTGAGAGTCACATATGAAGCCTTGAGAGCCATATGTTGCTTACTACTGGTTTAGGTGATGGCATCTCTAGAAAGATTAGAGATAAAAAATATGATTTTTATGACCGATAAGGCCCATCTGGTCTTATATTCACTGAAAAGCCTCAGGATAGTCTTATGCTTACCCAGCCATGCATACATTCCTTAACTGTGTTTGACTCTACCACTTCAACTGGAAGGCTAAAGTAGTACTTTCTCACATTTCCCCAAATCTTCCACCTTCTAACTTCAAATCATGTCCTCTTGCTCTTGTATTCCTCATTGGTAGATTTGAAGATTTCTATCATATCCTCCATCACCCATCTCTCCTCTAGGCTACACAGGCCATGAAGTCTTCCTTTAGGTTTTGTCTTTTAGATCATACACCATTTAGTCACCCTTCTTTGAATTGTTTCCAGTTTGTTGTTGACCTTTTGAAGAACTGGACCCAGTAATCATGGTGAGGTCTAATTAGAGTGACATTAGTACATCTCTGTTTCTGCTGCTATTTCCTTATCCAATACATCCAAGCATCCTACTTGCTTTTCCTGGGGCTTTGTTGCCTTTGCCTACTTTTAAATCATGTGATGTAGTAACACCCAAGTCCCTTTCCTCATCAGAGGCGGTCATTATTCTACAGACACAACTGAACAACGCAACAACAACAAAAAGGCTGAAAGGCAATAGACTTCTAGGAATTGATTCTTATACAAATAAGCTATTTTTTTACTTTTTGATCATTTGAAATCAGCTTATTTTTTAATGGCAACGTTTGCAGAAAGACTGATATTTTTTTCTCAGTGGAGATATGTAGCTCTGAATCTTGAGTGAATTGAAATTGCTTCCTCTCAACTGAGCAAACTGGGTTAAGAACTCATAGAAACTGCTCTGCACCATCTTATAGTGCAGTGAGTATCAAGAGGAGAAGCTGTAAAAATGTTTCTTTGTTTATGATTATGTTATATGGTGCAGTGTTAGCTTTTACAGCAAGCTGTTTACCTACTTTGAGTCTTATCTGTGGTTCAGCTGCACCACCCCATATATAGAATTTATAGGGACGTGATCTCAAGTCCGGAAGACACCATACATATCCCATATTCTAAATGCCTATATCCTGTCTTCACTGTAAAAAAAAACAGCAAGGAGAATGTTTTTGTGTGCATGGAGCTTGTGATTTTTGGTCCTCTCAGTACCTGCAGCGGTAAAGAAGTTCTTATAAAACAGTGACATGTGCATTAACGGGCTACTGAACTGTGTACATAAAAAAATTATAATATTAGCACCATGTGCTTAAAAGTATTTTAGAGAAAACCTGATTTTTTGCTACATCACTTCCCCAGAGTTGGATCATGAGGTTGTGTTTATTTATCTACCAGCGGAAGAAGGAGTGCAGGAGAAGGGAATGGGGAGAGGTCAATAGACTTTGTTGAATAATTGGATCAGACTGAAACACCCTTTACCCTCACATGCCAAAAACATAAATAGATACAACCACAGCTCTCCAGAAATGTAAACACCCCCTCAAACATATTCACTTATTCACTTCCACCAAAGTATCATGGATGCCTCTATAGTCCAGCAGAAGTATAACATCACATATATAGTTGTGAGCATGCATTGCTAATGCCAAAACCCCACATGAAAACATGAAAAACACAATAAATATACACAACAAATACATAAAAAAACGAAAAGGAGGCTACAGCAGTCTAAAGACGCAAAACACCACCAAATACCTACGTATTTTCCGAAAAAGACGTACGAGATCCGAAAACAAGGACGCTACCCGTGCGACCCGAAAAACATTAGAAACACAATAAATACACACAACAAACGCATAAAAAGCTTACCCACAACAAGGGGGACACCCTGGACCTCTGCAAGTGAAGTTACACTTCGATTTAAGTCCAAATTTCAGAGTTTAGACACCCGAAAATCACCTAAGCGAACGAAAAAATGGCCGCCGAACAAAACGAAAACGAGGCTAAAGGACCCTAAACACGCAAAACACCACCAAACACCTAAGGATTTTCCCGAAAAAGTCGAACAACATCCGAAAATAAGGACGCAAAATCAGCCACAGCCGCCTCCCACACATTAGGCGCCATTTTAGAACACTAACTTATACAATCCGGAATTACACAGCTACCCTAACGGATTTGCCTTGTGCACGCACACTATTACACTACACACTGCACACATTCATGACACTTACACAGCAGCTCCACAGCACTGATGCTGCAGCAACATGAAAACAGATTGCCAGCTCTTCAACACAATGCTTCCTGCATATATTACTTCACAATAGGTAAAGTATATTAGTTTCTTATTTTATTAATTATTCATTGCCATACCAAAAAAAAAACACCAACGCTGCTCATAGCACACAAACAACCAAGAGCCTCGCAATGAGCGCCGAAGGATCTTAAAACACCAACAAAATTAATTTCATACACAAACAACATTACCTGCCGTACAATCTTATTGCCGTCATTTTTTGACGGGCAAGTTGCTAGTTTTCTAGATAAAAACTGACATTGTGTCTTTTTCCCAGTTTACTTAGGCTGTTAGACCGCTTTCAAATATATATATATATATATATATATATATATATATATATATATATATATATCATTGTAGTACACGTACTGATAGATTCCCTGTCCTGTAACGAAATGGGGAGCAGGACACCCACCTCCATAATCAAAATCTTCTTGTATTTCAGTGGATTGTGGCTGCCTGTATATATGCTGTAAAAATGGAAACTTGTAATAGACACAAAATATAGTATATACCAGTCAGATCATCCAGAAAAAGAGTGAGATACGTCACCAACATAGTAGGAGCCATCGCAACACCTGTGAACTTTTTAATTACCAATGTTTGATAAATGAGTTCATTTAAATGCTACAAGCATTAGTTCTCGTTTTTTTTAATTATCTAATCACAATAATAACTCTGAATGAGCCTTCTGCTCATAATTATCTAAAGTGTTCAATTAGCCCTATGTATTATTTCTAACAGTAATGTACTTAAAATGAGTTTTATTAAATATCAGTTTCTATGCTGTTTTGTTCCATTAACAAAATGAAAGAAATATCGGATATTTAAAAAAATAAAAGGTGCTTCTCGACCAGCGTGGTATAGGTGAACAAAAGCCACATTAAACAGGTTCAATTGCTCTCTGAAAGACTATTTTCCATATTATGTGACTCCATTTTGCTCTGAAAATTCACAACTTTTCCACTATCACTTTTACCCTCTATTATAGAAAATTAAGGTCATTTTTGTTTTCTGAATGGCATTTTAAATAAATAAACTCAACTTTTACATATTTTAGTTTTTATATACAATTATTCTTTACTCTAAGGTTTCCTTTTTTGAGGAGTTTCTGCCTACCATTTTCTCCGCAGGGTCCTTGTAAACAAATGAGATTTACATTAGTTCCACTGAAACTTCTGGGCGTTTTAGCTGCCACGTTCCCATTGTGCACATAGAGTCAAATTATATCAGCAGAAACCAAATTGATCAGCAGAAACCAAAATGGTAGATGCCACTGCATAAAAATTGTGCTTTCTTTCATGCTCAAAACATGATGCCTATTCTCAACTGTAGCTCTTCAAACAAGTATAATTTAAATGGATGCTGTCACCCCAATAAAAAGTTGTTTCCATCCTGAAGAGCATTGTTTATACATTGCACTAGCCTTTTTCTGTACAGTAAACAATTTCTGAGTTACTCAGCATAATTTGTGCTGCTTATTTATGCTAAAGTGAAGTTCAAAATTTGATAATTGTGTGGATTACAATGGGGGGGATGTTCTGACCACCACAGAGACACACAAGCAGACTGTGATACTTATTAACACATCAAAGCAGTATTCTGTAGCTGCTCACTTAGCACAGGAATATCTCATAAACTATTCGCTTCAGAAATAAATGGCTCATACAATGTGTAGAATGTTTTTTCTTCTTTTTAAAAATAACCTAAATATAAAACTACTTGACTTTGGGGTGACAGTGTCCCTTTTAATATAGGACTACAGTGTTTTTTTTAAATATAGCTTTCTAATAGAGAAACCACCTGCATTTTCTTTTAGGTATATACAGGACACGACTTTGAACCAGGAAACAACTGTTAAATCAAGACATGAAACTATCCTCATCTACCTGCCAAAGAGCTTTCAAGCCCATGCAGAGCGTTTCGCACCCAGGGGACCTCGGAGCACAGCCAGTTGGGCTGAGAAATGCAGCCACGGTAATTAGACACATTCTGGAAGTTCATTTACTGTGTGCTGGGAATTGCTTATTGTAACACTGACTAGAGGGAGGCGAAGAGTTGGATGAACCAGGGACACATTTTTCTAGATATAGAATTACTTTAGGGACATACTGACATACTGAAACAAAGAGACAGGTAAAGCATTTCTAGGAAGGCAGGAGGGTGACCTAGATATGCTAAATAAGTCCCCTTTCCTCTTAGGGAAGCTTAAAGGGTCTCTGTGGGGTGTATTTGTGCCTAGGCTCATGAGGCCCAGCCCTAGGGCAGAACATTTTCAGCGGGCAGCAGGATGCAGCACACTGAGATATGTTTGTATATGTACAGAAATGTCTATATGCAGTGATATTACTATCTCCGCTCCTCATCCTTAGTTATTTCTCCACTCCTCAATACTCATTTTCTCTCCAACCCTCATTGTCGCTCCCCTCCTCATCACTTATTATCTTTCCACTCATTGTCATCTCTCCACTCCTCACCACTCATTTTCTCACCATTGCTCATCCATTGTTTTCTCTCCATTGCACATCCCTCATTATTTTCCCCTCATCACTTATTATCTCTCCACTCCTTGTTTTCTCTCCACTCCTCACCACTCATTTTCTCACCATTGCTCATCCATTGTTTTCTCTCCATTGCACATCCCTCATTATTTTACCCTCATCACTTATTATCTCTCCACTCCTTGTTTTCTCTCCACTCCTCAATACTCATTTTCTCTCCAACCCTCATTGTCGTTCCCCTCCTCATCACTTGTATTCTTTCCACTCATCGTCATCTCTCCACTCCTCACCACTCATTTTCTCACCATTGCTCATCAATTGTTTTCTCTCCATTGCACATCCCTCATTATTTTCCCCTCATCACTTATTATCTCTCCACTCCTTGTTTTCTCTCCACTCCTCACCACTCATTTTCTCACCATTGCTCATCCATTGTTTTCTCTCCATTGCACATCCCTCATTATTTTACCCTCATCACTTATTATCTCTCCACTCCTTGTTTTCTCTCCACTCCTCAGCACTCATTTTCTCACCATTGCTCATCCATTGTTTTCTCTCCATTGCACATCCCTCATTATTTTACCCTCATCACTTATTATCTCTCCACTCCTTGTTTTCTCTCCACTCCTCAGCACTCATTTTCTCACCATTGCTCATCCATTGTTTTCTCTCCATTGCAGATCCCTCATTATTTTACCCTCATCACTTATTATCTCTCCACTCCTTGTTTTCTCTCCACTCCTCAATACTCATTTTCTCTCCAACCCTCATTGTCGTTCCCCTCCTCATCACTTGTATTCTTTCCACTCATCGTCATCTCTCCACTCCTCACCACTCATTTTCTCACCATTGCTCATCCATTGTTTTCTCTCCATTGCACATCCCTCATTAGTTTCCCCTCATCACATATTATCTCTCCACTCCTTGTTTTCTCTCCACTCCTCACCTCTCATTTTCTCACCATTGCTCATCCATTGTTTTCTCTCCATTGCACATCCCTCATTATTTTCCCCTCATCACTTATTATCTCTCCACTCCTTGTTTTCTCTCCACTCCTCACCACTCATTTTCTCACCATTGCTCATCCATTGTTTTCTCTCCATTGCTCATCCCTCATTATTTCTCCACTCATCACTTATAATCTTTCCACTCCTTGTTTTCTCACCACTGCTGATACCTCCATTCCTCACCAATCATTTTCTATCAACTGCTCATCCTTCGTTATCTCTCTACTTCTCAACCCTTGTTTTCTCTCCACTGCTCATCCACTGTTTTCTCTCCATTGCTCATCCCTCATTATTTCTCCACTCATCACTTATAATCTCTCCACTACTTGTTTTCTCACCACTGCTCATACCTTATTATCTCTCCATTCCTCACCAATCATTTTCTATCAACTGCTCATCCTTCGTTATCTCTCTGCTTCTCAACCCTTGTTTTCTCACCATTGCTCATCCATTGTTTTCTCTCCATTGCTCATCCCTCATTATTTCTCCACTCATCACTTATAATCTTTCCACTCCTTGTTTTCTCACCACTGCTCATACCTCCATTCCTCACCAATCATTTTCTATCAACTGCTCATCCTTCGTTATCTCTCTACTTCTCAACCCTTGTTTTCTCTCCACTGCTCATCCACTGTTTTCTCTCCATTGCTCATGCCTCATTATTTCTCCACTCATCACTTATAATCTCTCCACTACTTGTTTTCTCACCACTGCTCATACCTTATTATCTCTCCATTCCTCACCAATCATTTTCTATCAACTGCTCATCCTTCGTTATCTCTCTGCTTCTCAACCCTTGTTTTCTCTCCATTTCTCATATCATGTTATCTCTCCACTCCCCATCACTTGTTTTCTCTCCATTCCTCATCCCTTGTTATCTATCCACTCCTCAGCCCTGTGAAGAAAGTGTTATATTTCCAGTATTGGCTCTATGTTGGTTATATTGTTCTTTTTCATACGCTGCAAAGCCTGTAGTTAATTAACTTGTTAATTAAATAGTTAATTGACTGGACTATGAACTGGTGCATATTGACTCAAGTGTTAGCGCACTCTTTTTTTAATAGTAATTTGAAAAGAAAAATAAACAGTAAATTAGTGATATAAGACATATATAGATTTTGTAATGCCTTTAAAATAACTATTTCAACGTAATAAAAAACATTAATGCAAAAAATACAGAAGTAGGATTCAAACACACAAGTGCTATTTTATGATCAATTCAGTTTACCACCGCACCACACCTCTGTCTGGTAAACAGTGAGTATAGAAATTAATAAAGTAATATAATTTGGATGACACTGACAGCTTGAACGTTATTATCTATGCAATTTATGGTGGGCGGGCTTCAGTGGCTATACAAATACAGCAATACCCATTTAGCACTCTATCTGCATTCCTGCATGCAGGAGCCCTATGTGAAACATTAAAAATTGCGCATGTTATTGCCACAGCGCTCAGACAGCGCTATGGCGAAACAGAGAGTGCTGAGAGGGGATTTAAAGGGTTAAACTGGATTTGGTGCTCAAAAAACACACTATCACTAGGTTTAGCGATAAGTGAGGAATTACAGGGAAAAAGCGATATAGGGAATCAGGGCTCAGTGTTAGCTTTAAGTGCGATATACCTGTAACAACTAAAATTGCAATATTTGATCAATTTAATTTATTTAAACAACTATTCCTTATGCTTTTTCGTCCATTATCTGGTGGCGCAAAGAACATATAGTGACTTCTGTATCCCTTTAACTACACAGCAAATAGACATTACACTAATAATGTAGCTTACTATATGTGTCTCAGCGAATGCCATTTAAGCTCTTCCTCCTTACCTAAAAGCCCTAATATGATAAGGAACTATAATATTCTTAGCGTTGACTTTAGCCTTTTACTTGACTGAAATGACTTTATGGAGATAAGGCAATTATTGGATGCAGTGCACAGAATGATGTTCGGGCTCAGAGCTGAATATCCATGTTTCATGACACTTATCTTACTTCTACAGCTGTTGATCTGAGAGATCAGAATCCAGCTCGAATTAATGTGAATTCTTATTGGGCTCAACTGTTGGAGAGCAGAGTTTTGTGATAGCGAAAAGCCATCATCTCTTTCATTTGCAAACTTGAAATACAATGAGAACATGAAGCATATTGTCTAATATTCCATTTAGAATGGTACTGCAGAAATGATGCTTTAATTTCACACTTCAATATACAAAACATCCCAATTCCAGGAGAATAGTATATAGATCATTACTGTACAAATACAGTCACAGTGGATTTATTCATCCAAGGAACGCTGCAGTTATAGAAACACATCACTTGTTTGTGAAGTATGTTACAAACTAATAACATAAGCTGTGTAAGCCATGGGCATGAACACATTTTAGACTATGTTTATGAATAAAAGATTCCATATTCTCTTTGTTGAGCTTGATCATGGAGGGTTTGGATAGAGGGGTGTGGGTCAGGTAGGAGTAGTTTTTAGATTATTATATCTATTATATCTATATCTATTTATGGCACCTCGATTTCAGCGTGCTTAAGTAATGTGCGCCAACGCATGCATGCATGCGCTCCAAAAAAAAAGTGTGCCCCGTGTAATAGCGCACCTTGATATCTGCTCGCATCCCTCCAACTCAGTGCCAGACAGAATATATAGGGAGACAGGGGAGAGTTGTATATACCATGACACATTGACGTCAGGTGAGTATTCTGCACAGGCAGTCACCTCTAGGACACCCTCTTCTCATTCAGCATTAGAGATTCAGCGCTACGGAATATGTTGGCGCGTTATAAACTATAATAATAATAGATATCACAATAATAATACCTTACCAGTCCTAGAGGTAACTGGCTGTGCAGAATACTCACCTGACGCCAATGTGTCAGGGTTATATACAGTTCTCCCCGTCTCCCTATATATTCTGTCACTGTGCCAATGCGGATGCTTGAGATGCAATGCGCGCAGATGTCGGGGCGCGCTTTTTCACAGGCGCGCTTTTGTTTGGAGTGCATGAGTGCACGCGCGTACGTCGGCGTGCATTAATCAGGCGAGCCGAGGTCATGCCACCTCTATTTATTATTATAAATATCTATTCTTAAACTTGACACCAACCCATTCCCCAGAACCGGTCCACAATCAGGTAGGTACAGACATGTAAAATACCCCTCTCACACAACTTCCACCAAAGTATCATGAATGCCTCCAGGGTCCAGCAAAGGTATCAACATTTTTTTTTCTAAGCAAACTGTCTGACTTTTTCCTGCCTATTTAAGCTCTTAGTCAGATTTAGGTTTTCAAACATATGTACTTTATATTGTACATTGTCTTTTAAATTCAAGATATAAATGTTATCTTAAAAGGGATTTGGAATCTTTTTAGATTATATTACGTACGTAATATACCTATGTATTTTTTTTTTTTTTTGAAGAATAGCTTATTAGCTCTGTTTTTCGTGCCTAAAATCAAACAAATAGTTCCTGTATGGGGCTGCCCACTGCAGTGTATGCAGACACAGATTCAGTAGGGTTGGATGTGCAGTGTAGTGTCCTAACCTATCAGGGACCATGTTTCAGCAGCACTTTGCAGAGAGTTGGTCACCAATTGATTAGTATGTGATACAGCACACCCAGTACTATAGAGCCTGCGTCTGCATACGCTGCAGAGGGAAGACCCATACTGGGACTATTTGTTTGATTTTATGTAGTAAAAATAGAACTTATAAGCCTTCTTAATAAAACAGCGTACATAAAACACAGGTATATTATATACCTTGTGAAATCAAGAAACCTTCCATATCCCTTTAAAGGGCCACAGCAGAGGTCCAAATAATGACATGACAGTAAAGGATAAAAACATTAATATTTGCAAGTGGAAGTTATTTCAAAAAAATAATTTAGCAATAGCTTTGAGTTTGCTACATGTTGGCTACCACTCAACTTAAGAGACCCTCCCAACAGTCCTGTCTTCTAATCAGTACCCAATCACCTAATTAGTGGATTAATGGCTTCCTTTTGCATATGGTTTCTGATATTTCTGATACTTAAGTAGCCTTTCTGAGTAAGTAGCAGACAGAAAACCTAAAAAAAATGCAACTGCACAGTAAAAAAGCTAAAATGTTAATGATTGTGTTAATGTATTGATCAGTTTTTGCTTTTTAAAAACCTTTTAACAGTAAGAGAGGTTCTCCAATGCTTCATCCTTTAGTACATTTGGCCCACTGCCATAGAGAATTCATTCAGCCTTGCCATTTTTTGTATATGCCAACATTACTTAGTAATTAAAAAGTGCCAATGAACTAACATTCAGCTATGAGGAGAATTACAGCAAATTGTTATGAATTATTAAGTGCTTTGAAGATGGTGTTTTGAGATGTGTCATAGCTTGTTCCTGCACAAAAATCTGATAATATCAAACATTTATTAAAAAATTTTAAATAGATAACTGTGTGCAGGCACCAGTGATAGCAGAACTTGATAGATTTATTAACACCATTTATTGTCTTATGTAAATGGTTTCATTATGTTACTCCTTCTGAGCCGAGGGTTAAAGGTATTCACGGGTGGATATCTAGTGTACTCGGGTCAGGATTAAATAAAGCCATTTTCTCTTTTTTTTTGTTTTATATAAATGGTTTAACTATTTTACTTAAATACTTTTATCTTTCTCAGTCAAATTAACACTGTAGTTTCTTCTAATAAGCATACAGGGTAACAATTTTTCAGCTTCTGAAACTTCCTCCCTCTTTCTTCCAGTTTTCTCTCATGTAGGGTGCCAGATTTTACAGCAGGGGCCTCAAGACATGCACACAGAGGAAATGCTCCACAGTCCATTGTCTGCTAGCAGGAAGTGACATGCTGTGTCTGAGAAGCATGAGACACTAGTAGCCTGAACTCCTACCCTGTGAACATTGCCTTAGTTCACCGTTGTACAAAATTGTAAACTGCATTGAGAGAAAACAGGAAGAAAGGGGGAGGTCCAGAAACTAAGAGATAGTTATCCTTAAGGATTCCTAGAAGATGTATAAAGAGTCACTTCACTTTGTAGGGAATTTTCTTTTTTTGTATCTACTTGCAATAATCAGTCTGAGTATGTGCAACCCCACAGAGTTATCAGCAATGATTAGGCTCTAGCACAAAACTAAGAGCAAGAGCTAGAAATGTTGCTCGTCAGTTTCTGTGGTGGCAAAAACAATGTAACCCATCATGTACCCTTTCCAACCTTATCAAGCATACTGAGCCATACATTAGCAAGAAAGAAGCTGCACAAAAAAAAAACTGAAAATCACAGCAATTATTTACTATAGAGAACAATGACTAAGTATACTGTCATACTTTTTTTTTACTAAAATTCAATTGTTACTAGTAATATTTGGAAATGTGCTATGTTGCAATAACTATAAACATCAAGTATAATTATCTATTTTTTTTAGGAATTAACTTTTTACAGAGCATATCTTTTTTTTCAGTAATAACATACAGAAATATTTAAAAGTAAGAAAAAGAGCATTTATCTAATTTCCGGTGTGCCAAACAGTGCCTGTAAGGCAGCCAGCTCCCTGCTTTGTATAATGACATTTCAGGGTTTATTCCTAGTGTGCAGTACAATAGCAGCGCTGCAGTGGGCAAAATAACTGGGAAATTCATTATGCAGGAAAATAAACACACTCTCTTTCACAAATCATATCATTAGTCTGAATATTTTTCACTTGAAAAAAGAAAGGAAAATAAGAACGAGCAGCAGATGTGATTTCTCACAAAATGTACTGCACTGGTTCCCTGGAAGTTATTCATACACAAAAAAAAGGTCTGTTCCAAGAACAGAAACATTAACAAATGTCTCATCTCTCTATGCAGAAAGTACAGGGAGATTAGAGGCCCCTCGCTGACAAGGCCAAAGATGGCCGAAATAAATGTTTGGCCTTAATTTGTACTCCTTGATTAGGTGTGAAATTCTGGGTCTGAGCTGTTAAATCCAAGAAAAAACAATATCTCCACCATATTATATTGCAGGATGCAGGTGTGGATCCAGGTATTATGGTGCCCTAGGCCCGTTTAGATTTGTGCATCCCCCAGTGACACAGTTACTCCTCCTCCTTTCCTCTTGCTATATACCAATTATAGGATTACCACACACTAATACAGAAAAGTATACATATATATATGTTTCTATGTAAGTATACAGTGCACCAGAAAGTGGCAGGTACATTTATACACATAATATTCTCTGCATATAGACATTTATGTGCATATGCCATCACACTGCATTGACAATTCGAGCCAGGCTGCAACTGTGCCTAGGCCTGGGCCTTGTGGGTCAAGGCTAAAACACACCCATGACAGGATGTCTCTATTTTGTGTAGATGACACTGTTTTAAATTGTTCTTAAACAGAATGGAAAACTACATATTGTAATATACATATTTTTATAAAATCACTTTTTAAATATCCAGTATTGTTTATGCAGCATTATTATGGAAATGAGAGACTCACACATATCAGTTAGCTGCTTGTATATGCTAAATTATAATTAGCACATGTAGATAGGGTGGCAAAAGCATTGTATGCAAATATTATTACAGGGCTTTTCAAATCCCGGATGCCTGGAAGCGATGCCTCCTAAAACTTTACTACTGGCTCCTAACTTTTAATTATTATACATATATTTTAATATATAATCAATGCCCTGGCTTCTAAAACATATTAGTCTGGCTTCTAGCTAACCTGGCTGACTCCTAATTCTCACCTGAATTTGTTAACCTCTGTGTTATTATGCAGTTGGATTCCCTCCCCTAAACTTATCAAATTATCTGCTCTACAACTGAGCATGCTAAGCAGCACACTATCATAAAGGAGCCACAAAAACAATGCTGAATATCTTTAGCATTATTTAAAATAGAGAACAAAGGCTTGTACAATGTATAATCAGTGTTAATGCTCTTTAAGATTAAACCAAGTCGTTGGTTTGACAGATTCTCCTTAAAATTGTTGTTTTCTGTACCAGCTAAACTAGTGGCCTTGTTTGGTGTACATGTTTCTAACATATTAGATACCATAAGCCACCCATGCTTTATATAACATATACATGTGTTACAAAGCAAAGCAAACCTCTGCTTTCTGAGTTTGTCAAATCCGTATTTATTAATATATAGATATCCAGCACCATTATACAGCACATTATTTTTATCAGAAACATAGCTTTTGAAGTATAAAAATTAGCATGCCTGTCTATTCTGACCATTTTGCCAATTCTACCTGCCTAAAAGCTTTGATGTAATTAATCATTAGAATAATCTAGGCACACCCTAAGCATTTAGCAGCACATATTCATTTAAAGGTACGCTAATAATAATGCCACTGTTCATTCTCAGTGTATATATTTAGCAGCCTTATACAGTAAATAGTATAATCCCTAAACAACAGTACCCTTGATCCTGCAGTAGTGACATCTCAAACTTATAGTCAGACAGATCTGACATCAAAACTGTACAAATATAAATTAAAGAGAAATGCAGTTACAACAATTTTGAGGAATAAAATATACTAAAAGTCACCTCAATATTCTATGACTCATATAAAGGAATATATCCTATGGTCCTATACCTCTCTATAGACACTCCTTACAATACTATACACAGTTGTGTGTTACCTTATGGCATATATAGTGCACAATATTATGTGAATTATACTAAATATCAGGAAATAGATACTCAGCTTACTTACACCGAACAACAAAACCACCAACTAATATTAGCCAATATAACTTAACTCATGATTATGATAAGGCCAAAGAATATATATATATATATATATATATATATATATATATATATATATATATATATATATATATATATATATATATACCTAATACCAGGGATCTACAAGAAGCTGCATAAATATTTTAAAGGTAAAGATCAACCTGTACTTACTATTGTTTCTGTGTAAACATCAAGCATTTTGAGTGAACCCTTGAGCTCTTCCTTTGCTTTATTTAAAAACATATATTTATGTAATAAAAAGATAGGTAGATAGATAGATAGATAGATAGATAGATAGATAGATAGATAGATAGATAGATAGATAGACAGTCAGATAGATAGATAGATAGATAGACATAGATATATAGACATAGATAGATATATAGACATAGATAGATAGATAGATAGATAGATAGATAGATAGATAGATAGATAAATAGACAGTCAGATAGATAGATAGATAGATAGATAGATAGATAGACATAGATAGATATATAGACATAGATAGATAGATAGATAGATAGATAGATAGATAGATAGACAGATAGATAGATAGATAGACATAAATAGATAGACATAGATAGATAGACATAGATAGATAGATAGATAGATAGATAGATAGATATACATAGATAGATAGATATAGATAGATAGATAGACATGGAGAGATAGATATATATAGATAGATAGACATAGACAGATAGATAGATAGATAGATAGATAGATAGATAGACATAAATAGATAGACATAGATAGATAGACATAGATAGATAGACAGATAGATAGATATAGATAGATAGACATAGATAGATAGACAAAGAGAGATAGATAGATAGAGATAGACATAGATAGATAGACATAGATAGACAGATAGATAGATATAGATAGATAGACATAGATAGATAGACAAAGAGAGATAGATAGATAGATAGATAGATAGATAGATAGAGATAGACATAGATAGATAGATAGATAGATAGATAGATAGATAGATAGACATAGATAGACATAGAGAGATAGATAGATAGATAGATAGATAGATAGATAGATAGATAGATAGATAGATAGACATAGATAGATAGACATAGAGAGATAGATAGATAGCACACATACTCTCTCATGAGTGAAATGTCATATCCTTTTCCCAATACAGACACCAGATTTCATATATGTACACATATAATGAAAAGCATAAATCCAAGCAAAAACAATATCTCCACTTGTGTGTTTTCACATCTTCTTGTATATTGAAAGGGGATATATTTCAAGCACAATCTACCTCAGATTACCTGACTTTATATTGCAAACATCTCAGTATACAGTGGGTTCTGATCCTCGAAAATTGAATCAGATAATGTGTAACTACTCATGTGTTCAAGAAATGTTGCTAGGACGCAATACGGCATGTTAGGGGGATGGAAGGAAACATGTAAACAGAAATAAATACGGAATTAATGTGATACAGCCTAGATATCAGTTACTGAAATAATAAAAAGCACATATACATTTGGTTATTATGAAAATTTGTTGAAGTGTTAGATTATTGAGCTTGAAAGCTGGGTATTTTAAACATAAATTGGATGAAAACATCTCTTGATAAATGTATCTAATTTGATTATTTATTTATAACAGTGTGGGGTGATAAAAAGCATGCCCAGCTGGTAGATCTATACATCTTTATACATGTATAATGGTAAGGTATCTATGCTCTTGTATTGTAAGACTTTATCATTATTGTGATGTACATGTATAGATCTAACCATGTGGTTTATCACCCCCACCCTGACAGATAATTAAATCACAGAAGATAAAATCCTTAAGGGAGTTGGAAGACCTTTTCTTGTAATATATGCCTCTCTTTAAATCAAAAACAGCTTTCAAGCTCAATTATTTAACATTTGCAATTTTTTTAACAACAATTTCTAATTATATTTAATTATGTGTGTATGTTTCATTTCAACCACAGGTGCCTTAACTGTGTAACATCAGTAGCAGTCTGTGGTATATACGGTGAAAGATAGCTAGGCCTGCAAGACAAGCAGACAAAGCGGCTTCCATCTTGTCTTTCCATTTAATGAATTCCTGTGTAAGGTTAATGGCATAATCATCACCACATGCTTGTTTCTCTCATTTAAGTTAATGACATACTGTTTAATGTACACACAGTGCGGCCCAACTCCCAAGGTATAATGTAAAAAGTCACCTTCATCTGCACAATAGCCATCTAATCAAGGACGCAGGTATAAGTAAGGCACAGACAAAAGAATATGTGCAATTATAATTTGTTGTTTTACTACAGAACTATCCCCTCTAATTGATTTTGTGTGTCTGTGTAAGCAGCTTAGCAAAAAGGAAAATGCATTTGAAATCCTGAGGGAGTGTCACTAAATGTCATTGTGCGAGAATGGAAATCTACCTGAAGGAAATAAATGAAGGGTTTCCGAGGCTATAGCAACGCTCTTATTCTATGTAATAGAATATAATAAATGGAACACTTACCCAAGAGTTGTCATGGTTACGATAGTATACCAAAAGGAGGCAGGAATGCTAGTGAACTTGCTAGATGATGACCCTTTCTCAGCATAAAACATCACAGTGGCAAATATAATGATTGCCATGGTCAAGGAGAAGAGGAGGAATCCCAGTTCAGAGGCACAGCTCTTCAGGGTGTATCCGAGGATCCGTAAACCCTGGGAGTGGCGCGAGAACTTGAAAATCCTGAAGACCCGGAAAACCCGCAGGGTGACGAAGGCGCCACTCACATCCTCGTTGTTGGTCATTACCAAACCAATGTAGTACGGCATGATGGCCACCACGTCAATGATACTCATGACACTACGCATGAATCTGTAGCGACTGGGTGCTGCAAAGAGTCTCAAGAGGTACTCAACTGTGAAAATCATGACGCAGGCAGTGTCCAGGCAAAAGAAGGCTACAGAATACCTTTCACCACAGGGAAGCTCCTTGTTTCCAGGCACAGTGCCACATGGAACAGTCTCCACCACATTGGTGATGACCGACACCGCAATAAAGAAGCCAGTTACATAGTAGAATACTAAGGCTAAAGTGCTGGTATGGGGGTTTTCAAAGGCTCGCCACATAGTCTGGCGTAAATTAAGGGAGGGCATGGCTTCTTGACTGTTTTCAAATTCATTGTCATCCATCAACCTCTCAACATTTTCTCTTTTTCTATCTTTATATTCTTCATAGCAGCAGTCCCCTATGATCTCAGGTAAGATCCCGTAGAAAGACAATTCTTCATCGTAAGCAGAGATGCATTCATACCTAGGGTAGTGAAGCTTGCCAGTTCTGTAAAAGTTTAGGATACTCCTGAACACTTCTGGGTCACGGTCAAAAAAGTACTCCTTTGTCTCCTCATTGAAGAAGAACTCTTTCTCTGTGCTTCCGAGGAGAGTGTCTGGGTACCTCTCCAGGGTAGTTCTCCAGGTCTGGAATCGACGTCCGCTGACATTAAGGATTATCAGCTCGTCTTGCCTTTTATTCTTGTCAGCTGGTGCCAGTGGCATGGGGCAGTTGGCCACTGGCATCCAACCAATGGCGGCTGCCCTTGCAAAGGGCAGCCATGCTGCGACCCCAGAAGCCATGAGGGCCCCAGGTCTGGTAGGCAGCTCAAGTACTGTTAAAACCAGTTTGACTTCAAATCAAGCCCATCTGCAAAGAAAAAATTACAAGTCAGTGTCACTTAGACATATGCTGCCAAGTAGGTAATGCATACAATTATTTTTGCTGCTAAGGAAACAAAACATGCAGAATATATAAAGTCAGTTTCCTGCTTAACCTTCAGAGACAACCACCATGAATACATTGTAAGCCAGAGATCTTCAGAAAGTAACCTTGAAACTATTGATTTATTCAAGACATTCCCATGGGATTAACACAAACAACTATATATTTTAAAGATTCTAATATTGACTGAAATCTCTTGTGAACCATGAAAGAAAATTCTTTAAAAGTCATTTTCTGACCCTGTCTTTCTACACAACCAGTTGCTAGTAAACAATGCATGCAAGCAATGCATTATGAACACAGAATTTATTTATTTTAATCTGTAGTCATAACCTTATTAATCTATTCTGAGGTTCGCAGTTCATTATGTCAGACCCAGATGCCCAGAGTCTTCAATGGCTCATGACAGGTGAGCTTTTAACAAGGCACATATAAGAGCACAGTCAGACCAAACAAAATGGCTGCACCACCCATGGGACCTTGTATGACAAACATGAGAAATCGGCAGAAGTGCTTGTGTGTATAATTATTAAAATCATCTTCCACCATACGATATGACTTGTTATCATGAGGTTATATTTTACATCAAAAACAGGAAATAGGTATAGATAATGAGGATATCTGTTTTGGAGAACAAGAGAGATGGAGTGATTTCCTAGTTATGTAGAGATACAATGAACTCTATTGTTGAAAAAAATGCCCTCTCACAAGAGAATAGGCTGGGCAGCATGGGAAGTGTCTGAGGGCCACATACGGCTCCAGGACCGCATGCTTTCCACCACTTATTTACATAGTTTGAAAGACAGGCAAGGAGAGATTGAAATGCAAAGAGAGACCAAAACACAAGCAGAGAGAGACCAAAAGATAGGTAGAGCATAACAATCATCCTAACAAGACATGTCTCGTGCCCATTCCTTCTTGGTATGGACTTGGTATGTGGAGTATTTTAATTTATTTCCAACTATAATCACCTTGGCATTTTCTAAAATAAAATATTTTTGTGTGTGCAGTAATATTATAGCATAGTGTTTCTAAGATCCAGTACATGTCGCCCACTGGGTGGAGATTAACAAAGCCAAAGCATGCAATTTTATCCCAAAATAGAAATAGACATCCCAGCCTTCTGCAACACACATTGCAGCCCCTGTAATGCTTAGTGAATCTCCTCCACTTGTTAGGTACTAAGGTAAGAGAAATATTTCAAGTGGAGATGAAGCAGTCCAATACAGTGGGGGGGTTATTTGATCCCCTGCTGATTTTGAACGTTTGTCCACTGACAGAGAAATGATCAGTCTATTATTTTAATGGTAGGTGTATTTTAACAGTGAGAGACAGAGTAAAAAAAAGAAAAAAAAAGAAAAATGCATGTAAAAAATGTTATAAATTGATTTGCAGGTCAGTGAGGGAAATAAGTATTATATACCCTATCAATCAGCAAAATTTCTGGCTCCCGAGTATCTTTTATACAGGTAACGAGCTGAAATTAGGAGCACTCTGTTAAAGTGAGTGCTCCTAATCTCAGCTTGTTACCTATAAAAAAGACACTTGTCCACAAAAGCAATCAATCAATCAGATTCCAAACTCTCCACCATGGCCAAGACCAAAGAGCTGTCCAAAGATGTCAGGGACAAGATTGTAGACCTACACAAGGCTGGAATGGGCTACAAGACCATCGCCAAGCAGCTTGGTGAGAAAGTGACAACAGTTGGTGCGATTACTCTCAAATGGAAGAAACACAAAATAACTGCCAGTCTCCCTCGGTCTGACTGAGAACAGTAAGGAATCAGCCCAGAACTACACGGGAGGATCTTGTTAATGATCTCAAGGCAGCTGGGACCACAGTCACCAAGGAGGACTGAAATCCTGCAGTGCCCACAAGGTCCCCCTGCTCAAGAAGGCACATGTACAGGCCCGTCTGGAGTTTGCCAATGAACATCTGAATGATTCAGAGAACCAAGTGAAAGTGTTGTGGTCAGATGAGACCAAAATCAAGCTCTTTGTTATCAACTCAACTCTCCGTGTTTGGAGGAGGAGGAATGCTGCCTATAACCCCAAGAACACCATCCCCACCGTCAAACATGGAGGCGGAATTTATGCTTTGAAGTGTTTTTCCACTAAGGGAACAGGGCAACTGCACTGCATCAAAGGGATGATGGACGGGGCCATGTACTGTCAAATCTTGGATGAAAACCTCCTTCCCTCAGACAGGGCAATGAAAATGGGTTGTGGAGGGGTATTCCAGCATGTCAATGACCCAAAACACACAGCCAAGGCAACAAAGGAGTGGCTCAAGAAGAAGCCCCTCAAGGTCGTGGAGTGGCCTAGCCAGCCTCCAGTCCTTAATCCCATATAAAATCTGTGGAGGGAGCTGAGGGTTCGAGTTGCCAAACATCAGACTCAAAACCTTAATGACTTGGAGAGGATCTGCAAAGAGGAGTGGGACAAAATCCCTCCTCAGATGTGTGCAAACCAGGTGGCCAACTATAAGGAACGTCTGACCTCTGTGATTGCCAACAGGGGTTTTGCCACCAAGTACTAAGACGAAGGGGTCAAATACTTATTTCCCTAATTGTCCTGAAAATCAATTTATAACTTTTTTTGACATGCGTGTTTTGTTTTTTGTCATTCTGTTTCTCACTGTTAAAATACACCTACAGATATTTTGAGAACAAAATAAGGGTTGATTAACTCAGACTAATGCTACCTGTTCGCTTATATTTATTACTGCCTTAGATACTGGACTGCTGTTTTTCTTTAGTAGCTTGATAAATATGCTGTATATATTACCTCTTCTGATACCCTGGGTGAATGGATGATTTGAAAGTTGTAATGTTTATTTTTCTATTTTTTTATGTGATTTACTGTGATGTTTTGAACATTCATAAACTTTAAATAAAGATTAATAAAATTAAAAAAAATACACCTACTATTAAAATTATAGACTGATCATTTCTTTGTCAGCGGACAAATGTTCGAAATCAGCAGGGGATCAAATACTTTTTCTCCCCACTGTATATCTCGTTTTCATCCTATACATGTGTTAACTCCATTCATACCTCCCCTATCAAACTGTATGCCATTTAACCTTATGTTAGAATATGTAGATTTTGCTTCTCTCTAACTGATCCCTGTCGTTTCTTCCTCTGGCTGTCTTTTTCCAACAATGTTTTGCTTAACCAGTCTGGGAGAGTGAAAGTTACAGTGAGAGATAGATGGATAGATAGATAGATAGATAGATAGATAGATAGATAGATAGATAGATAGATAGATAGATATATTTGTTGGGGACTCTCATTGTAGCCGGGGTTACACTCTATCCCAAACCAGTCTTCTAGCACCTCAAAGAGAATGTGTTGATCTGATGGACATAAAACAACAGGTGTAATCTCTTTGTGTTTCAGGTGCTATAAAATATGAATTTCCCAAACCATAGAGCGCATGAACTCAACACAAGCTGCAGGATATTTATTTTAGCTATAATGGAAACAAAAACATTATCAGCAGCATATTAATGTGTGATAGCTTCAAGACCCTTTTGTGTTATTTGATGGAACAGGTTAATATTTAATGAGGCTATAATTCAAGTTAAAAGGTCCATATGGCCATCCAAGAAAAACATGGTGGCTGAACAGATCTATGTTGTATGTATATAATAACCCTTTCATCACCAGAAGGACTACACTGCCTATTTATATCAAGGAGCTGTGGCTAGTGAACGCTATATTCGCCAAGCTTTGCTAAGGCTGTGATACAATCTTCCTCATAGCCAATCTTCCCCATGAGAAGGTTAATGATCCTAGAGGATAGTGTGAAGACTTGTGATTGGTAAAGCTATTCCCACTAATTACTTTTGGTAATTAGTAGAGGGTCTTTTAATGAATCCAAACCACATCAATCACAAAACTGGGCAGGTCAAGGATTTCATCAAACAAAGTCTAGGCCATAGCAGGAGAAAGCTTTTAGATACATACATGTGCTTAAATGGTAGCTTCATACCTGAACACAACTGCTTCAATTTGAAATCAAAATACTTTAAAGCAAATACTAGTATTTTTCCTCATTGGGGTCAACACAGATATGCTTACAAACCAAGTGTGAAATCAAATGGGTTATAAACTAGTTTCCATTTAATTGTCATTGTATTAATTAATGCATGATGCAATGATATCCTTAAAGTGGCATGTTGACCATTTGAAAGCATGACTTCAGTGTTGCACATAATCATTTAATTTTGCGTAATCATACCTATGTTACTGTTTTCTTAAAGTTATTCCTTTTATTTTTGGCTTATATATATATATATATATATATATATATATATATATATATATATATATATATATTTATTTATTTTTTAATATAGAAAAAAATGCATACTGTATAGGTCATTATTTCTATGTAATATATATGTTTTCCCTGTATTATTCTACAACATGGTTATCACCCAGCATTATGATGGTTTAAATACCATGTGAACTCTCTGCTACATTGACACACTGATGCCAATTTTACTGTTATATGCTAAAGCAGGATATCTGATGGTGCTTAATTTTATTTATTTCAAGAAGAGAATTTTACAAAATAATATATTATTACTGCTGGTCATCTAATTGTTTTGGTTCTGTCTCTAGAGATGTTTGCTAATGCAATATGAGAAGCCTTGTAGGAAGGTTTCCTGAAACGTGGACCACTTCACTGCCAGATAAATAAGCAATGTGTTGCAGTCACCTCTAATAAAACACGCTGTTAGTTTGGGGGGAAAGTGGAGGGATCAGAGGTATACATTATAAATGGAGTCATAAGCTCCAGGGATAACCGAATGAAAATATTCAGTGCACCGACAGCCATTGGAGTAACTATAGTTGACATACAGAACTATGGTCTGCAGAGGACTCAGTGGAAATACAACCACCCATAGATTTACAAAACGTATTTTCTTTTTTTATGTGACAATTGAAATTATAGCGATTCACTGCACTGCATATATCATGCAAATATATAGTGATCCTACACAAAAATTCTGGCTATAATGAGCCTGTCATTAACATACATGGTTTTCCAATTTCTGGGTGCCTTTAAAGACTTAAGGAACAGCTTAACTACGGTATGTTGTGCTATTACTTTTAGAAGACCCTTGAGGACAAGCAGTTATTCATACACTGGATGCCCCCTTGAAGACACAGTGATGCTACCATTAGAAGCTTATTTGAAGGCATACAGTGATCCTCCCATTGGAAGCCCCATGATGACACACATTGGAGTTCCCACTGAAGACACACAGTTATCCTCCCATTGGAATCCCCCTTGACAACACAGTTATCCTTCCTCTGTAATCCCCTTGAAGACACACAATTGCTCTGTTAGTAGAGAAGATACACACTCATCCTACCACTATAGCCTTTTGAAGACACTAGATTCCGCTGGATTCTCTCCTAAAGACACATAGTTACCGTATCTTACCACTGGGTGCCACCTTGAAGACACACACTTGTCATAGTTTGTGTCTACTTCAAGTTATGCACTGTGTCTGACTAAAATGGAACTAATATACACAGTGATTAAGGGAACTTTCAAAGATACACGCAACACCTCGAGAGAACCACCAAAACTGCACACTGCGTCTCTGCCTATAGGAAGCCATTAAAAGGATATGTAAGTGACCTGGGTTTCAAATGTTTCCTAATAAACAGCTACTGATTAGTAGAAAAATATGTATTATATTGAAAAGTTTAATGTATTTACATATTTATATGCTAGATACTGATATCGGGATGTGCACACCCATAGGAAGCTTATATAAAGTGTACCCTGCAGGGTACAGTGTGTGACCTCTAAAGGAAATTATGGTTGCTGGGGTCACAGCTGAAATTGCCCAAAAGGAGACAAAAACAGACAGCAACTACCAGATTGTGATACAAATGTTTTAGTCTTTACTTCCTCCTGATTGTCCAAAACTATTTTTCAAATCGTATACCAGTTTAGCGTGGATTTGGAGGTTGTTACTAATTCTCCTCTATCAGATGCACTCATAATCCAGCTCACTTACATATCCCTTTAAAGATATACATACTGCCCTTGCCTTCACTGAACCATCAGCGATATAGGAACAGGTGGTTCCACCCCTACAGACTCGGCCTACTCTCTTATTCTACTTGAAAGTATCTATTGTGATGATGTCACCATCAATCGAATGCAGAAAACCACAACCTCTTGGCATTGCTCAAGAGGTTGCTATGTTAGTGGGAGCAATTACAGAATAATTGCAATCATTTCTTTTTCTAACACTTTAAACATGCCAGTACTATTAGTCATAAATCTTAAGATTATTAATTATATAAATTAACATATCTACAATTAAAATGTATTCTATTCAAATCAGTGCAAAATTAGATGAATATTTAAAGTGCCCCATGTTGTATTACTGCATTAATAATGTTGTGAATCGCAAAGGCAGACCCCAGTCAGTCCACAGAACAAAAAGGTTGACTCTAAACAATATATATTCGACTAGTCGTTTACCCGTCATAAATGATGGTATAATATTACATAAGTCTCTTTCCCGCCCTCTCTCTCCCCTGAGTCTCTTAACCCCCTCTCCCTCCCCTGTGTCTCTTGCCCCCCTTCCTCCCTGTGACCCTTCCTCCCCTCCCACCCCTATGTCTCTTCCCCCTCTCCCTTCCCTGTGTCTCTTTCCTCCCCACTCCCTCCCCTGTCTCTCTCCCCCCCTCATCGCTCCCCTGTGTCTCTTTCCCCTTTCCCCTGTCTCTTTCCCCATTTCCTCTGTGTCTCTTTCCACCCTCCTTCCTCCCCTGTGTCCCATTCCCCTCTATCTCTTTCCCCCTTTCCCCTGTGTCTCTTGCCCCCCTTCCTCCTTGTGACCCTTCCTCCCCTCCCACCCCTACGTCTCTTCCCCCTCTCCCTTCCCTGTGTCTCTTTCCTCCCCACTCCCTCCCCTGTCTCTCTCCCCCCTCATCGCTCCCCTGTGTCTCTTTCCCCTTTCCCCTGTCTCTTTCCCCATTTCCCCTGTGTCTCTATCCACCCTCCTTCCTCCCCTGTGTCCCATTCCCCTCTATCTCTTTCCCCCTTTCCCCTGTGTCTCTTTGGCCCCTCCTCCCTTCCCTTGAGCAGCTGGCGCCTCGCTTTGGGCATGCGCGGCTGGCAATGCGCATGTGATCTGCGGCATGTACAGCTGGTGCCGTGCATGCGCACTGCAGCATGTACGGAAATTTGTACAAATACTTTGTGAAGTGCGCATGCGCTCCCACTGGAGCGTTACGCACACGTCACAAACTATATTAGTGCTACCTTCGAGAAGAAGGTTTTAGACGCTAGTTGTCAAATACTGTGTTGGCTAGTCCAATAGTATGTGGAGGTCCTATCTTTAATTTTTGTTACTAACACAGATAGAAGAAAAAAAAGGATCTCTGGAGGAGTTGTAAGACCAAACTGAAACATGGATACCTTGCTTTCCTTCTGATGCTAACTTCAAACCAAAAAAGCAATCTTCAAAGGTATTGGTGTTCATGTTTGAAAAATGTTGAATGCCTTCATGTTGTAAGAAAATGTCAAATTCAGTCCTGCATAGCTGCCGGTGAATATAAGACTGCTATCACCGAATATGTGCATACATTTCCAAGTCTGTAATAAACTTTTTTTTTTTTTTTCATTAATTCCATCACTTTGGAAGTAAAGTAAGATTTGCAAGTTTGCGAAACGAACTCTCTGCCTCATACTGTATAATAAAGACATTCTGTTTTCACTCGGAGTAAACTTATGTCTTAATTTTGGAACAGTGTATAATGACGTGAAACAGACATCGCTCACTATTGCAGCAGTTTCAGACTTATACATGGTTTAGAAACAAGACAAAGAAGATATACCGGTATATATATTTCACACTGTAAATTTGCAAGAATATATTTTTGAAGTCCGATCAAGTCGTATTTCACAGCAATTTCCGCTAGCAAGTTTAATACACTATATATTTGCTCTATTATATGTGTCTATATTCTACAGGATTTTATGCTGTTACACAGGACTGCTAATAATTTACATTTAAACAGACGTAACATATTTGTATAGGATTCATTCTTAATAGTTGTGAGCATGCGAGTTGTTGCAAACGCTGCGAGCTCGCATAGCGAGCATCGAGGGCCTCAGTTGCTGGCATAGAGAGCCGACGCTCATTGCCACCAACTGCGCACCTCACAACATTTACGGACTTACGACAAAAAAATACGAGACGCGTGACTTAGAAAAAAAATCACTACAACCATGCAAAGATACGACTTTAACGGCCAACCCTCACAAACCTGAAAAAACTAGAAACACAATAAATACACAAAAAAAAACAACATAAAAAACATACTCACACCAAGGGGGGTCACCCAGGACCTCTGCAAGTGAAGTTACACCTCCATTTAAGTCCAAATTCCAGAGTTTAAAGACACGAAAATCTCCCAAGCGAGAGAAAAAATGGCAGCCGGAAAAAAAAATGAAAACGAGGCTACAAGACCCTAAACACGCAAAACACCACCAAGCAAAGACGCATTTTCACAAAACCCGTACGAGCTACAAGATACATCATTAGCAAGGACGCTACATCATACACAGCCGCGTACCACACACATTCGCCGCCATTTTACAACACTAACTTACACAATGCGGAAGTACACAGCTACACTAACGGCTTCCCCTCGCGCATGCAGCCTATTTACACTTCACACTGCACACATTGCTGACACTTACACCTCAGCTCCACAACACTGCAAACCTACATTGTATGCTGCAGGAACATCAAAACAGATTGTCAGCTCTTTAGCATAATGTTTCCTGCATATATTACTTCCAAATAGGTAAAGTATATTCCTTTATTAATGTATTATTTATTTGATTACCATACACCAAACAGCATTAGCTCGCTTACAATTTCATTGCCGTAATTTTTTGACGGCCAATATTCTAGTTCTTAATAAACACGGCAAAACTTAAAATAACTGAACTTTTAATTCCACTGCAGACTGCATGGACCTTGCGTGTTAGTCTAGCGCCAGCAGCAAAACTGCAACTGCATCTAGCAGCCACTTGCACTTTTACTGCTGGCGCTAGACTAACACGCAAGGTCTGACTGCATTTGTGTTAAAGGGACATGGAACATTGTTGTTTTCATGCATTTCTAAGAGCATGTTTTACATATTTACACCCTTGTTTTCATATGTAAAATGTTTAAACAAACCTATTTAAACTTTTTTTTTTTTTTAACTAACAGGAAATGCACAGCGCATACTGTAGCATTTAGGTCTTATTAGCAGACAAGTATGACTCATATAACTCTATTACGGCTCATTGGCTGACAGGGACAAGCCTCCCAGTGCAGCTTACAAATTTGAATCAGTTTATCGTGCTTTGTAAGAATCATTTAAAAAACTAAAACTGTTACACATTTCCCAATACACTCTTCCAACTGGAACTAATAAAATAATGTCGATGTCCCTTTTTACTTTCTTCTGTAACACCCTAAGTAGTGTGTGTCATGGCATTGCACCAGCTGAGTCATGGAGCCATGTTAAGAAATAACTAGACTGATTTGTTACAGGAAGATCCTGATAATGCTGCAATGCTGAATTTCCAGTAAGTTTATATAACATCTGAAGCATATTTTTTCATGCAAAAAAAAAAACTCCAGGGATATTTAAACAAATCTCTGTAAATGCACGTTAGACATATATGACTTTCCTTTCTATTTAAAGAATTTAAGAAGGGAATTTGACCTTAAAAGCTTCCATCCCACATTGAGATGCAAAAATGTAAACATTTAGCCAGTTAAATCCATGGGTGCAGTTATAATACTTGTTTAACATATATGTAACAAGTAAGTGCCTCAAATGGAAGCATGTTTGTTCTGGGGTGAATAAGAGGTTAACAGATGGAAAAACAAGGCTGATCATCTCAGATTATAACACAGTGGCCATTTTAGGAGGAAGGCCCTGAAAAATATAGATTATGTTCCATTATTTCTATAATATACTATCATAGTAAAATAAAAGACATATAAAATATATGTATATCAATCTAGAAGAAGTGTGAGACGGGGGAGAAAATAGTTATAGTTTATCCTGAATAAAATAACCAAATAGCTAATGATAAAATGACATTTTATATGGCCAGACTGAGTTACCATGATATAAATCGGATGGCTATGTAGGGTTTTTGTTGTACTATTAATTAATCTGATGTTAGACATTTTTGGTGACATCATAACTGACATCTGACCACAGCAGATGAAGTCACAGTCTTAAACTGCTCAAGCAGGGAGGGGGTGCAGTCTTAATTATGGTGTGCAACATCAGTTAATTAGGATTTACTGACTCCCATATCTCACTCCCTTCTCCCCCTGATGCCATCACTAGTCATACTAACATCTTCTTTGGAAAATGAAGAATTAACCAGAAAGTGAGTGCTAAATTTAAAAAAAAAATCTGTTAAAGCAACTAAACTTTTGCAATTAATAAATAGCATTTAACTACATCTACTGAGAGCTAATCTATGCATTGCAATTTACACAATAGAAGTATATATTTATTTTTAGCAGTGCAATGTAATTGGTGCTTCTTGTAGACAGCCTAGCTTATTTTCTCTTGCTAACATTTACCCTGTTATTATTACAAGCCTGAATATATAATCATTGACAAAGGCTCTTTAGTTTAAAGCAAAATGCTTTTTGAATGCCACTTTCAGTGCTATACAATTTTTTTGTTATCTGTTGGTAGCAAAACTGCAGAACTTTGCATGATTAGCACTTGATATTAATATTCATTACTGTGTACTGCACTACAAACCATGTAGGTGCTATAAGTGGAAACTGATTATTAGCATTTGAACAAAGAAACTGGATCACATAGTGATTTCCATGACATTAATTGCTACATGCAATGACAATTATGTGATATGGCTTTGTTATCAAAAGAGGATTTGGATGCATCTTTTGTTCTCAATCTAGCATATACCCAAAATAAACACATATAAAAGAATATGCCTGGATCAAGATTAACCCCTTTAGGTTGCAATAGACTACAACACACCATCAGTAGAAAATATATGCAATATTAATTATATGTCATGCATTGCTTTTGCATGCATCATTTAGATTTTGTGGTTGAATGCCCCTTATTAGATTATATACATTGCAGAAATAGAGATGTTTACAAGTGATTGCTAAGCAGATCAACTGCAAATCACTATGTGATTGTGATCAGCAACAGGCTTACAATAAACAGATTTAAAACTTCCCCCACATGCACTATCAACTGGTAGCTTGAGAAAGGAAATGATAATAGCATGATTACCTTGAGAATAAAGGCAGGCATCACTTGCAAGAAGAAGAAAGAAAAAAAAAAAAAAACAATCCAGAAATCACAACAAGGAAAAGGGAAGGGTGCTTTTAATTTCCTGCTTTCTTCTGATGTCTTTAAATTTCTGCAAATGGAAAATCAGCCAGAAGTAATCAGGGAAGAGAGAAAAGTGCAAGGCAGAAAGGTGCCACACCTCCCACTGCTCAGGACTGATGCCCACATTGAGGTTGGTCTCATGCAATCCAGGCAGGGTCTTTTGCCCCCCTTTTGCAGCTAGAGATGGTACCCAGACTTGGGAGAGATGTAGGAGTCTGACTGTCTCTCTCAGCCCCAGTGAGGCTCTGTAAAACAAGAGAAGGACTGTATGTGAGCTACAGAGACACCAGCAAATGAAATCATTAAACCCACTACACATCTGACACTGCATGCTAATAGGACTGGGAGAAAAAGTTACACACAACCCTGCCTGTCCCTTATTCCTGCACCCATCACAACTTGCATTTTATATACAACCCTGGCACATTATTTGAATTGCAATGTTTTTACAATATTGCAAAATCCTGAAAGTACTTGTTTAAAAAAAGATCTATACACCCACCCACCATCAATTATACTCATAACCATACTCAGTTAAGAAATATATTACACTTTTAACAAGAAAGCATTTCTTAATCACACTATAAGAATTCTCATGTATAACTATAGGCTCTTTTTCCCTTATTTGGAGAGATGATCTGCTTACCTTATGTAGAAAGGAGCCCACTTAGTCTTGGTTTAAAGATCCATATGGGTTGTACTGTCCTTATGTCCAGCATGGTCACTTGGTAATCCTGCCATGCTCCTTCCAGCATCCTTTCTTGTGCAAGCAGGTTGAATAATTCTCATGTTTTTTCTCTACTTCTCTCCCCCCACTATATTCTGATTCCTGCAGAGAATAATATGGATTAAAAGGCAGGTGGCGCCCTGCTCTGTTGCAAAATGAGGACCCAATATCTCCTATACACACTGTACAAATACAAGCCTGGGTTTTTTTTACCATTCAATTCAGTCTCTTGAATTCAGCAGAAGCATGTAACAGGTCCATGGACTGGAGAGGAAACAAGGCTGGTATGTTATATCCCTGCCCATCCTGCTGTGGCATCAAGGTTGCCTTTTTGTATGTGTGGCTATTTTTAGGTCCTTTGCACTGTCCTATATCTCAGAGGTGATGCTGTGATACAGATCAACTGTTGGATGAACAGCCCCCACATGCACACTCACATCAACACAGCACAGCATTTCTTTCTTCTCTATTAATAAATGGAGAGAGATTTTAACCCCTTCAAAGCATTGGATGAGTCAGACCCCACTGATTCCTCTCCTAGAATCAGATTGGTAATGTCTTCTGACAATTAAGCAGTGATTTGCATTCCCATCCTCCCCTGGCACAGTCACACAGCTCTGTTATTCACTTATTTTCACAGCCTTCAATTTGTGTGGGTGAAATTATAGTGAGTGTGTGATGCCTTTCAATGCAGTAATAGGGTTATAGGCTCATTCACTACACTCAGCTCAACTTCTGGCCAAGGAAAGGCAGCAAATTGCATTCTATTATTTTTTCCATCTACTTATAAATCTGTCTGTGTATATATATATATATATATTTATATATATATATATATTTATATATATTTATATATATATATATATATACACACACACATAAATTTAATATCTATATATACACATATCTATACATATATTATATAACTGGGCCCAATGTGTCAATATTTTGTGTAGCCACCATTATTTTCCAGCACTGCTTTAACCCTCATGGGCATGGAGTTCACCAGAGCTTCACTGGAGTCCTGCCGGCACTGGGGAGCTACAGTTCATTGAGGGAACAGCGAATGCCAACATGTATTGTGACATACTGAAGCAGAGCATGATCCCCTCCCTTCAGAGAATGGGCCGCAGGGCAGTATGCCAACATGATAACGACCCCAAACACACCTCCAAGATGACCACTGCCTTGCTAAAGAAGCTGAAGGTAAAGGTGATGGACTGGCCAAGCATGTCTCCAGACCTAAACCCTATTGAGCCTCTGTGGGGCATCCTCAAATGGAAGGTGGGGGAGTGCAAGGTCTCTAACATGCACCAGCTCCGTGATGTCATCATGGAGGAGTGGAAGAGGACTCCAGTGGCAACCTGTGAAGCTCTGGTGAACTCCATGCCCATGGGGGTTAAGGCAATGCTGGAAAATAATGGTGGGCACACAAAATATTGACACTTTGGGCCCAATTTGGACATTTCCACTTAGGGGTGTACTCACTTTTGTTGCCAACGGTTTAGACATTAATGGCTGTGTGTTGAGTTATTTTGAGGGGACTGTTATACAGGCTGTACACTTACTATTTTACATTGTAGCAGAGGGTCATTTCTTCAGTGTTGTCACATGAAAACATATAATAAAATATTTACAAAAATGTGAGGGGTGTACTCACTTCTGTGAAACCACTCAGTTCAACTTTTGTGCAAATAAAGGCAGTAAATTACATTTGATATTTTAACACATATGCATAAGTAAAAATACATTATCCATCCATGTATTTATTCATCTATTTTTATTTAAACTATCTGGCTATAATATATATATATATATATATATATATATATATATATATATATATATATATATATATATATGAGTAATGTAAACTGGTTTTAGCAAACGCGATTAGTATTAAGGTTTTTTCTCATCCAGACAGGTTGAGTATCGAAAATGTTGAGTTCCGAAATAGGTTGAGGACCAAGGTATATATACAGGATATAGGCAGATTTACTGATATGTACTTTTAAAATGTGTTGAGCGCCAAATAGAAGAAGCTTCAATCCCAAACACCCACTGTTTTTAAAAAAAATGTAATAGGCCAGACAGAAACCCATAAAGTAATGATTAATCTGCATTGACATGTTTCTGTGTAAGCAACAAGCATTTTTGAATAAACCCAACAACCATTGTATTTTTATAGGGAAATCATTAGCCACTATAGTTGGATGAATTGCTTCCGCAGTTTTGGGTCCAGCCCATTACATTTTACAAAAAAGTTGTCAAAAAAGAGTGGGAGAGAAGCTCTTCCTTTGATTGCTAAGCTTATTAAAAACAGGTTACTGTTATGTGAAAACATTATTTTAGAAAGGAAAAAATATATATTCACAGCCATACTGGATTCACTTTTAATTGGAATTATTCTTTACTGCAGACTATAACAGGATGTGTCTTTGTAAACTAATGAGCATTTGTTAAACATAATGAATGCAGTGGCAGCTGTAAATACCACATTGCCATTATATAGAAACAAATATTCTGTTTATTCAAAGTCTTTCCTCCCCCTCAGTAAGTTGATTACTGGAAACTCATTTGCCAGATTCAAGAGCAGAACAATACATCCATGTCTGTACTATTTTGTTTTTACATTCTAAAACATGTTGCCTATTTTAAACTATTGATCACAGTGGCCCATTAAATATACAGTCAGGTCCATAAAATATTGGGACATGGACACAATTCTATCCTTTTTGGCTCTATACACCACCACAATGGATTTGAAATGAAACGAACAAGATGTGCTTTAACTGCAGACTTTCAGCTTTAATTTGAGGGTATTTACATCCAAATCAGGTGAACGGTGTAGGAATTACAACAGTTTGTATATGTGCCTCCCACTTTTTAAGGGGCCAAAAGTAATGGGACAGATTAACAGTCATAAAACAAACTTTCACTTTTTAATACTTAGTTTCAAATCCTTTGCAGTCAATTACAGCCTGAAGTCTGGAACGCATAGACATCACCAGACGCTGGGTTTCATCCCTGGTGATGCTCTGCCAGACCTCTATTGCAACTGTCTTCAGTTCCTGCTTGTTCTTGGGGCATTTTCCCTTCAGTTTTGTCTTCAGCAAGTGAAATGCATGCTCAATCGGATTCAGATCAGGTGATTGACTTGGCCATTGCATAACATTCCACTTCTTTCCCTTAAAAAAACTATTTGGTTGCTTTTGCAGTATGCTTCGGGTCATTATCCATCTGCACTGTGAAGCACCGTTTAATGAGTTCTGAAGCATTTGGCTGAATATGAGCAGATAATATTGCCCGAAACACTTCCGAATTCATCCTGCTGCTTTTGTCAGCAGTCACATCATCAATAAATACAAGAGAACCAGTTCCATTGGCAGCCATACATGCCCACCCCATGACACTACCACCACCATGCTTCACTGATGAGGTGGTATGCTTTGGATCATGAGCAGTTCCTTTCCGTCTCCATACTCTTCTCTTCCCATCACTCTGGTACAAGTTGATCTTAGTCTCATCTGTCCATAGGATGTTGTTCCAGAACTGTGAAGGTGTTGTTTGGCAAACTCTAATCTGGCCTTCCTGTTTTTGAGGCTCACCAATGGTTTACATCTTGTGGTGAACCCTCTGTATTTACTCTGGTGAAGTCTTCTCTTGATTGTTGACTTTGACACACATACACCTACCTCCTGGAGAGGGTTCTTGATCTGGCCAACTGTTGTGAAGGGTGTTTTCTTCACCAGGGAAATAATTATTCGGTCATCCACCACAGTTGTTTTCCGTGGTCTTCCGGGTCTTTTGGTGTTGCTGAGCTCACCGGTGTGTTCTTTCTTTTTAAGGATGTTCCAAACAGTTGATTTTGCCACACCTAATGTTTTTGCTATCTCTCTGATGGGTTTGTTTTGTTTCTTCAGCCTAATGATGGCTTGCTTCACTGATAGTGACAGCTCTTTGGATCTCATATTGAGAGTTAACAGCAACAAATGCAAATAGCACACTTGAAATGAACACTGGAGCTTGTATCTGCTCTTTGTAAATGGGATAATGAGGGAATAACACACACCTGGCCATGGAACAGCTGAGCAGCCAATTGTCCCATTACTTTTGGTCCCTTAAAAAGTGTGAGGCACATATACAAACTGTTGTAATTCCTACACAGTTCACCTGATTTGGATGTAAATACCCTCAAATTAAAGCTGAAAGTCTGCAGTTAAAGCACATATTGTTAGTTTCATTTCAAATCCATTGTGGTGGTGTATAGAGCCAAAAAGTTTAGAATTGTGTCGATGTCCCAATATTTATGGACCTGACTGTATAATAAAGGAAAAGGTAGTATGCATGTACTAAACCGCAATAGTAAATAATAATATATCCCTACCACTTTGCCATTGCTACAATCCATAGTGAATCTACCATATATAATTGATGAATGAGATGTACTTTAGTTAACATTATGTATATATGGGATTGTTACAGTAGCTTGTTATTTAAATACAATAACCCATAGTAAAATTCACTTCAGGAAATCCCAGCTGAGTGCACATGGATCAATCAAAATGGCTGAGTCACTGGCTGAGTCATCTACTTCTCAAGAAGGGATACCTTGAATATCCAGACTCGCATTGGAGCAAGACGACGACAGCAAGATTTTCTGTAAAAATGCTTTTAGGCTCATGTCTTACACAAGCGGCTAATGTTATTAGTTATACACTTCACAGTGAATAATTCATGAGATATTCAGCATTGATTGTGCAACTCCTTGTGTGGATCAGTATGCTAATTTGTAGCTCAGAGTGCTCAATAAGGATTGGGGAGGGATTTAACTGCATGATAACCTTAGGGAGTTAGCAAGCATACTGTAATTAGTATTCACTCATTTGCATAATAATTTGGCAGAAACAATGCTGATTATCTCAGAAATTATTCACTTTAGTACATTGTTGAACCAGATTTTAAGAATAACTTTAAAAAACAATTTCATTTTGGGGTCATAGAGTTCCTTTAAAGGGTAACTACAAATGAGCATTGCAAAAGAAACGGAAGTGTCACATATTATAATACAAATTATGTGTAAATAAACGTTTTTTTATTCATTTCCATATGGATCAGCTTATCATACCGGGTCAAATTAAGTATCTAAAAGCAAATTTAAATAGGTATTACGAAAAGTTAAAGAAGTTTTAACGTGTTAGATTGCTTAGAAAAGGAAGTTTTAATATGATTGTATTGTAATTTAATGTAAACATACCATGCGTTTAAGACGTGTATGTTTAAAATATTAATATTTTTTCAGTTAAAATTAATTATCTGAAGTTTAGACATTGGAAACAGCAACATAACATAGAGGAAAATGTTTGTTTCAAAGTTGAAGTTATCAGTGATTTACAGTCATTTTGAGAAGTTTTATATATATATATATATATATATATATATATATATATATATATATATATATATTTATTTATATAAAAAAAGCCTTTATGGGCACATTTGCATGTCCCTGCCCATGTTCCCAGAAAGCAGTGCAATAACTGGATTTCTCGGAATTCTGAGTGAGAAATACATTTTTTAACTTGTTTTAGACTTTCAAATGTGAACACAATTGTGCTATTTATTTAATATATATAAATATGTATATATGAAGCTGAATAATCAGAATATTGCAGTGAATAGTGATACCTTTTTTTATTGGACAAACGTATTCATAATAAAGCGATGAGCTTTCGATCACTATTCACTGCAATACTCTGATTATTCCACTGGATTACTGGACATTCATGGTTACCTCACTCTTCATATATATATATATATATATATATATATATATATATATATATATATATATGCACACACATATATGTACTTATAAATATATAAATAAAAATATAGAAATATATATCCCCTTCTGGATCGCTACCTTGTCGTGGTGAAGGGGCTTGTGTACCTCGATGAAGGTGTGAGCTATACCATGTAGGGTTACCCAAGATGGGCAGGTCATAGCAGAGAGGTCAGACAAATCGCTGTCCACTGGAGATGGAACTGGCATCCACTCCAGTATCTTTGCCAAAAAAACATATGGATCAGCATTTACCAGAAAAACAGACAGATGTGCCTGATGTGCTGTGTTAATATGGTCACCGAAAGTCGGACGCGACTGAAGGACTGACCAACAACAAAATTATATTAATATATAATTAATATATATTTATATATATATATATATATATATATATATATATATATATATATATATATATGTATATGTGTGTGTTTAATACATATATATATATATATATATATATATATATATATATATATATATATATATATATATATATATTCCCTGTGGTCTAGTGGTTAGGATTGCGACCTGGGTTCAATTCCAGTCAGAGAGCCAAGAGGTCACACTACCACCTTAAATCCACGCAGGGTTGGGCCTGATCAGTACTTGAATGGGAGACCACCTAGGAATACCAGGAACTGTATGCTTTGACACCCCAGGAGAAGGAACTGGCAGCCCACTCTAGTATCTCTTTCTTGAATACCAAGTGGATCAGCATTATGTGTTACTGTCCAAGAGGTCACGGAGAGCTGGACACGACTAAATGATGCACCCAAACACAGATAGATGGGTGAATAGATATATATTACATAATATATACATTACACACACATATATATATTATATATGTGTGTGTGTGTAATGTATATGCTTTGTATTATATATCTATGTACCCATCTGTGTGTTTTTTTATATATATATATATATATATATATATATATATATATACACATAGATAATATATGATGAGCTAGCTGGTTTCTCTTTAAAATACATACACACAATATTCAGTATATATTGAATTTTCACATATATGATTGCCTATTAGCTTGATTGTTCTTACTTTTATAATATATATATATATATATATATATATATAATTATTATTATATATTGTATTGTATACACGGATGACTGATGATTAGCTATTTGCTTTTTAGATGTGACAGTGCCCAATGACCAAGCACATTATATTGTCATTATGCCTAAAACACAGGCACCATACAGTCTGAAAAGCATCACGCTGCCCTTGGAAGCTAGGTTCTCCCAATCCAGTTCTGTAAGGGTTAACCCACCCCCACTTAAATGTATGAGAGGCTCATTGATGAGTATTTGTTGAGCTGCATATCAATTAACATCCACAAAAGAAAATAACCTGCCATTAATAATTCATGAGATTAATGAGAATGAAAACAACTCAGGTCTGTTATTACATGAATGCACCTATCAGTGGTGAGGAGGAAATGAGCGGCCTAGAGATGGGCTGTGATCCTTTATATAGTGTTCTGTCATAATGAATGAGGAGCTCTTGGTGACTGCTCTAAAGGGCAGGCCGCTATATAATAATGTCTAACTTAAGATGCATGTACACGTTTATACTCGGCTTAATACATGGGCAAAGTGTTATATCAGGTATTAAGTGCACATTACAGCACTTGATGTCTTTTAGACAGCAGTTTTAGATTTATTTTTTTTTTGCTTATATAAACATTACATTCAGTCTGAAGAAAATGGGAGAGGTTTCTTAAGCAATCAGATAAGTGGTGATTGAATGCAATATATTTCAAACATGTATTGCAGCCTCTTATAGTATTTCTTAAAGGAAGATGGAAGGTTTTTAGATTTTATTAGGTATACAGTATAATATACCTTTATATTTACTTTTATGTACTTTATTTTATTAAGAAGTGCTCATGAGCTCTGTTTTTACTTCCTAAAATCAAACAAATAGTACTTGTTTGGGTCTGCCCCCTGTAGCTCATGAAGACACTGGCTGTGCAGTGTCTCATAGTAGCCAATCAGTGGCCTTGTCTCAGCTGATTTATTTGAATGGATCTTTCCTGTTTGAGTACTCCAGCAGTGGCAGCAGCAGTTGCAGCAAGGAGCTGTTAGATGGCGCTGTTTTTAAGCGCTGCAGAGATTGTACACAATTTCCAAGCTTAAACCATTACCCTAACCCTTGCCCTAACCCTAAAGTTATGACATCGGCATCAAAATCTTGGCAGCAACATCTAGCGGATGCTCACCTACACTGGTGCTTCCTGTGCTGGAGGTGTGCCGACATTCTCATAACAGGAAAGGACCCTTTAATTATATTTGGCTGGACTAAAATAATTGTTATCACCTTCACAGGCATTTCCTCCATTGAATGAAAAGAATCAAATAAAAAAAAACTTCTAGGGATGTGTTTAAGACCCATCAGCCCAGCCCACTCCTTTACTATAGGTTGTGCATATGATAAGCAAGGGGTCCCAATACCCTCTTACATAAGGAAAGCTCTATTGGCCCATTTCCTTCCATCTCCTGGTTTGATGGGATGAGGGTTTATAAGGTAAATATGTCCCTGACAAGGTAGTCCATCCCAGCTTCTACTTGACCTAAGCAAGGCCCAGTTGGTATGTGCATATAAGAATGTATACCCCATCACCCATTGAATATAAAATTAGACACAGACCACTTCTTGGGAGATAACTGGCCACAGCGTTTATTGGTAAACACAACATGATGTAATAACCATAACGATAAATAAATAAACATAACCAGAGGGGAGGAGCCTGGACAGAGACCGTACACCCTACGCCCTGAAGCCTCATCCAGGGCCTACCGTGTTGGAACATCCGTACCACCGTAGGGTAGGATCTCCCCCATTTTCCACTGTCCCGGCAACTCCCCTCACCACCCGCCACAGAGAAGATCGCATAATATCTTTGCGGATTCGACTCCCCCCACCAAAAAAAACACCATGGCCAGCCACATACCCTCCTAAAACAGCACTCCACTCTCCAGCTCTGGGCTAAGACCGACAACCAAGGCCACTCGCCCGCATGGTCTGCTTTACTAATAGCCCATGCTATTTCCGCCCGATACCTTCCAATTCTCAAGACCTCCTTCTCCAAAAGCCCATAGGGCTGTTACTGTAGCTGCTTCTGCACCAAGCGAGTGGGCAGCAAGTTCCATGCGGAATATGCCCAAATGCTGCTGGCAATCTCCAACGTTGTAGAATCACACATAGAGAACCAGTCCCATTTCATCAAGGGAAGGTGCAAACCAACTTCGTGATTGGCTGAACCAAGAGAGCCGTAATCCAGGAAGGGGGAGCAGTCAGCGTGCCCAACACACTGTAACTACCTCCTTTCCCCGCCTGCTCAACTTGGCTGTCGCTGCCACATGGTCACATGATCACCCTGGATCGCCAGACCAGTCACCTGAGGTCGACATACCTTGTCTGTTTACCAACCAAACTCCTGCTACCATCCGACCAGCGGAAGGAGATGGCCGCACAGAACCGCAAGGATTTAGACTTGTCACAGACCTCTTTCCATAACCGCAGTAATCAGCCATATGGTCATATGATCACCCTTTGGATCCCTAGACCAGGCACCTAAGGTCGCCCCACCTTGCCTGTATATTAACCAAACTCTCACTACCGGCACACCAGCGAAAAGGAGAGATGGCTGCACAGCCCGCAAGGCTTCGCCCTTATCACAGACCTCCTTCCCGAACAGTGGTATCTCCGGCCCTTAGGAAAAGGCTACCAGTCGCCTGCTGTCCCTTTGCCATACCTCCTGTTCGCCTTTACGATCACCCTTTGGATCCCAAGACTAGGCACCTGAGGTCGCCCTCCCTGCCTGTATACTAACCAAACTCTCACTACCGGCACACCAGTGGGAAGGAGAGATGGCTGCACAGCCCACAAGGCTTCGCCCTTATCACAGGCCTCCTTCACGAACAGTGGTATCTCCGGCCCTTGGGAAAAGGCTACCAGTCGCCTGCTGTCCCTCTGCCATACCTCCTGTTCGCCTTTACGATCACCCTTTGGATCCCAAGACCAGGCATCTGAGGTCGCCCTCCCTGCCTGTATCCTAACCAAACTCTCACTACCGAGCGGGAAGGAGAGATGGCTGCACAGCATACTATATGCTCCTCTATCCGTACTGAGCACAGGGTTTTCAACAACGTAGTCCTGAACAAGCAATTACATACTGAGAAACAGCCTGCACCACCACTGCAATCACTGCCTACTCTACTTACTGCCCTTCGATCCACTGCCAACCAGCCGTGTATAACTCTAGCAAGATCTACGAAGCCAAATACCTTACAGCACATACCTATCACAATAGCTTATGATACCACCTTGAATGATCAAAACCGGGTCCTCCATTTTTGGAATGTTGTTAATGCTGTATTTTCCCTTGTTTTTATCCCCTGTATTGCGCTACGGAATATGTTGGCGTGTTACAAATAAAAGTTAATAAAGTTAATAAATGATCAAAGCGTGATACAACCGCCGGGGATGACAGGAGTGACAGCCCTTGTTGCATATAGACCAAAAAAAAAAAACACCTCTGTAATAACCCATATATACTCCTCAGTCTGCACGTTGCCAATCCCGGTACAAAGAGTTAATAATATCCTGGAACTCACCTGGAAAAGCATACAATACCCTCTGCTTTATGACTATTACCAGATATCAAGCGTTAGCGCCCCGCCAGCACGACCCCTAATCCGTTAATCCGAGACAAATTTCACAATCCCTTATACATATCTCCATTACCATACAAAATAAAAAATATATACATGTGATAGACCAACTGAACACGCACACCGCTACCCACCAAATGGCGCAATCATGGTTTACAATCTTGCATCTTGCTGCATAACCTACACTACCTCTAACCAGCCAGACCAGGGGCCCGACGCAGGTCCCCAGATGCCGTTACAGCCAGATTTAAAAAGAGCTAGGGCATAGCATCAATCTGGGCATGTCCTTGATGACCGCTCCTCTTACCATTCAAAGGATGTATAATACCTGCTCACGACCGTTTGAGCGTCATACCATCGCGTCTTACAAACTGCAGAGGATTATAAGACGAACCAGGACGAAAACCTCAAGATAGGATACCACTAAGCAGGACCCTCCACAGCAGGACAAAAGTTGACCTGTATATGAAAGAAAAACTGCTACCAGCGGATCCAATCCTTTTTTTTTTTTTTTTTTTTAAATATATGTCAAATATAATCATTTTATTTTATTTTTAATATTTCAATTCAGAACATAAAGAAATCAGAGATATCAGTAGAAGATTCATGTTGTTAATTATTACATTCTGTATCTAACCCCAAACTTTGCACAGTGGAAACATGGCCAAAAATGTGACTCCTCCCCCTGGCTGAGCCTACTGACCATGGGCCCTATGCTAATTCCCTATATCACAGTTTACATCATGTTTAAAGTCATTTTGCTAGCTATTAAAGGACCTCCTAAATAATTAACCCTTGCCACAGGGGCCCCGATTGGGAACCCCTGGCACTAACATTAACTCCATACTGCAGGGGGTCTGGATCGGGACCACCTGTAACCTATCATTAACCCTCATTCCTGTATGGGTCCTTAAATATTAACCCTGCATCACCCATGGGGGTCTATACAGACTCTCATTGATCCCAAATTAATCCCTTATCATTTATGGGGGTTTATGCAGACCTCCATAGAAAAATAATATAACACATTAAGTGCCATGAGGGTCTGCCAGTTACAAAAAACAGTACACTATACTACTCTAATAAAATTGTCACTAACATTAACCCCCATGCTGCAGGGAGCCCCGATCGGGACCACCTGGAATGTAACATGAATCCTTATGCTGCAGGGGGCCCTATTGGGACCCCCCCCAGCACCTAATATTAACCCCCTCCAACCGTAGGGGTCCTTAAATATTAACCCCTTATCACCCATGGTGGATTATATAGGCCCCCATGGAAAAAATATTTAACATATTAAGTGGAGGGTCACTACAAAAATTAAACCTAATTAATTACATAAAAATAAACCAAATTAAGTCAAATGAAACCAAATTAAATACAATGAAACCTAATTAAATAAAATGACACCTAACTTATTGCTAAAAATTAAAAAACATAAATTAAAAAAAAAAATATGACATAAAATAAAAAAGAATATTTTTTTTTTTATAAAAGACTTATAATTTAAAAATAAATAACAATTAAAATAGTATGTAGATGGGGTGATTGGGGAAGGGAATTCCCTGGGATTCCCTCCAGTGGTTATTTAAATGGAAGAAAACCCCAGTGTATGACGTTCTGATTTTCTATTGGCTCCTTGAGCCGTGTCTCATCCGTAAAGCTTGGCTTGGGTACTCCCTAAACTGAAATCTCATCCAGACTTTATGGGTGTGGGTTGAGTGCCGGGAACTAAAGATTAACATAAAGATCTAATGCAGGGGAAAAAAATCTCCCGCAGGCGATTTCCGGCTATACCGCAGTTTAAACTGCGCTGGCGTAGAATAGGGCTCCATGTCAATACTGTCCTTGTTAAAGGGCCACTATTGAAACCTTGAGTCTGACTAAGAGCATGACTAAACAGGAAAAAAGTCAGAAAGTTACTTTTAAACTAGACAAAATGCTGATGTCTGTGCTTGACGCTGGATGCATCTGGGACAGTGAGGGGGAAATGGTGCGGTACCCATGTCAATCTTACTTAATTATTTAACAAAAGCTCTGGACTTTTGATTATTCCCTCATACAGACCACTCCTTCACACACCCATCACCCAGCTCTCAGGATGAGATGCAACAAACACAATATGTATTCCTGTTCTGGTACATACTTGACAAAGACGTGTCTTTTTTTTTTAACTGCATTGTTTCTTTAATTGCTCCAATCAGGCTCTGCAGGACCCTGGAGGCATCCATGATACGTTGGTGGAGGATGCGTGTGTCAGCACGATACTTACATTACCACAGAGCGGTGGTTGCATCCATTATTACAACATCCTGTTTGTAGGCCAGTGAATGGGCAAAGGTGTGGTGTCAACTCCAATCTTATCCAGTTATCAAATAAAGGTTCGGGACTTGCCTGTTCCCATCTCTTTTTTTTTTTTTTTTTTATTCCTTTTTTTATTTTCAAATTAGGATATACAAAACAACAATATATCAAAATACATTCTTGTCAACTTTGTTACCTAGTTAAACAATCATTTACTTAAAACCATATCAGCATTCACTCCCTTTTCACATTCTGGAAGATCTGCGCTATTACTGGTCGTTCAATAATTCCTGTCCCATACTCTCCACTTAAGAGGGTCTGTTCTGATTAACCCACTTTGTATATAGTTAACTTCTAACTCTCTAATATGCTTTATTTTCCAAATAATATCAGAAAATATGGGAGGGGAACTATCTTTCCATTTCTTTATTAATAGATTTTTAGCTATTGAGAAGATAATAATCGCAACTGCTCTGTTTTCAATAGCTACCTCACTTGGAAACATATGTAGAATGCTACATTCTCCCTTAAAAGGGAGTTGATTCCCTGTTAGCTTGTCCAAAAGTTCGTAACAACTTTCCCAAAAATGTTTTATCTTGGGACAATCCCATAACATATGTAATAAATTAGCCTGATTACCGCATTCTCTCCAACACAGTTTATCTGCAGGGGAGTGTGAAATTTGTGCCATTTTCACAGGGGTCATATACCAGTTATTGATAATTTTAAAAAACGATTCTCTGTATGCTGTTTGTTTGATAAATCTGTTTGTCCATTTTAATGCTGTATCCCAGTCTGTTTCGTCTGTTTCTAGTTTTAGGGTTAATTCCCATTGGATCATACCATTAGATTTGGAGTGCTCTCCGGCTGATCTTATGATGTTAAAACATTTAGATACTAGATGTTTATTCTCGGATTTAAGGAGGATTTTTTCCATGGGATTTAATTCTTTATTATTTTGAGAATTTACCTTGGTTGTATCACAGGAAGTTCTATATGCTAACCATCCTTCTCCTGAGATCCCAAACTTTTCTTTAATTTGTTCAAAGGGGGCGATCTGCCCGTTAATCACTGTGTCTCTTATCCGACTAAGTCCTTTCTTCTTCCAATCTTTCGTAATATTTTTCATATTTAAATGTATTATCGAGTCTAACGGAGTAATGATACTACCCTTAGGAATTAATTTATATTTCCTATTAATCTGTCTCCAATTTTTTAAAATTTCTTTCATAATAGTTGATCCTGCGGCTAGATCCTTAATGGCTGGTTCTACCCCAAAAACTAAAGCTGATAAATGGTGATTTAAATTTAAAGCTTTTTCTATTTCTATGCATGGAAGTATCTGTGATGTTTCTAACCATTTCAAGGTGTGTACTACACAATTCGCCTCCTGGTATGGTTGTACTAAAGGGTAAGCGATTCCTCCTTTTAGGAAGCTTCTTCCCATAGTTCTTTTTTTAACTCTTATATGACTGGAGTGGTGTATAAACACATCTATTACTCGTTGTAACTTGTTCAACCAGCCCCTGGGGATCTTATAGGGGATACACCTTAAAATGTAATTTAATCTGGGAAGTAGCATCATTTTAACTGCTGCCATTTTACCTGAAAAAGAGAATCTATTTTTTCGCCAGTTATCTGTAATGTTCCGAAATTTAAACAATAAATCTTTATAGTTTCTATCTAATGTGTTCTGTATGTTTCCCAGGAAAATAATTCCTAGGTGCTTAATTGAGTCTGACTCCCAGTCATACCGATAATTGCTCTTTAATTGTGATTTCTGTCTCTTAGAGACATTAAAGCAAAGTATTTCAGATTTCCTATAATTTAATTTATAATAAGACACTCTACTGTATTTATCTATTATTTTTGCTAAATGATAGAGAGATTCTTCAGGACGCGTGAGAGATAGTACTACATCGTCTGCGTATAAACTGATTTTATGTTCCTTCTCCCCCACTCTGATCCCATAAATTTGAAGGGATGACCTGATAGCTTCCGCCAGAGGTTCTATCATTAGTGTAAACAGAGTGGGGGAGAGGGGACAACCCTGTCTAGTGCCATTTGTAATTCCGAAGTGATCTACCTTAACCCCTATCCCAGTTACTTCTGCTGTCGGGGATCTGTAAAGAGCTCCTATTGCCTTAGCCCCAAATTCTCCGAAGCCAAATTTAGACAACACCAATTTCATGTACTCCCACCCTACTCTGTCAAACGCTTTTTCCGCGTCTAAAGACAAGAATAGGGTGGGGGCACTATTTAGTCTTGCAACTTCGGCCAAATTCATAAGTTTTCTGATATTCTCTGTTCCCTGTCTACCGGTCACAAACCCCATTTGTTCTATTGCAATTAATTTTCCTATAAATTTTTGTATTCTAAGACTCAAAATCTTTGCATATAATTTAGTGTCTGCGTTTAAAAGAGAAATCGGTCTGTAATTTGAACAGGATTGTGTATCCAAATTGGCCTTCGGGATCATAATCAATGCTACCTTTGTCATTTCCGCTGGAATAGTTCCCGACGTTTTAATTTCATTAAATACTTCAGTAAGATGGGGACTCAGAGTTTGTGAAAATGTTTTATAGAAAAGATTAGTGTATCCATCTGGACCTGGAGATGTATAAAGTTTTAGTTGGTTAATTACTTGTAGTACTTCCTGGTTTGTAATTGGGTTATTCAATTCTGCTAGGTCCTCTGAAGATACTTTGGGCAGTTGTATCTCATCTAAAAATGCTTGAATTTCTTCAGCCGCCGGTTTGCAAGGGGGGGCTGACTTTTCCAAATTATAGAGTTCCTTATAGTATCTAGTAAAGGCTTGTCCAATTTCCTGGGGGGAAGAAATATATCTTCCTTCCTCCTTAATAACTGTTATTCTTTTTTTTTCCTTTTTCTTTTTTACTTGTAAGGCTAATAATTTGCTGTTTTTATTGTTTTGATGATAATAAGTTTGTTGGTAGCGCCATATTTCTCTGTCTGATCTTAATTGATTGATCTTATTTATTCTGTTTCGTATTATTTTAATCTCTACCATTATTTGTTGTTGTGGATCTAAAATGTATTTGGATTCCAACTTATTTAATTCTATATATAACTCTTTTAACGGGGTTCCTCTTTGTTTAATCAATTGTGCTTTAAGTTTAATCATAAGCCCTCTTGTAAAAGCTTTTTGAGTGTTCTAAGTCGTGCAATGTGAAGGGACCGAGTGAATATTTATCTTAAAAAAACTCTCTATTTCTTTGTTTAAGTACTCTTTATTTTTCTCCATTCCTATTATCATATCGTCTAGTTTCCATTGTGGTCTATCCCGTTTTACTTTATTAATTTCTATTACTAACGTCGTGTGTGCGTGATCCGAAGTGACAATCTTACCTATTTCGGTGTGCGTGATCTTGTTTATAATTTGAGAGTTTACCAGTGTTAAATCTATTCGTGAGTATATATTGTGTGGATTGGAATAAAAGGAGAACTCCTTTTGGTTTGGATGTTGGACTCTCCAAGCATCAAATAAATGCTTTTTAATAATCCATTCCGTGAATATCTGCGCTTCTTTATTTACTTTACTTAAATTTTTATGTGCCGGTTTTATTGACCTGTCTAGATTTGTGTTTGGAATCAGATTAAAGTCACCTGCTATCACCAGCGATCCCTGGGCGTACTTCTTTATCAAATTGCCTATTAGTTTTAGAAATCTTACTTGTTTCTCATTTGGCGCGTAAATATTTATTAGTGTAATTTCCTGTTTATTAATCTGACCCTTCCATAGGATGTATCGGCCCTCTGGGTCTATTATTAATAATGTTTCTGCTATTTCTAAATTATTAGAGAAAAAGATTGAAACTCCCCTCTTTTTCTTTTCTCCTACTGAATGATGACTGCAATCAAAATCCCCTGTCGCGAAACCTGGAATCTTGGTTTTCCCCCAGTGTGTCTCTTGTAGCAATATCAAGTCTGCGTTCTCTTTTCTACAATGTCTGAGGACAGTTTTCCTTTTACTAGGAGAATTTAAACCATTTACATTCCAACTAAGTATTTTTATGGACATTAATTACAAAGCAGTAAATTCTTATTGACCCTTTATCTACAGCTACAATATCTCCCCTTGTGACTTTGTCTACCCAGAGTGCCAGATCTTCCTTACTTCCATTCATACAATTAGAACAGAAGAGACCTTTCCAAACATCTGTTCAGCAGGGAATCGACCGTTGTTTAGAAATGGTTGGCGGATTCATTTGGAGACAACGGTAACTTTTAGAGATCTTTCCATTCTTATATCTTGCCTTGTGTTTATACCTTCTTTATCGACATACCATAATTTAGCACCCTCTATGATTTGTATTCTAATTTTAACCCCTCTCTGACCCTCTCCCTCTTTCCATTCCATCACCGCCCTCCACTACCAATTTACCTATTCACATTCTTTGATCGATTTATACATTATTCCTTACACAAACCCAGGATGACAGTAAGGGGATAGCAAAAGTGAGAAACACCTAAAGGAAATAGGAGGAAGTAACAACAACAAAAAAAAAAAAGGAAAAAGGAAAAAAACATATCGGCTTTGTTTGAATTGTCCCTTAGTCTGACAAAGTCATTTCTTCCTCTGCCAATCAGGCATGGGGACTTGCAGGTCCATTGCAGGATCTTTCGGATCCGGGTTGTTAAGCTTACTAATACTCAAAAAGTCTCGGGCTTCTGCCACGGTCTTAATCTTATGCCAAGTTGATCCTTGTGATACCAGTAGACCTACTGGGAAGGTCCATTTGTAAATAATGTTGCTCTTTCTTAAGGTTTGTGTTATGAAGTTAAACTCCTTTCTCTTGCTCATTGTGCCTTTTGAAAGATCTGCAAATATTTGAATATTTTCATATGGCTGTCCGAATGTCTTCATCAAGTAACTTGCTTTCGATATTGCTTCTTTTGTAGATGTATGATGGATTCTTACTATCACATCTCTGGGATTTTTATTTTGTAAATAGCTTGGGAGCGGGATTCGGTGAATTGTATCCAGTTTTGGATCCAGCTGCGAAAAATTAGGAGTAACTTTGGTAAACAGTTCCAAGATGTATGTTGGGAGATCTTCTCTTTTAATGGCTTCCGGTATACCTCTTATTCGCAGGTTATTCTTCCGAGCCTTATCTTCCATCCTGTTCATCTGGTCATTCAATATTGAGATTTGGCTGGCCATTTTTGATGACTGTTCCAAAATCATATTGTGATCAATGATCAGTTTGTCAAATTTATCTTCCAAATCCGCAGAACGGCTGTTTACCTCTTTTATTGATTTTGCATTTTCCATTATTTGGTTTTTAATTTCAGCAAAAAATTTTTCTTGGAAGTTCTTCAAAATCTCCTTCATTTTGTCTGTGGTGAGGAAATGTTCCTCTTGTTTTTCCAGCTCTTTACTTGGTACCTTTGTGTGAGAAAGAGGAATGCTTTGCTCCAGCACTTCTTTCGGAGTGTGTTTTGGGAGGGACGTTGTAGAGCTTTTGGGGGTAAAAAAGGGAGATGGCTCTGCGGTTGGGCTTTTCCTGGTTTTGGATTTGTTTTTGGCCGCCATTTTCTTTACTTTTATAATGTTCTAATTGCCCTAAAGGTTGTTACTTCCAAGCCCCCTTTTTTTTTTTTTTTTTTCCTCTCTTTCCTTCCCCTTTTCTCTATCTACTTGTTCCTTTCTTTATTATTTCCTTTCCACTTCTTTCTTATTTCTCTTGTTATCTTTTTTTTTTTTTTTTTTTTTTTTTTTCTGTCACGGATTTTTTTGTTACGGTTTATTCACTCCTTGTGATACCCGTGCTATTTTAATTAGAAGTGCTGTTTAGCTTATTGTGCTTCCACAGTCTTAAGGATAGCTGAACCCTTCTATCTTTCAATAGAGAGTACGCTGTTTCTTTTATGACTGTTACTATTATGGCGCCTCTGAGGGATATTCCCTTAATCTGGTCATAGAGGGTTCCCGTTATTTTTACCAATTAGCTTCTTTTCATTTGCCGGAGCTATCCTCCTAATAGATTAGATTCTTCCGGTCTTCTAAGTTCCAATATGGGAGATGTTTATATTGGAGCAAGGGATTATATCCCCAGTCTGCTGCTCCTATTGCTTTATTGCTAATGGTTCTTTTCTTCCTTTTAGCGGGTATCTTATACCTTTATGACACCTTTGGTATGTTGGAGCTGCGTAGCCGCCAGCCTCAGGGGTTCTGAGTTAGTTAGCTGTATTTGCTTTAATTATACCCGTTGCTTTATAATAATTACACAGTTCTTTTCCAGTATTACAGCATTAGCATAAACAGCTCAGTACAGCAGATACCACAGTATACTCTTTCTAATGCAGATAAGGTAAGGTTCAAGGGTGTAAGGGTATATTCCCTTATTCCTTACCTTTCTGCCTTGGTGCGCCGGTGAGCTTCTCAGGGGTCTGGTTCCTGGCGTCCCAGGGCTGCTCTGCCCACTTCTCCTCCTGTGGCTTCCAGCAAAGCCCTCTGCTTTGAAAAGTGCCTTCTTTAGAGGGTCCAGCACTCTGTCCGTTCTTTAGGGCTTAGAAATGCCCCTTTGTCCTTCCCTGGTCAGCTCTCCGCTCCTGCACGATGGTATTGCTGTTAATTCAGTGATACAGCGCTAGCTCGCGCTTCCCCTGGGCTGGAAGGCTGCTTCCAGCTCCCTGCTCTCGCTGCGTGACGTCACCCGCCGTCTCCTCCGCTGCACGCCGGCTTTTCGCGGCTACGGCTCCATTTCCGGTTCTGCCCCACCAGCGGATCTAATCCATCTGCTACCCTGCCAACACTATGGAAGAACATGCCTGTGCAGAAAACAACTGAGACAAAATTTACATTTAAAAAAACACTTGTCCACCTTTAACATTGGTAGCCTAGAGCACCTATGTCTATATTATCAGACGCAAACACCTCTACTATAACTTGGAATGGACCAAACACCTACCCTAGACCCACCTTCAGGAGTCAATATAACCACCCAAGACCATAGCGGATAAGGCATAAGAGTAAACCGTGGAGGAGTATACGACATACCCAAAAAGGGATAATTCTGCTGGAATGCCACCCGGCCTCCTTCCAAATCCCACTACAAACCTGAAACTAGTGGTATGAGAACTGTCTACCTGATCAATGGAACCCACGACGAAAGAGATGAAGAACGGGGAATGAGTAACCTACGGCACAGAACGGTAATGCGATAAAATGGTAAAGCCTCCCAGCATACCGGGAGGCCTATACCCCTAACGTACCCTAGAACCACAAGCACAACCCTGCCAGGAACATGCAGGAATGACCCCGCAAGACGGCCAAGATGAAAATGATACCAAGGAGAACGAGTACAGGCAAATAGATTTACCCCATATAACTAACCTCCCGGGGACCGCCTATGAAGGGAACTCAGTCCAGACACCGATCCCAAGCTGCGACCAACAGCACAATAACCTAACTATTATCAAACATACCTGGCAGGAACCTACACAACAAATACTTGCTATGCCCAAGCCATCAGACCCCAAACTCCCCACTATTGATATGGACCTCTATAAAGTAGACTGTTTATAAGCAGCCCCAATACCCCGATGTCAAGGCGGTAAGTATAATAAGCGCGCAATGTCACTAAACAAGCTGGGCACCAACCCGTCTAAGGAGGACACTATGGGGAGGAATTGGCCCTATAACTTTCTAAGGCCTCTCTGATATATAGGCTTATGGCCCCAATATGCCAAGCAGTTCCATAAGGGTGGTCCACTGATAAGCGCTGTACCTAGTGCAGTTGCAGCAAGAACAACCGCAAATCATATGATCATTCCAGACCGCAACTGCTACAGTCCAATCTCACTATAAATCGCCTGGTGTTCAACCCCTTAGACTGCAATTGGAGAAGCCAACTGCCAGCGCCAGAATTAAAAGTCCTATCTGTCCCCCGTAACTCCAGTTATGAACACACTATTATACAAATAACGCAAGGGAAAATTTATGTAAGTATTAAATAATCACACAACGTCCTCAGACTCGTAGATAATAATATGAAATAGATTTATTGCGGATGAAAACCGCAGTATACAGAATATGTCAATATATATAACAGCAGTCCCCTAGACTTGACTATCATATTGACAGAGAATGCTGCTATTAATGTGACCAAGTGCTGCTTACCTACACTGCAGCTCCCAGACAGCATGGCAGCCTGAGAGGGAAGGAAGGCCTGGGGACATCACCAGGAGTCCCAGCACACAGCAAAATGGTTCACACAGCCTTCACTAATATGATAATGTGCACTCTGACCACCCCACACAATCTATACACAAACATATATACAATACCCAAACATATGTACCCATACAACAAAACACAATACACATATGAAATACACACAACACATATACACAATGCACATGAACCAAACAATGCCCATACATAACCAATATACCTACAAAACAAATATACATACATATAAATATATCCAAATACATACATATATAAATATATCCACATATAGATACATACATAAACAAGCACATGTATATCCATATACATAAACACAGAACCAAAAGCACACATATATCCAAATACACATCTATATATATATATATATATATATATATATATATATATATAAAAACATACATATACACCCACACACATGTATAATTGTATAATATATAAGCCTACTACCGAGTTATATAATGCAGTTCATAATACATGCTGCCTTGATAGCAGGGACACAGCTTACCCTCCCCAGCACACCCAGAGACAACACAGCTGCAGCAACCAGATCTGTGGCCTGAACCATCTCAGCAGTGCTCACATCAGTGCCCCCCAGCACTCACATAGCTTATGACAAGGAGCACTAGCAGCTCCATCCTCTTCCATGGCTAGCTAGGGGCCAATCCCTCATAAGTGCCCCCAGCACTCCACCCTGTGCTCCCTAACACTCTGGAGGCCATAAACAGGAGCTGCACTAGCAGCACATCTGCTCCCATGGCTAGCTGGGGGCAAACTGGTGGAAATTGGCGGCAAAAGCCTATAATGGCTCCACCTCCCCCAGCTAGCCACCTCCTGCCCCTCCCAGGTCCTGCCAGGTCAGGTGGCCCCTCCTTCCAAACCCAGGCAAGCCTGAGGTGGCCTACGGGCCCTTCAATCCTGGTGGACAAGAATGGGTAACCCGTCCCATGATACCACTAAACTAGCTTTAACGTTTCCCTCTAGCCTCTCCTACCTGAAAGCGCTAAAGGGGGCTCTATATTTACCCAACACTTACCCTTAAATTGCATTACAACCCTACATTAAGGTATAGTAGCGACTGACCTAAAGCGGAGGTTACTACCCCCTCCCCAATTTAACTGTTGGGGTGCGGACTACTAGCCTATGTGAAGGGGGATTTCTTACCCCCCGCTTCCCCCGAAATGTATACAGTATATCTATAACATTAATAAAATTGTATGTAGAGATTACATAAATAATCCCTCTGTAAACACATTTTATAATGATATAATGGGATCTATCCCTCTTTGCCTGAACATTTCTTCTGCAGCACTGACAGCTGCAGTTATAGGTGCCATCCACCAGAGGGCGCTGTGAGTTTTCAAGTTCCCAGGAAGGCAAAGAACTATTCTCCCCTCCGACGTGGGGCAACTCGACGGCGCTGATTCAACAGCGAGGCCATCGCTATGTTCGTCGTGGGCACTCGTCCCCCCAGGGCCTCGGGCGCGCCTCTCATAGCTTAAGGCCTCTTTTGTTGGCTCGCTTTATATGCTAAAATCAGCAGGGCCATCTGTCGGCCGGAGGCGGAACTGCAGCTTTCAGATTTTGCGATGGTGAAGAGGGAAAGGACCGTATAATGATATGGGCCACCATAAATCACTTATAGAACATTCTTCAAAACGTCAGACATAATAATTATAATCAGCGCACAACGGGGGAGACTCATTAAGCCTTTCAGGGCATGCAATCTGCATCACTGTGCTCTATTAAATATGGGGGAAATTGCCATCATACCGCTTCACATCCATTCCCAACCCCTGCAATAGCTTAGTGAATCACTCCTAATAATCCCTGCCAACAGCTACTGCATATTGTAGTGCTTCATGTGTTATTTAGAAGCGGATTAACAATAAAATAAAATAAAGAGTGTAGCTTTCAAAACTCACTGTTGAAGCAGAGACTATTAGAGATGGAGCCTCACTACCATCTATTAGGCGTCCATAAGGAGGTTGTCATAAGTATCTTTCTGACTGCTGTATTTTTTCATACAGTGGTCGCTGTATCTGCCCAGGAGGCTATCGTGGCATTGAAGGGAAGGGTGAAGGGAAGTAAATCTGTTGAAATCTTAATCTTAGCCACCATACTTGTGGCTGGTAGTGTAGGGCTGCATTTAACCTCCCTGCAACCTTGTGCCAATTTCAATCACCCCACAGGGAAACTGCAATGGATGGTACATAAACTTGGAGGAGAGACAGAATAGGAGGAGGATAGATAGAATAGGAGGAGGATAGATAGAATAGGAGGAGGATAGATAGAAAAGGGGGAGATGGAAAAGGGAGAAGTGAGAGGAGGAGGAAAAATTGATAATATACAGGGTTTATTTAGAGAGTAAGGGGTATACAGGGATGGGTAAGTTCGGTCCTGGAGGGTCCCCACACACAGGCCTGGATTTGAGGATATCCCTGCTGCATACAGGCAAGACTATATCTTCTTCAGTCATCCTGCTTGACTCACCTGTGCACAGAAAGAAAACCCGCATATCCAGGCCTATGTGTGGCCCTCTAGGACCGAACTTGCCAACCCTTGATATAGAACAGGGGTCTCCAAACTCAGTCCTGGACGGCCGCACCCAGGCCTGAATTTGTGGATATCCTTGCTGCAAGCAGGTGAGACTATTGCTTCTTCAGTCATCCTGATTGACTCACCTGTGCACAGAAAGGAAATCCTCAAATTCAGGCCTGGGTGCGGCCCTCCAGGACCGAGTTTGGCAATCCATGATATAGAAGGTGATGATGGGGAGAGGGAAGAGATAATGGGATTAAAGGATACAGGTATGAAGAACTTACTTATATACACACCATTAGAGTATAAATAGACAAGAAATATATCATAAAGGTAGTTTTCAATGATCTACTACACTGCTCACTAGATAAGTAATCAGATTACAAGCTATCAAGTGCTCTAGCCAGATTTTCTACAAAATATAAGGTTTTCATTGTTTTACTAGAGGTTAATGTTAGCTTGGTACAAACGTAAGGCTTTTCCTAAACTAGAGTAGTCATATAAGAGAAAGATAGGGGAAAGGATCAAATCAAGGGGTGAAGGGAGGGGAAGTGAGTGGAGAAAGTGGAAAATAGGTAGGGATATATAGAGATAGAAAAAGAGAGGTGACCTAGGGGTAGTTGACGATGAAAACATGAAAACATAGATTTGTAAGCATATAAAAAACAGGAAATACTAATTTAATCAGCCCAATATACCTACGCAGAAACTTGATTCAATTAATCCTCAAGATAGATTTATGTAACAGGGTCTTCAAATATTCAGATTTTCCCAAAACATGTTTCCCTCTTCAAAATCTGACAGCTGCAATCCTGCCGCCAACCAACAGATGGCGCTGCCGATTTTCATATAAGGCCGACAAAAGAGGTCTTGACCTATGAGAGGCGCCCGAGGCCCTGGGGAGCCGAGTGCCCGCACCAAACATATCGATGGCCTCACTGTCGACTTAGCGACCTTGAGTTGCGCCACGTCAGACGGGAGAATAGTTCTTTGCCTAACATCAAACATGACGGCGCCTGAAAATTGACAGCACCCTCTGCCGGATTGCTCCTGTAACTGCAGCTGTCAGTGCTGCCGAATACATGCGAAGGTGAAGAGGGATAGATTCCATGTTTTATGCACATAGCTTACACAACTGCTACTATGGCTAGTTTGGTAATTACTTGACAAACCAACGTCTTTTTTCTTGAACTGCAGTGGGCCTTTAAGTTACCCTGATTTTATCCATAAATTAAACACAAAAACGTAGTTCCTTTCCTAAATTAACATGTCCTTTTTATAGCTTACTTACATGTGAACATTTGGGCCTGATGATCATTACCATAACAATAGAAGCAGATATAAATGCACACACTGGCATCTTAAACACAGATAAAAATACACTTTTTAGGTCATACTTGAAGCTTTTATTTGTCACTTAGAGGAACCGAAAAAATAAACCAAATAAAGAGATATCAAAAAGTACAAGCCTTATACTTCATGGATGCTTTGTCAGAGGCCCTAAGATTTATGCTAACACAACATACATATGTGGATACACGTACCATCCAGGTATATGGGCAGTTGGCAAAAATATTTAATTAAAGGTCCCTGAAATGCTTTTTTTTTTTTTTTCAGCAAGCCCCAAATTCCTCCACCACCTGCCATTTGGAGAGATTTGTTTGCAATAAAAAAGCTCCATAGATTAACTTTGTAAATGAAAGCCTTACCTGAATGCTTTTTAATTTTTAAAACATAATGCATGTTAGTTCTTTTTTATATACATATATATATATATATATATATATATATATATATATAGTAAATAAAAAGTACATCTGTGTTCACATTTGAATGACTAAAGCAAGTTAAAAATCTGCTTCCAGCTCAGAATTCCGAGAAAAACAGTTATTACACTGCATTCTGGGAAGCTGAGCTGGGACACACAAATATGGCCACAAATGCCTCACTCTTCATTCCGTAGCCATTATCAAACATGGCTTCCTTTAAGATTATGCATGCTGTATTACACAGCTTTAATGCAAAGCCAAGGTTGGATTAAACACAAGCTGAGTATCCTATCCATGTACAGCTGTTTCAAGCTTACTGGCTATCATCAGCATGGAGCGGGATCTCAGCCTGTGTTGTGGATCTTATTAGTAGTTAGTTCACCACAATAATCATTTATAATATGGTGGGCAAAAGAGCGATAGAAGCCCTCCACCTTACAGTAGTACAGTAAATAAAAAGTACATCTGTGTTCATACTTGAATGTCTAAAGCAAGTAAAAAAAACCTGCTTCCAGCTCAGAGTTCTGAGAAAAACAGTTATTACACTGCATTCTGGGAAGCTGAGCTGGGACACACAAATGTGCCCACAAATGCCTCACTCTTCAATCCATAGCCATTATCAAATTATATATATAATTACAAAATGGAAAATGAAGAGGCAGCATACATAGATCTTCAGTATTAAATAACTAGGAACTTGCCCGTCAAAAATGACAATGTGAGGCTTTTGGTCCTCTGAGCACCTTCGGCGTTCATTGCGAGCCTCTCCCATGTACTCCAAGTTTCCTGCTTTGCACTGATCACCTTCGGCGCTCATCGCCAGCCCCACACTAAGCACCTTTGGGGGGCTCGCAAAGAGCACCTTTTTGGCGCTCATTGCAAGCCTCTTCCACTTGCGGTGCTCATCGTGAGACGAGCAATAAGCACCTTTGGCACTCATCGTGTGGCTCGCAGTGAGCGCCGAGCCTTTCCTCTTGTCTACGGGCCATGCATTGCAGGGTTCGTTAACCTGCAAGTTTTGTGCTTGGGAATGCCATGTGTCTCTTTGCAGCAAGTATGTAATAAAGTATTTTATTTGGCCGATTTGCGAGCTTGAGAATGTTGTGCTATTAATTCTAAGAGCTAACATCACTTTCACTTTTAATGAAAGTACAGTAGTGTGTGTGTATATGTGCTCCGGATTGGACTTTACTATGTCTTGTGAGTCCGCTCCAGCACCGTTGGCTTCTTGGCTACATTTGCGTGTTATGGAATTGAACGCCAGTGATTTTGATACAATTTAATATCGCAATTGAAACATAGCGGTTACGGGCTTGACAGATCCAAGGATTTGCGAGCTCGCAAGTCAAATTCTCATGTCTTGCAGGTCGTCGGCGGCAAAATTTAATAGCCGTTAGTCTTGGGGGCTACGTTACGAGCTACGTTTTTACACGTTAGGGGAAATTAATGGGGCTGTATGTTTTTATTGTTCTTATGCCTATTTTTAAATGCCAAGTGATGCTTTTTCTCTGACCTATATATATATATATATATATATATATATATATATATATATAAAACAAATAGTACATCCGTGTTCACATTTGAATGGCTAAAACAAGTTAAAAAACCTGCTTCCAGCTCAGAATTCCAAGAAAAACAGTTATTACACTGCATTCTGGGAAGCTGAGCTGGGACATGCATTAAGTGATTGTTGTGGTGAACTACCTACTCATAAGATCCACAACACAAGCTGAGATCCCGCTCCATGCTGATGATAGCCAGTAAACTTGAAACAGTTGTACATGGATAGGATTCTCAGCTTGTGTATAATCCAACCTTGGCTTTGCATAAAAGCTGTGTAATGCAGTAGGCATAGGCTTAAAGGAAGCCATGTTTAGAATGGTTTATGGATTGAAGAGCGAGGCATTTGTGGGCACATTTGCATGTCCCTGTTTTTCACGGAATTCTGAGCTGGAAGCAGATTTTTTAACTTGTTTTAGACATTCAGATGTGAACACAGATGTACTTTTTATTTACTGTACGGTGGAGGGCTTCTATCGCTCTTTTTCCCACCATATATTAAATGACTGCTGTGGTGAACTATCTATCTGTCTATCTATCAATATTGCTTTATCCATCCATCCATCCATCCATCCATCTATCTATCCATCTATCTATCCATCTATCTATCCCTTGGTCCATCGTTCTGTTTTCCGTCTATTAACGTGTTATATGTAGATTAGGCAAGTTTCATGTTCTATATTCTAGAGCTTTACAGCCAGATAATGTACTACCTCATATTTAAAATTAAACCTACTGATTTGCCATTTTGATATAAATATATTTTAAGTAGGTGTTAATTCCAGAGGGCCCTTTATTTGAGTAGAATGGCATTATGATGTCAGTGGCCTTATTATAAGATAGGATTTTACAGCAGGGTACAGCTGTGGGACTCCTTGATCAGTGACTCTTGCTGTCATCAGCTTTAGGTATTCTGTCTTTGCCGAAACTGAAATCTACTGTTTAGAAAGACATTCAAACCAGCAGATTATTTGAACTGTGCATCCATATCTGCCCACAGGCAAGTTCCTTGTGTGGAGTGCTTGGTAAGGGAATTGGATGGACAGTGTCGCTGCAAGGTATGACTCATTACTGTCTGAGCCAGGCAATCTGGGACTAGCGAGCTTCAATATATATACACAGTGATAGCTGTTTGGGTGCAGCACACAGACAACTCAAAAATAGCTCCGTATGTCACACTCCCTGTATCAGACACATATTTCACCCTTAAATATATCCAAGTCATTCGGCACGAGAAAGACAGAGTAAAGATGACAACTACTGAAAGTGATATATGTCTTATGTTACCGCGCGGTGAGGTGATTCTGGGAAAATATAAACAGAGGTAGCTTAATGACAACTGCCAATTGTTGGGCCTGTACAATATTTGTCCCTGAAATATCTGTTATGGGGCCTCTATAATCACATATATAGTTGTGAGCGTACGAGTTGTTGCTAACGCTGCGGGCTCGCGTAGCGAGCTGCGGCCCTCGCGTAGAGAGGGCCGCGGCTCGCGCAGCGAGCCGAGGCCCTCGCGAAGCGAGGGCACTGCCCGAGGGTCTCAGTTGCTGGCATGGAGCGCCGTAGGCGCTCCATGCCAGCACCTGAGGACCTCGCAAAGCGAGGGCCGCAGTTGCTGGCATGGAGCGCCGAAGGCGCTCCATGCCAGCAACTGCGACCCTGCCAAACTTCACGTCGCAACCCAAACAGTACGACACACACATTACGACACTCGCAAACAACATACGACACACGTTCACACACATTACGGACTCGCAACACTCGGACGCAACTCGTGAACATTACAAAATGTAAAACACAATACATACACACACCACATACATAAAAAACTTACCTACACCAAGAGGGAGCACCCAGCACCTCAAAAATACAACTTACACCTCGATTTTACTCCAAATAAAACAGTTTAGAGACTAAAAAAAAATCGAAGCGAGAGAAAAAATGGCCGCCGAACAAAACGAAAACGAGGCTACAGCACTCTAAACTCGCAAAACACCACAAGAAACTCGCAAAACACCACAAAACACCTACGGATATTCTGATACAAACGTATACCACACATTACTCGCCATTTTACGCCAATGCGGAAGTACACGACAACGGTTTGGCCTCGCGCACGCACAGTGTTACACTGCACACATTCAGCATGCTTACACAGCAGCTCCACACCACTAATGCTGCAGCAACATCAAAACACATTCACAGCTCTTCCACACAATGCTTTAAAATAGGTAAAGTATATTCATTTATTAATGTATTATATATTTCATTATTACACACTAAACAGCATTAGCTACCTTACAATTTCATTGCCGTCATTTTTTGACGGGCAATTCGCTAGTATCTTATAATTGTAAACTACATTTTATGTTATAAACCTATTAGATATTGTCCATGATGTGTTATGGAGGAATAAATCATGTAGGCTACTTAAATCTCTCTTACTATACTCATATCCCGCCTATTTGCACCACCTCCACCTTTATCTCCTCACTCCTTCCCACAACCCCGACATTTCTCTGTCGTTTCTCTGTCTTCTTCATCATGTCCATTCTCTCTCCTGACTTGGTTGCTTTCACCCTCCATCTCTTCCACTCTCTTCACCATATCTCAACCTTCTCCTTCAACCAATATTATCTAGTTTCACTTACACTGTTTCTCTCCTCAATCTCTCAACTTCACCTTCCCTATTCACAATTTTTATTTTACGCTGTATTTCCTCACTTTCACTTTCACTGTCTGTCTCTTACTTTCTTCCTTTCCACCCTCTCTTCTGTTCTTTTCCTACGCCCTCACATCACCACTCTCATCTCACTGCATCACTTCCTCCCTTTTCTTCTCAACGCCATCCTCTCTAATATTTTCCTGTACTCTATGCTCTCTTCTCAATCTTTCACCTCCACCCTTTTCCTCACTCCTTCACTTTTTCCTTAATCACTTTCAATCCCTACCTGAATATTCACCCGCCACCATCCACTTTTGATTCTGTATACCTTGTAGGTGATACAAATCCTTGGAGGCACTTCTGGAGAAATTAGCGATGCCAGTTCTGATATCAACAGCAAGGAGGAGGAGTCACATTGTTGTCCATGTCCCAAAAAACTGTTTATAGACCTTCTACTTATATTTATAATGACTGTAATATACTCTGACTTTCCAAAGGGGGAAGGAAGGGTTCTGGGTTTCACTAGGAATGTAATATACCTATATATCTATTTACTTATTATTTATTTTATTAAGAAGTGCTTAAAATATCTGTGTTATCTGCCTAATCTCGTATACTTTTAGACTCTGAGGTACAGTGTTCCAAATTAGCCAATCAGTGCATGTTGCAGAATGTTGTTGAGAGATGGTCATTGATTGGCTACTATGAGACGCTTTACAACCAGTACAACTAAACTGTGTCCCAAGCAGGGACTATTTGTAAGATTTTAGGCAGAATAAAACAGAACTTTTAACCACTTCTTAATAAAATAACAAAAATAAAAGTAAATAGATAAATAGGCATATGATATTTCAAGTGAAATCCAGAAACTTTCCATATCCCTTTAAGGAATTGTCATTACATAGTTCCTTTAAAGGCTGCAGAGGTTGCTGCCACACCTCTGTTTAGTTCTTTATATCAACACATGCATGGCACCATATCTGAGACATTGTATACATTTACACTGGCAGCTACAATAAGATATGGGTGGTCTTGGCCTGCCTAACAATACAGGATAATCAGTCAGTTTGTTTATTTATTTATTTAATATAGATTAATATTTTTTAAAGTATATTATGCTGTACTTTTTCCACTGGGTCGCTACCAGATGACTGTCGAAACGTAGAGGTGATACCTATATTTAAGAATGGAGCAAGAGCAAATCCAGGGAATTATAGACCAGTGAGCCTAACTTCTGTAGTTGGAAAGCTTTTAGAAGAATAAGAGATAATATACAAGAATATGTCTATTCAAACAGGATTATAAGTAGGAGTCAACATGGATTTATGAGGGATAGGTAACGTCAAACAAATCTATTTAGTATCTATGAGGAGGTTAGTAGGAACCTGGATCAAGGCAACTCAGTGGATGTAGTCTTTTTGTATTTTGCAAAGGCTTTTGATACAGTGCCACATGGGAGACTATTGGGCAAACTAAGGGATACAGGAATTACAGTAAATATATGCACATGGATCGAAAGCTGGCTAAAAGACAGGAAGCAAAGGGTTGTTGTAAATGGACCATACTCCGATTGGGCTAATGTGGTAAGTGAGGTTCCTCAGGGTTCAGTATTAGGTCCTCTCCTTTTTGACATTATTAATGTCTTAGAGGTGAGACTGGAAAGTAGTGTCTCCATTTTTGCTGATGACACAAAGTTGTGCAAGGTAATTAAATCAGATAATGACGTGCTTTCCCTCCAAAGGGATTTACATAAATTAGAGGAATAAGCATCTAAATGGCAGATGAGATTTAATATGAATAAATGTAAAGTTATGCATCTGGGAAGGAAAAATAGCCATGCAATGTATAATCTTAATGGAGCAAATATAGGAGTATCAGATATTGAAAGGGATTTAGGAGTACTTGTGGACAACCAGCTAGGTAACAGTGCTCAATGCCAAGCAGCAGCTACAAAGGCAAATAAAATATTAGCATGTATTAAGAAGGGTATAGAAGCCAGGGAAGCAAATATAATTCTGCCACTATACAAATCCCTAGTACGCCCTCATTTGGAATATGGAGTACAGTTTTGGGACCAATTCATAAAAAGGACATTTTAGAGCTGTAAAAAGTATAGAGAAGGGCAACAAAACTAATAAGGGGAATGGCGGGCTATGTTCTGAAGAAAGACTTACCAAATTAAGCTTATTTTCTCTAGAAAGAAGGCATCTTGTATTCCTCACATCCAATCGATAACTAAATCTTGTCAGTTTCACCTCAAAAACATCTCCAAAATTCGTCATTATCTTACACAAGACACAGCTAAAATTCTAATTCACTCTCTCATCATATCTCGACTCGACTACTGCAATTCCCTTCTTGCTGGCCTCCCCATCTCTTTAGTCTGTCTCCCCTCCAATCCATGATGAACGTCTCCGCTAGACTCATCTTCAATACCAAACACTCAGTGTCTGCAGCTCCTCTCTGTCAATCACTCCACTGGCTTCCCATAGCTTCCCGAATCACATTTAAAATCATGACCTTAACGCATAAAGACCTCAACAACAGTGCACCCCCTTATATCTCTGCTCTTGTTTCAAAATACTCTCCCAACCGCCCCCTTCGTTCTGCTAACGACCTTCTTTCCTCCTCTCTCATCACCTCCTCTCACTCCCGTCTTCAAGACTTTTCCCGTGCTGCCCCTACTATTTGGAACTCCTTGCCTCGCTCCATTAGATTAACTTCCTGCCTCAAAACCTTAAAAAAATTACTAAAAACACACCTATTTAAAAAATCAAATCACCTTCAACCTTTATAATTACAACTGCACCCTCCACAGCTTAATAACACTCCCACCCACAATCTACAGTACAGCTCACAGACCCCTCCAATTGACTAAACAAATTGCATTCACGTTGCCATTTTGTATTTGTCACCCTCTTGTATCACACCTAAACCCTTAGATTGTAAGTTTGCTAGTTTTCAATTGTGTATCCGTGTCTTGGAAACAAGCACTATGTACATTTGATTATATGCTCAAAAACAGGGCCCTCCATTCTTTAAGGTGTTAAGTTTGTTTTTTGCCATGTACTAACCACCTGTACAGCGCTACGGAATATGTTGGCGCGATATAAATAAAGATAATAATAATAATCTAAGAGTAGATATGATTACCTTATATAAATACATCCAGGGTCAGTATAAAGATTTGTCAAGGGAGCTTTATGTGCCAAGAGGTTTTCAACTGACAAGAGGACATCCCTTGAGGTTAGAAGTAAAAAGATTCCACCTTCACATGGTTCTTCACAGTAAGGGTGTTTAATCTGTGGAATTCTCTACCAAAGGAGGTGGTGACAGCGCAATCAATAGATAACTTTAAAAGGGGAATGGATATATTCTTAATTAAAAAGGGAATTAAGCGTTATTCTGGATAATTAGAGAGATAGTATTGATACCTGCTGCTTATATCATAAACACACATTACATGGAGTGATTTTATACACATACAGATTTATTTTATTTAAAAATAAAACTTACTTTCCACCTCCCCAGAGCTGCTTACATAGGCACAGTGTACCTACCAATAGAAACACTGTTTTCAAATACTAATTTTAACCCTTTACTAACCTTTAGGCTAACAGCAGCTCAATGCAAAGATATGCAGATCAGTTTCTGAATCTTCCTCTCTCCTTCTATAGGGTGACTACACATCCCATGATTCCTTCCTGCACAAACTGCCATCAAGGATTGATACATTGTATTAAAATGAATTATGAATTCTCTGCTAATTTTAGCAGGGATTTTCAGGGGTGTTAATGAGAGGGGTGTTAATGAGATTTAGCAAACATCAGGGTGAGTTTGTTAATGTTTATTTTGGTATTTTTTTAAGCTATTTTCTTTTTCAAACATTGCTAATCCTCCTCATAACCCAGGAAACTTAGATATGCCCTTAAAGTATTACCAAAAGCTCATTGCTCATCTAAGTACCTGTTCACTAAATTTGGAAACTTTGCCCCGATACATGCAGATCTTTACCCTGAGCCCCTTTAGAGCCACTATTGCTATTATGTTGTCATATTTGCTATGTATCCAACAAAAGGTTAGAGCTACTGTGCAACCATAAAGAGGATGCAGTGTCCCTTGAAGTTATCGTTGGCATAAAGAACTTTTAGGCCTACTATACATCTGTCCATCAAGTCTGTATATTTAGCCACCTATTTTAACACCTGATAATGCATTGGTGCTCACACAGTTTGGTACACATAATATACACATGGCCTGGCATTATGTTGACTTTTATAAATATTATGTTCAGTACAGTCAGCACCCTGTAACTGCCTAGTTACAGGAGCATTTTGACCGGGCTGGGTGCTGGGTAGCCATTGGATAGGTTAAATTTGGGGGAGGGGTTTGTCAGTTTATATAGGGGGGGTAATTTCCCGCCTGGGAGCACTTAACCGTTAATCAGAGCAGAGCTTGCATCTGATTAACTATGGCAACACCAAGTGTGGACTCTTTCATAGCCCAACTTAGGAGCCAAGCAGAAGAGAATGGCCAGGGATGGTTGGAGGAGCTGATGGCCAGGCTAGATGAGAGTGGCCCCGCCAGTGGCCCAGAAATCAGTGCAGCATTGGACACCAGGAGTCCAGGTGGCAGGGGAGGGCGCCCAACAAGATCAGCAAGGCCTCCCATGAGGCTCAGCCCTGACATGGCGACCCCCAGGAAGAGGGGGAGAAATGGAGCAAAGAAGAAGATGGTCGCAAGGACAAGAGGGGCGCAGCCTGCAGTGAAGACCCCAAGACAGAAGCAGAAGGGAAGAGGTACTTACCAGAGTCCTGCCGGCGCGTCAACAGGTTCCTGTAAGCAGTTGCAGCACCAGGAGGCATCCAGAAGAGCTGCGTCGGCGGAAGAACACGCTGCAGGGAGAGAAGAAGCAGCGGAGATCACTGCGCCGACGAGGAGCCGCCGTGACGTCATCGGGAGGAGGCGGCCAGCGGGTAAGGAGCTGGCGCAGGCGTCTGACGGGAGGTGTGAACAAGGAGCAGCTGCAGGGACAAGTTCGGCGTCGCTGAGGTCTGCAGGGCGTTTTATAAGCCCAGGCAGGAGAAAGCCAGGTGAGGAGGACATAAGCCCAGACAGGGGACAGCCAGGGGGGGATGAGTGGCACACAGGGGATAGTTCAGAGGAGCCAGTGGTTGGGAAGAGGAGAGCTGGCTGTAGAAGCACAAAAAGAAAGATTCAGAAAGGCAGTAGGCAGACAGCACAGCAGGGGAAGGAGCAGTCTAGTGCTCAGGACAGTGTGAGTAGAGAGGGGCTCCCTGCTAATAAAGACTTGCCAGCTAGGGAATTTATGGAGGTTGCAGGTGGCGCAGAGTTGTGGGATTCCAGTAAAACAGGGGTTGATGGATGTAGTTTTTCTGGCAGCTTAGAATTAGCCTATAGTATGGAGGAAGTGTCAAGTGAGAGCGAAGAGGAAGAGGATTTTCAGCGGGAAGTTAGGTTTGTGTCTACGGCTGCTGTTCCTGCTTTGTTGTGTCCTGTTTCCACATATGCTGATCCGGAGGAAGGGACATCCGCCAGGAGCAAGTCACAAACGGGCGTGCAGAGCAGATGGCATCAGGATTTCGTAAGGTCTTCACTGGCACCTGACCGGTCCCTGTCGTCAGTCCCGAGGAGGCGGGTAGAAGCAACAGGAGGCAGAGTGGACAAAGAAAGGAGTGCAAGTAGACCATCTGACAGCAGAGATAGGAGGTCGCCGGCGGGTACATATTGGCAGAGGAGAGGATATATTTCACCAACTCGCAGGAACAGAGGAACGCCCTCCCCCAGGCGGAGGTCAAGGTCAAGACAGCGGTCGCCACCGCACGCTCGAGGTGGAGGTGAGCATGAAAGGGATGAAAGAGGGAGGAGATCTGTTTATCCTCGTTCCAGGTGCAATAAGGATACAAGAGAACGAAAGGACCAGAGACTGCCTTCCGGGGAGGACCGGAGGGTAAAAAAGAGCACAAGAAAGGAGGCGACGCCAAACAGGAGCAAGCAACTTCCCTTCTCCAGACAAACAGGAGAAAGGAATGAGACGAACACTTCAGCGGTCCCGGCTACCTCTGTGTCAGCAATTGACAACACACATACCACAGGTGAATTGATAGATACGCTATACACACATTCTGACAACACACAAGTTAGCTTAGTAAAGGTGGTAGATCAATTACAGAATTTATTGTCGCAGTTGGGAAAGGAGAAAAACTGGGGACCCGAGTTAGCATGGGTAGGTCCTGAGTTGGCTATCAATACAGGGATAAGGGCGGCTCCATCAATAGGTATTACTGAAACGGGTACAGGTGTGGGGCCAGAGGTTACTGGAGGTGAGGGAGTGCAGGAAAAAGGTATTTCTACAGCAGGCATTAGGGTAGCTGACACAGTAATGAACAAATCAGCACTGTGTTCAATTGGTCCTATTGGTGAGCATGTGGCTAAAGAATTGAAGGAAAGGATTTGGAAGCGGGAGTTTATAGAGATATTCTTGCTTCTCCCGCTGGATAATTTCATAGAAGTCAAGGCAGATGATAAGAAGGATGAGGGAAAGAAAGAGGAGGATGAGCGTAAGCGCAGATACAGGAAGATTCCCAAGACTTTTAGTAATTGGTTGCAGGCCTATGTTATATTTGCCAGTTTAGTGGGGGAGCGTAATCCGGAATGTTGTTCAGCATTGTTTTGTTACCTGGATGAAATTGAAGGCATCCATAGGACTTACGGCGGCTTAGCTTGGTGGGCGTATGATGAAAAATTCCGTCAGAAGTTGGCTGTTAGGCCATCCATGCAGTGGGATGATAGGGATATGGGTAGTTGGTTAAAAATAGTAACACCTTTGCGGCCGGCGGTTGGGGCGGCCCCAAAACCGGCGGTAGCTGCTAGTGGTAAAAAAGGGTATTGTTTCGCTTATAATGAAGGATCTTGCAGTTGGGGTGGTTCTTGTAAGTTTAGACATGAGTGTTCTGAATGTGGCACGGGTCATCCTCTTTTTCGCTGCTTTAAGAGATCAAAAGGTCAAAAGGCGGGTGAGTTTGGACAAAAAGGGGGAGAGCCCGGTCCGGTTAGAAAGGATGGAGTCGTGGTTAAGGCGCTACGCCAGTAGGGTTTCTTCATCAGAGGACGCTAGGTTGTTGCTTAGGGGTTTTTCGGTAGGTTTTTCTATCCCATCGTTGTTTTCAGCCCCGTTGGGGTGGCCTAGGAATTTAAGATCTGCTAGGGAGAATCCTTCGTTGGTTTGGAGCAAGTTAATCAGTGAAGTTGAAAAAGGTAGAATGGCAGGTCCTTTTGATGAGGTTCCGATAAAAGATTTGAGGATATCACCGTTGGGCCTGGTTCCTAAAAAGGAGCCGGGTTCCTTTCGGCTTATTCATCATTTATCATCCCCCGGGGCCTATCAGTTAACGATGGGATTGACAGGGAGTTATCCTCGGTTTCGTACGCTTCAGTTAAACAGGCGGTTCAGTTAATTAGGAGGGCTGGTAGAGGGGCTTGGTTAGCAAAGGTTGACATAAAGTCGGCCTTTCGGTTACTCCCGGTCAACCCGGATTCCTTTCATTTGTTGGGATGCCAGATTTGGGGTAAGATTTTGTGGACCAGTGCCTTCCGATGGGCTGTTGTATATCCTGCTCATATTTTGAGAAATTTAGTTCGTTCTTACATTGGGTCATCTGCGTTAAGACGGGTTTGTCTTCGGTCGTGCATTATTTGGACGATTTTCTTTTTATCGGTTCTGCTGAGTCCCGGGATTGCATCCGGTTAATGCAAGGTTTTCAAGAGTTGGCGGGGGACTTTGGCATTCCATTGGCAGAGGATAAGTCTGTAGGTCCGTCTCACATTTTGTGTTTCCTTGGTATCCAGCTGGACACTGTCAAACTAGAGTGTAGTCTTCCGGGAGATAAAATAGCAGATTTAAAGTTAAGTGTTTCAGTGGTGTTGGGAGCTAAGAAAGTTACGTTGAAGTCTTTGCAGTCCCTGCTCGGAAAACTTAATTTTGCCTGTAGGATTATTCCAATAGGGAGGATATTTTCCAGGAGATTATCATTGGCTACGGCGGGTGTAAATCAGTCACATCATCACATTAGGATTTCAGCAGATCATAAAGCAGACCTACGCATTTGGCTCGAGTTTTTGGAGCATTTTAATGGGCGTAATATGATTATGAAGGAACCAGTTGCCAATGAAGTGTTGAAGTTGTTTACCGACGCGTCAGGATCTCTGGGTTTTGGGGCTTACTTTAGGGGTTGTTGGTGTGCGCAGGCGTGGCCCGCTAGCTGGAGGGAGAGTGGTTTGACAAGGAATTTGACGTTACTGGAGTTGTTTCCTATTCTGGTATCAATATTGTTGTGGGGTGATGAGTTAAAAAATCATCATGTTATCTTTAATTGCGATAACATGAGCGTGGTACAGGCAATTAATTCTATTACTGCCTCTTCGCCTCCAGTAGTGAGGCTACTGAGGCAATTGGTATTGAAGTGTCTTCAGTTAAATATATTAGTTAGAGCATCGCACATACCAGGGGTTAAAAATGTGATTGCAGATTCCTTATCAAGGTTTGAATGGCAGCGGTTTAGGAAAGAAGCACCGTTAGCTAAGGTGGAGCAAACACCATTTCAAATGGAGTGGTGGAATTTGATCCTATGAGCAGGACCTGGCAGAAAAAGGGGTACGGGTCAGCTGCCCGAACAGAAAAAGTTACAGTGCTGGGGCACTGGGTAATAGGACTGCCCAGATGTCAACAAAAAGCTGTAGTGGGTATAGAGGACTGCCCCTACGGCGGTGAGTGGTATGAGTATTGTGGATGAGTTGAAGAGATCTGCCGGCAAACAAAGTTAGAAATTATATTTAAAGTATGGGCACGGAGTAGGTACTGCTTCAGTGTCCCTAACATGTTGGTTATTGTAAAAATCAAAGTTTGTGATATGTATATTATGTGTTTTATTGCAGGAAACCCCATACAGTTATGGATCGTAGGCCATTCCCTCATTTATTGGGCCAGAAGGGCAGCAGGAATAACTGATCAGGGCCGTCAGCTGGGTTTCCCAGAGGAAGCAGTAGTAATTAAGTGGTTTGGGGTTAGGGGGTTGAGATGGGAGCAGGTGTTATTAACGGTATCTAGTCTAGCTAGGTCATCTCCTCCGCCGGAGATACTGCTGATCCATGCAGGGGGTAATGATTTAGGTTCCATGCCCATGCGGGAGCTTATTAGGATAATGAAGAGGGATGTCCTCAGGCTTCGGGAATTGTTCCCAGATTTATTGGTTATTTGGTCCCACATAACTCCAAGGTTACGCTGGCGGGGGGCATTTGATCATGCCAGGTTGGACAAGGCCAGGAAAAGAATAAATAAGATCATGGCATCTTTTGTTAGGCGTTTGGGGGGGTTTTCCATTAGACACAAGGACCTAGAGACCCCGGAGGCTCACACGTTTTTTGGGGAAGATGGGGTTCACCTAAATGAAATTGGCCTTCAGTTATTTAATTACACTTTGAAGGAGGGTATTATACAGGCCATGGTTTCGTTTGGCGGTGCTTAGCCCGTAGGGCTTGCGGGTGGCGGGGGTGTTGCGTCACCTTAGGGCGGAGCTCATTAGCTGGGAAGGTATCCGGTATGGGCCAATGCCAGAGGTCTCTTGGGCACGGGGTTCCATAGAGCCTCTGGCTGGGTATGAGCTCTGTCCTGGGGAAGGTATGCAGCCCCAGGTTTTGGGCAGGTTATGGTACCTGCAGGTTATGTTAATAAAAGCTGTGGCCTGTATTTTACCCATACATCTGGTGTTGTGTGTTTATTGGGTTCTGGGATTTTAGTTTAGGCGGATCAAGTCACACATGCAGAGGTCAAGGTCTATTTCTTCCTAATGTTGTTTAAAAAGTGTAGAATTTGATGTGAAGCGGTTTCCTGCATCTACAACTATTCTTCTATAACAGTATTTCCTCAGATATCTCCAGGATCTCTAGTAATGTATTGGAAAGATGCAGACAAGGCTTTTGTAGAGCAAGTTGAATGTTTAGGCTGAATTGGAAAAGTGGAGCAGAGTAATAATTCACGGTGCAGATGCTTGTGCAGATTGGGGAGGTGAAGCCCACCCTCCATGTGCAGTTAGATATTTATTTAAATGATAGGTAGTCAAAGCTTTTTTTCTACCACATGCCCAGTTAGGGACGAAAACTCAGGACTTAGATGTGTCTACAGCTTAAGTGCCGCCCTTTGATGGGCTAGACTTTGTACCTTTTGATGCCCTCAGTTCTAGGGGTGGGGACATCCCGGCAGCAAAAGCACTGGAGCCTGAACCCTGTAAGTTGGCCACGTGACCTATGGTTGGTTTGTCATTTTGACAAAAATTAATAAAGTGTTTGTGGCCTAATATTCTCCAATTAATGCTTCCTTGTCATTTAGTAAGAACTATAATAGTGTTTGTGGCACTGTGTGTGTGATGTAGTGATGTGTGTGTGGCAAGACTCTCCTGTGTATGTGTAGGGTGCAGTGCTGTGTTTGTGGCAGGTCTCAGTGTTGTATATGTGTGATGTAGTGCTGTGTGTATGTGGCAAGACTCTCCTGTGTGTGTGTGTAGGGTGCAGTGCTGTGTTTGTGGCAGGTCTCGTTGCTGTGTGTGTGGCAAGACTCTTGTGTGTGTGTGTGTAGGGTGCAGTGCTGTGTTTGTGGCAGGTCTCGTTGCTGTGTGTGTGGCAAGACTCTTGTGTGTGTGTGTGTGTGTGTAGGGTGCAGTGCTGTGTTTGTGGCAGGTCCCAGTGTTGTGTGTGTGATGTAGTGCTGTGTGTGTGGCAAGACTCTCCTGTGTGTCTGTGTGTGTGATGTAGTGCTGTGTGTGTGGCAAGACTCTCCTGTGTGTGTCTGTGTGTAGGGTGCAGTGCTGTGTTTGTGGCAGGTCTCAGTGTTGTTTGTGTGCTGTAGTGCTGTGTGCATGGCAAGACTCTCCTGTGTGTGTGTAGGGTGCAGTGCTGTGTTTGTGGCAAGTCCCAGTGTTGTGTGTGTGTGATGTAGTGCTGTGTGTGTGGCAAGACTCTCCTGTGTGTGTGTGGGGTGCAGTGCTGTGTTTGTGGCAAGTCCCAGTGTTGTGTGTGTGTGTGTGTGATGTAGTGCTGTGTGTGTGGCAAGACTCTCCTGTGTGTGTGTGGGGTGCAGTGCTGTGTTTGTGGCAGGTCCCAGTGTTGTGTGTGTGTGATGTAGTGCTGTGTGTGTGGCAAGACTCCCCTGTGTGTGTGTGTGTAGGGCGCAGTGCTGTGTTTGTGGCAGGTCCCAGTGTTGTGTGTGTGATGTAGTGCTGTGTGTGTGGCAAGACTCTCCTATGTGTGTGTGTGTAGGGTGCAGTACTGTGTTTGTGGCAGGTCCCAGTGTTGTGTGTGTGATGTAGTGCTGTGTGTGTGGCAAGACTCTCCTGTGTGTGTGTGTGTGTAGGGTGCAGTGCTGTGTTTGTTACAGGTCTCAGTGTTGTGTGTGTGGCAAGACTTTTGTATGCATGGTGTAGTGCTGTGCTTGTGGCAGGTCTTATTGTGATGTGTGCATGGGGGGTGCAGTGCTGTGTTTGTGGCAGGTCTCAGTGTTGTGCAAATGGTGTAGTGCTATATTTGTGGCAGGTATCATTGCTGTGTGTGTGTGGCAAGACATTATTGTGTGTGTGGGAGATGCAGTTCTGTGATTGTGGCAGGTCTCAGTGTTATGTGTAGTGCTGTGTGTGTGTGGCAAGACTATTGTGCGTATGGTATTTGTGGCAGGTCTCAGTTCTGTGTGTGTATGTGGTGTAGGGCTGTGTGAGTGGCAAGACTCCTTTGCATGTGTGTGTGTGGTGCAATTCTGTGTATGTGGCAGGTCTCAGTTCTGTGTGTGGTGTTATTTGTGTGTGTTTGTGTGATGTTGTGCTGTGTTTGTATGTGAGTGGTGCAGTGCTGTGTGTGTGGCAGGTCTCAGTTCTGTGTGTGTATGTGGTGTAGGGCTGTGTGAGTGGCAAGACTCCTTTGCATGTGTGTGTGTGGTGCAATTCTGTGTATGTGGCAGGTCTCAGTTCTGTGTGTGGTGTTATTTGTGTGTGTTTGTGTGATGTTGTGCTGTGTTTGTATTTGAGTGGTGCAGTGCTGTGTGTGTGGCAGGTCTCAGTTCTGTGTGTGTATGTGGTGTAGGGCTGTGTGAGTGGCAAGACTCCTTTGCATGTGTGTGTGTGGTGCAATTCTGTGTATGTGGCAGGTCTCAGTTCTGTGTGTGTGGTGTTATTTGCGTGTGTTTGTGTGATGTAGTGCTGTGTTTGTATGTGAGTGGTGCAGTGCTGTGTGTGTGGCAGGTCTCAGTTCTGTGTGTGGTGTTATTTGTGTGTGTTTGTGTGATGTTGTGCTGTGTTTGTATGTGAGTGGTGCAGTGCTGTGTGTGTGGTGAATGATGCAGAGCTGTCTGATGTGTATAAGAGATGCAGAGCTATGCACAATAAGCATGTAGCTCTATGTGTATTGAGGGTGATGCAGAGCTGCTTCTTTGTGTGTGGGGAATCTAATCTGTATGTGTGGGGGCTGCAAAGCTGTGGGTTTATGTGAGGGGGATGTATGTATAGCTGTACAGAGGAGGTAATAAAAAGTTTTGATGGGCGGATAATGCTGTGTTTGCTGTGCCAGCCCCAGTAATGTGTATATAAGTAGGAGGCGAATGTAGAGGCCAGGATGCAAGGGTGTGTATTGAGAATGGTGTAGTATGGTAAGAGGAAGAATGAGTAAGGGTGCTTGAGAGACGATGTGAGAGGTGTGTCAATCTGAGCTATGTTCAGAAAATGGATTCAGGGGTGTAGGGTGTGTAATGAGGGTGAGAGGCAGGGAGAAGAGTATGCATCCTTGCTCATTTGATGGGGCAATCCCTCTTTTCAGGGTGAATCCCCCTGTGCATCTTAACTTCCCAAATTTCCCTCTTTGGAGGAAACTCCCACATTTATGGACAAATCTTCTTTTTTTTCCAAGTCCTGTCCATGTTCCATTTTCTCTGGTTCCTCTTGTTGTTTTCAGCCCTGGAAAAAGACTGGAGTGTCAGTTCTATGCAATATATGTCTATATGGAGCGTTGATTGGCTATGGTAGGGGTATAACTCACAAGTGCTGACTCTTACCTCCTCTAGGTCTAACTCTTTTAACCTGACTTATACTAACAATGGGAATAGAGGTAACGGAGCATGGAACTTAAATATTTAGCTAACATACACTGAAAGGCCATCGGCTGTCCAAGTTTTTTTTTAACATAAAAAGTTATGTTTTATACATCACCAAAAATTATTTCTGCGTGAACACAATTTTTTTTATTAATTTTAATAAAATTGACACTAAATCCACCATGAAATGAATAATAAACAATACGTTTCACCAATCTTGGCCGTAGCAGTAAATTGAAAGAAGTGTGAGAGGAATTCTAAACAAGGACTCATGGAGAGCCTTTTATAAATGTTATATTCAAAATAAAGACGATACAATCCCATGGTTGTTTATGTCTAGAGATTCACAAGGCCGCCTGCTCCTCTGTTTCATGTGGCATGTTAGAATGGAGGAGTAGGAAACAAGCCCATCCCTGTTTATTTTTAATGCAATGTAATACACTATAGACCACTTCAAAATAAATATATGGAGTGTTCCTATACACTGGGTCATACATACTAAGATGTAAAGTTAACATTCTCAAAGCTTTGCAACTTAGTATATCCTTGTGTCCTCAGTAACCTGAACACATTATTTTTTCAATTCTAAGGCTAGGGAAAATGTATAACTGTATTTTCTATTTACTTATGAGTCTTAGGCTGCTTGCAAGAGACTCACAGAGTCCCAGTAGTCATAACAACCCTACACAATGGTACCCACCAACATGAACACACTACACTAGCCCTACCATCATCTTTTATACCAATCTATATAAACCTCTCTCCATAGCTGGGAAGGGGTTAAATGATAATAACAAATAATCCAGGGGGTTTATTACCCCTCCTTACAGCCCCATGTGACACCTATGTTTCCCCCTATACCATGAGGCTCTCAAGAGACCCCCATAGTATAATAAGTTATTAAATCTGTGCGTTATGATTGGTTAGACTTTTAAGCAATCAGTTATGGGGCAGGAGTAATTCAAATACTTGATTCTGATCAGAATCTGCAAAAGGTGAAGGCACAACCAGAAAACAATTAGTTGATGTGGGAGCTCCTTGGAGGATAAGCTCCATTATAGTGCGGAAAGTTTTTTAGGTGGAGACCAAATTCCATGGGCCAAAGATGAGGGATGAGGGCTTCAATCAAGAAAGAAGAAGTCTGATTCTTGTATCAACATGGAAGTGTCTGCTTATCCAGTACTGAAGAGGGAGGAACCTGGGCATCAATGATCATCTCTGGAGTGCGTCAAAAGGATAAGCAATTTATGTTTTGATGCAGGGATAGGAAGGGTCTTATAGGGGTATAGATTTGTATACAGTGGAAGTCTGTTTAGACCCTCATGGTATAGAGTTTAATATTAGGTGCCACAGGGGTCCATAAGGACCACATTGTATAGGGGTTAATTTTGTGTGCCCTGGAGGTCCATGAGGACCCATATAGTCATACCTTAGTATACCATGGAGTCCACTGAGAACCCTATGGTATAAGGATTACTATTGGGTATCATGGGGGTCCATAGGGAACTCTACGGTAACGGGTTAATATTTGGTGCCATAAGGACCCTCATGATTATACTTTAGTTTGGGGATGCCCAGGTTCATAGTGGGTTATGAGTATTAAGGAAGAATGCAATGAGATACCCAACTCATAGGGCATAGTGGGTATTAAGGAAGAATCTAAGGTGAAGCCGCAAATATGGCACTTAAGGTGTTAGCATCTTTATAGCAATGGATTTGAGGCATACATTCTACTCAGAGGCATTTTTCTTCCTTTATGCGGGGTTGAAGTTGAATATTTCTGCAACTCGGAAAGACGTCAGGGAGATCAGATATTGTTTCAGGAGGCCTGAGAGAGAGAGTTTTCGCTAAAGGGTAGTTGAGAGGGGTGTCTCCGGATTTGTTCTTAAGATAGTTTGGGGACAAGTACTTGGGCCTTAGGATATTAGGGACATTTCAAGCACTCAGGTTGCATTTCTCGGAGGTTAGATTTATTTGTATGAAGTGATAGCTTGTGGTGATTTACGAGTGAACTTCTTTTCTTATGGAAGCCATGGAATGGAGACCTTAGATAGCAGTGGAAACTTTAAACAGGTTCTATAATCACCTTTACATATGCAAGCATACATACAAGAGCAACATTTACTTGCTTTTTTACTTCAGAAATAGTCTCTTAAACATGGTATCCAAATTCTTTGTCAATGGGACAGATACACTAATGCTCGCCAATGCTGTTAATGCCTTTATTTCTATGGATAAGTGAATACAGAGAAGCGCACAGCAAGCATTGGCAAACCTTACACTTACATTTTAAAAAAAAATTAAATATCACTATTTGAGAAGATTTACTATCTATAAAAAAGCTGTGGAACTTGCCTCATTTGCCAGTTCCTTCTCCATGTTTGTGTAGAGCGAAAGCTCTCTGAGCATAGTGGATCAAAAGTTCAAGAGCCATCTCAAGAGCCAACAAATTAATATTTTGTTTTCCTCAGCAGCTCACAAAAAATGTATAAGAACATATAAATATGAAAATCTAATCTGATCAAACTTCTTATACCAGGAAATGCAAATATCAGTATTCAGAAATAAATGCCCCTCTCAATCAGACATCTTCCACCAGCATATCATGGACCCCTCCAGGATCCAGCAAAAACGGAAGTATCAAATTTTTCTCGCTATTTAAAAACTAGCTTAATTACTTTTTCTTGCCTAATTATTTTCATAATCAGACATATTTTCAAACATATATTGTATAGTGGCTTTTTGAACAGCATGCCTCATTCCCTTGAAAAGTGCTCAAATAACTAGTTTGCTTAATTACCTCAGCAGGCATAGGTCTGCGCATTTTCAAGAACTGAGTAGAACTGGTGAAGCTAGGATGTCTTTCTACCATGTATACTACATATTTTAAAATACATTTATAAGAAAGCTTGCGTGTATAAATATGTAAGCAGTTTACCTGCTACTTATAAGTACTTAGTATTAAAGGACCACTGAAGTTAACAACCCCTTCTGGATCACTACCTTGTCGTGGTAAAAGGTCTTGTATACTTCATTGAAGCTGTGAGCCATACAATGTAAGGTCACTAAAAATTGGCCGGTCATAGTAGAGAGATCAGACAATTTGAGGTCCACTGGAGAAGGAACTGGTAACCACTCCATTATCTTTGCTAAAATAACCTTATGGATTAGCACATCCAGATACAAGATGTGCCTGGCATAAGGTTACGAAGAGTCAGACACGACTGAAGGACGACTTATTGAAAAACTGTCACTTGTTAGTTTGGTACATACTTGACAAACAACAAAAGCTGTGTAAGCCATGGGCACGAGACAATCTGAATTCTTGAAGACTCTGCTTCTAAGTATAGGAATACAATTTATGTCACTTGTTATGTCATCTGGATCATAAAGAGTTGTTTTTTGGATATCCGTGAGAGAGGAGGAAACAGCTTTTGTTAAGATAATTGGATATAACAAAACTTGACACCACACCACGTCCCTCTCACTGGTCCCTTGCAATCATTTGTCTCCAGATTTGTAAATGACCCCAACACACACAACTTCTGCCTATATATCATGGGTTCCTCCAGGGTCCAACAAAGACACCAATTATTTTTTCTAATTAAAAACTAACGTTATATATTTTTTCATGCTTAATTATGCTCTTAATCAGATTCAAAGCTTTCAAACATGTATATTTTCCATTGTACAGTGATCCTTTAAGCTGAATGAATTATATATTCAGTGGCCCATTAAATGAGGCCCACAGACAGACAGGCCTTTGGTTGAATGACAGTCGCCTGCTAGCAGTATATTGTATTGAATGGAGGTTTATGGGTAAAAGGCCTTTTCACTAAGCAATGCTTTCTTTGCACAACACAGGGCTCACTTAAGAGCAATATTGTTGGAGCAGAATAAAAAACATCATTATGGAAACCTATTTCTGTAGTTTTACAGGTACCGTCAGGGCTGAAAAAAAAACGAAGAATAAATTAAACATAACAGGCTTATTTTTTTTCCCCCCGTATGAAGTTTTAGTTTGACTAGAAAAAAAATGGATAGCGTTTTCAAAGTGAAAAGCCGGTTCATTTTTTTGTAAGTAATGTGAAAGGCCTAGGGCTGGGTTTGATTATGCTGTTTGTTGGGAGAGCTGACGGCATTGCAATATCATCAGTGCAAAATAAATACAGAATACACAATACTAAGCTCCATTCCACCCCTCCTGGATCCTTAATGTATTCTACTAACAGCCAAGTAAGGTTTACAGCATGTATTACATTGGCCCTTTATATACCCAGTGGCTTGAAAAATGTTCTAGGCTGTGTTTAATTAGGAGAATAAAGCAGGGGCAGCCGAGTGAAGAAATAACAAAGAGATGATGATAATTATAAAAATAATGTAATTTTATATAGGTTATGCTGCATTTGTTCTGGGGAGGTACATGGGGTAATTGGCTTTAGTGGGACTGGATTTATGTAAAGTTCTACTGTGGTCATATATTCAAAATACACTTTATTTGAAAAACTACATGTGAAAGCAGGCAACATGTTTGTAGAATTAAAAAATAATAATGCAGGCTCTGATTTTACTAGTAACTTGCCCGTCATAAATGATGGTATATGTTATGTTCAATTGTCTGTTCTGTCGCTTTCTGTGTGGCCTCTCTTTGTGTGTGTGCGCTTTCTCTGTGCACCCCCTCTCTGTGTGCCTGCTCTCTCTGTCCGCCCCCTCTTTCTGTGTACTCTCTCTCTCTCTGTGCCCTCTGTGTGTGTGTGAACTCTCTCTCTGTGCCCTCTCTCTGCACTCCTTGTGCTTTTTATCTCTCTCACTCCCCCTTTCCCCTCTCACCCTCTCCACCTCTCTCCCCTCCTTTCTCTCTTCCTCCCTCTCTCTCCCCTCCATTTCTCTCTCTCTCCCTCCCTCTCTTTATCCACCTCCCTCTCTGTCTCTCTCCCCCTCTCTCTCCTAATCTCCCTCTCTCTCCCCCTCCCTCTCCCCTTCCCTCTCTCTCCCCCTCTCTTTCTCCCCCTCCCTCTCTCTCCCCCCTCTCTTTCTCCCCCTCCCTCTCTCTCTCCCTCGTTCTCTTTCTTCCTCTCTCCCTCCTTCTCTCTCTTCCTCTCTCCCCTCCCTTTCTCTCTCTCTTATAGCTTGCGCTGGGTAGGCGCAGTAGCCAAGAAAACTAGCTGGCTAAGCACGACTTAAGACATATGTGCCTGCGTGCTGCTGTCCATAGTGTCACTGAAAGTCAGACTGAACAACTTAACAACTACAATGCTACTGTGGAAGCTAACATTTTGTTTACTGCTGATCAGCTTCAAGAGTGAAAACAGACTTGGTTATAGAAGAAGAATATACAGTATATGTACAGTGGGATTGTGGCATCAATAACTACTAGTGCTTTTATCAGGTATAATGGTTTATTAACTTACAAGGACACACCCTCCTAGGCAGAACAGAATCATTTAGATATCCCACTTTTTCTAAACAACTGTCAGATTGCTTGGCAGCTCACTTGTTTCTTTTGAGCATGTGATATTGGTGCCATGATTATAATTATTACTATTATTTTTATTATCCTTTATTTGTAATACGTCATCATCATCATCTGTAGAGCTATACACGTGTTAAGCACAAAGAAAAATACAATACTAAACAAATAAAATGGAGGGCCCTGTAATTGAGCTTAAAATCTTATGTAAATAGTGCTTTTTCATGAGGTATCTTACAAAATTGAAAACTCCCAAACTTACAATCTATTAATGATCAACGTTGCATAGAGTTTCAAGTTACACTGTTAACAAAAAGAAGAAGAAAAAAGTCTCCCATTTAATCCAGTATGCCCTATTATATTACCCTTATTAATTATAAATAAACAATATAATAGTGTAGAATCAAATATATAGAATTTATTAGCAAGTATAAACACTATAAAATACAAACGACGATTAAAATACAAACGATTGCCCTTGCAGCCAAAACACCCTCACATATAAATTACATCAATGTATAAAGTCTATGTGCAAAGTATTGCTGGTGGTAATCTCCAAACCACTTAGGAAATGAAGTGCTTGAGTGCTATATATTATACCATATATTCAACCTGATAAGAGTGGCATAGGAGGAGCCCGCCGCTTACTCCCTAAATGTGCATAAAGGTGAAGACTAATCTAATCCTTCTAAAAAACTCACTCTACTATACAGAATGGGGATTATCACTCTTCCCCCTATCTTCTAGTGAAATAAACCTATCACATATATAGTTGTGAGCGCACGGGTCGTTGCTCACGCTTGCGGGCTCGCGTAGCGAGCCCGCAAGAACTGCGTCCCTCGCGAAGCGAGGGACGCAGTTCCCCGCAAATGCGGGTCCTCGCGAAGCGAGGGCCCGCATTTGCGGTGATGGAGCATCCCAACGTCCCCGCAAATGCGGATCCTCGCGAAGCGAGGGTCCGCATTTGCGTAGGTGGAGGCTCAACGTCGGCTGTGTTAACACACACATACACACACACGACTTTTTAACAGAATAAACCCAACCGCCCAGCCAACAAAAACCCAACAACGTCCCCGCAAATGCGGATCCTCGCGAAGCGAGTGTCCGCATTTGCGGTGGTGGGAGCATCCCAACATCGGCTGTGTTAACACACACATACACACACACACAACTTCATAACAAAAAAAAACTCAAAGTCGCCTCACACCTGCTTACACCCAGACACCCAGACGCAAGACTTAACAAAAAAACAGTAAAAAAGGCCCTTCACACGCTCTTAAAACACATACGCACGACTTAGAAACAAATACACTGCGTCGTACACGTAAAAGCTAACTGCGTATATCGCAAAAAAATACGGCAACATCGCAACAAAATACGGCCGCATCGGAAAAAAATACGGCCGCGAAAGACCCATTCCAACCGCCGCGCATCAAAACATCACAAACACAAGAAATAAACACAACAAACACATAAAAAGCTTACTTACAGCACGGGGGGGCATCCGGCACCTCCAAAAGTTCATTTACACGTCCATTTAAGTCCAAAACAAAGAGTTTAAACGGCCGAAAATCGGCTAAGCGAGAGAAAAAATGACCGCCGAACAAAACGAAAACGAGGCTCCAGACGTAACTACGCTACACTTACTCGCAATAATGAAACACATACTATGCGGAACGGATCACACTCATATTAAACACCATTTTAACCACTACTACGCACAAAATGGCGGATGGAACGCAAATTGTAAGCTGGAACGCAAATAGCGCATGCGTATTGCGTTCTAACGGTCTAACTTTCCAGAATGTTCTACAAGTTTATAAATACTGCCTATTTGACAGAGAAAAATACATTTCTCCTCAGGTGATGAACAGAGTGACTTCAGACATAACTGCTGCTAAAACTTGAGAAGATAATTCTTTCCTAATTTACTACTTTACATTGTGCAAATTACAACTGAGAGGTAAGCTATAATATATTACATTTTATTATCAAGACAGGACATCAAAAAAAAAAATTAAATAAGAAAAAGAGGTTTATGTATAATGACATGTGACACGCACATATATGTGTATAATGTATACTGACATGTGACACGCACATTTATGCGTATAATGTATAGTGACATGTGACACGCACATTTATGTGTATTGCCCCTGCAACAAAATTATCTTAAAACAAAATAATTAAACAACTACATTTAAATTACATTAGAAAAAAATAAATTGGGACTATTAAAATATGAGTCATGTATACTGATATGTGACACGCACATATATGTGTATCATCTATAGTCACATGTCACACACACATTTATGTATGTTGGCCAAAAATAAAAATAAGGTTAATTTAACAATTAAAATATGATTCATGTATAGTGATATGTCACACGCACACAAAAAAATTACTTTCAACTATGGAAATGTGCTTCATGTATGTGACATATGTGTGTAGCCCCCACCAAAAAATAATGTTAATTGAAAATAATTACAGAAGTATATTTCAATGAAATTAATTTACTGCAATTCAATAGATCACCTAAAGCTCAATCTTTCTACTTTTTTTAATATTCAAACAGACTCTGCATCAACAGCGTCTCTCAACAATTTGCACCGTGCATTGTGAAGCACAATCCCTTTTAAAGAACACCAACAAAGAAGAAGAGGTAAGATACAAAAATACTTTAAATGCTGAAAAGGCCATGCTTTGCTAAATACAAATAAAAAATTCTATAATTCACTATTTCACTTTATTTTTCAAACAGACACTACAAGAAGACCGGCGGATTAAGATTGGCAGGAGGGGACCCTCTGTCATTCCACACTTCAATCAAGGTAAAGTATTAAGTATAAAAAAGAACTGAACCATGAGCCTTATTCAATTGCGAGTTGGCCAATTGAATAGGGCTCTATATAAGCACATAACAGATTTTTTAGACAGACATTTTTAGTTACTGAACTTCGATACTAAATCAAGGTCTTCACTAACTCAAAACTTCTGTCAAAAAATATTTTATGTGCTTATATAGAGCCCTATTCAATTGGTCAAAACGCAATTGATTCAGGACCTAAATATGTTTAATGGCCGAGGGCCTCATTCAAATGTGATTTGCCCATTTCAATAGGGCTCTATATAAGCACAGAGCATATTTTTGAACAGAAGTTTTTAGTTAAAAACTTTTGTAAAAAAAGATGCTCTGTGCTCATATTCAATGAGGCCCTCACAATATAACAAATCCAGCAACCAAAGGCCCTCATTCAATTGATATTTTGGACAATTCAATAGGGCTCGAAATAAGCACATTTAGAACCCCTATTGAATTGGACAAACTGCAATTGAATGAGGGCCAAAGTATGCAACATATGGTACACACAAACTGGTACACACAAAACAGGATTGTAACAAACACATAGCAAACTAAATTCATATTCTTTTTGTTTAACAACCTATAACCATTAGAAAAAACACTACATAAGTATAACAAAAGTGGTGCCCATCAAACAGGATTGTACGAAAACTCACACAAACACATAGCAAACTACATTTAAATTCTTATTTAATGTTTAACAACCTATAAGCCTTAGAAAGAAGCCTAAATAAGCATACCAACATTGGTGCGCACCAAACAGGATTGTATGAAAACTCACACAAACACATAGCAAACTACATTTAGATTCTTATTTTATGTTTAACAACCTATTAGCATTACAAAACAACATTAATAAGCATACCAACAGTGGTGTGCACCAAACAGGATTGTATGAAAACTCACACAAACACATAGCAAACTACATTTACATTCTTATTTAATGTTTAACAACCTATAAGCCTTAGAAAGAAGCCTAAATAAGCATACCAACATTGGTGCGCACCAAACAGGATTGTATGAAAACTCACACAAACACATAGCAAACTACATTTAGATTCTTATTTTATGTTTAACAACCTATAAGCCTTAGAAAGAAGCATAAATAAGCATGCCAACAGTGGTGGGCACCAAACAGGATTGTACGAAAACTCACACAAACACATAGCAAACTACATTTATATTCTTAATTTTATGTTTAACAACCTATAAGCCTTAGAAAGAAGCCTAAATAAGAATACCAACAGTGGTGCGCACCAAACAGGATTGTACGAAAACTCACACAAACACATACCAAACTACATTTATATTCTTATTTTATGTTTAACAATCTATAAGCCTTAGAAAAAGGCCAAAATAAGCATACAAAAAGTGGTGGGCAGCAAACGGTATTGTAGAAAAACACAGAAATAATGTCATTTTTTAGTTCATACAAATACATTCAAATAAAATTACGTTTTCATTTTTATTTTATAACAGATACTGCGTCAAGAACATCGGACCAGGAGTTTCAACTGAGGACCAGACCAGCGGACGAGGACTTTCAACAGAGGACCAGACCATTGGACGAGGACTTTCAACAGAGGACTACACCATCGGACGAGGACTTTCAACAGAGGACTACACCATCGGACGAGGACTTTCAACAGAGGACCAGACGATTGGACGAGGACTTTCAACACAGGACCAGACCATCAGACGAAGGGTTTCAACACAGGACCAACAAAGATTCTGCTTCAAATCAAACTTCAACCAAGGTACAGTATAACAAGTAAAAAAAGAGAAAAATTAATTAATATTCTTCTTTAATGTTTAACCACCTATAAGCCTTAGAAAAAAGCCTACAGAAGCATACCAAAATTGCGGCGCACCAAAAAGGATTGTAGAAAAACACAGAAATAATGGCATTTTTTCATTAATACAAAGACATTCAAATAACATAACATTTTCATTTTTATTTTATAACAGATACTGCGTCAAGAACATCGGAACAGGAGTTGGAACTGAGGACCACACCAGAGGACGAGGACTTTCAACAGAGGACTACACCATCGGACGAGGACTTTCAACACAGGACCAGACCATCGGACGAAGGCTTTCAACACAGGACCAACAAAGAATTTAGCTTGAAATCAAACTTCAACCAAGGTACAGTATTAAAAGTAATATCTATCATCTATCTCTTATTTGTCTTTTAGGGCCAATAATCTTTAACAGTAAATACAAACTTCAATGTAAACTTAAAAAATAAATTGGCATAGTCCAAAAAAGTCTAAAAACACAGAATCTATACAATTTGTCATTGTAACATTCCAGTCCTAAACCCTAATTTAATTGCCATTTGACAAATTGAATAGTGCTGTAAATAAGGACATAACATCTTTTTGAAAATACCTTTTTAGTTACTGAAACACTTGCTTTTGGATACATGTTTAATAAATAAAAACTTCTTTAAATAATTATCTGATGGCCTTATTTAGACTTTTATTCAATTGACCGCATTGAAATTGATTAAGTATAAAATGTTAACACACTATTGATAACTATTTGTCATGAAAAACAACTTAACATCTCAAAATAAACTAATGGTACATTATTTTATTTTTACAGATTAACATGGCTGATAACGAGAGTAAACAAGAAAAGAAAAGACGCCAAGCTAGAGAACGACGACAGAGAGCAGACAGCCAGCAGACACCGGAGAAGAAGGAAATTCGACGAGAAAAAGAACGCAAAAGAATTGCAAGCAAAAGACTGTCACTTGCAGAAATTAAAGATATGTCAAAAAAAGCAACAAAGAAAATAAAGCATTTACAACCTGTTGCTCAAACATCAGATGACATTTTACCAGAAAAAATACAAGAGATACCAAAAAAAGCAACAAAGAAAACAAAGCATTTACAACCGTTTCATGAAACATTACATGACATTTTACCTCAAACAATACAACATATACCAAGAAAAGCAATGAAAAAAACAAAACATTTAGAACCTGTTGTTGAAACATTATATGACATTTCACCTGATGAATATGAAAGTCAAAATCCTATATGCTTTGCAAATTGTCCTCTACTCAAGTCTTTAGCAGTAGAGGTTCATAGTTGTGGGGACATGACTACTCAATGTCAGTTTTGTGAGGCTTATTATTTTAAACAGGAGAGACCCAGAGATGGACAATTTATTAGTTGTTGTCAAAAAGGCAAGTTCAAACTTCCAGAAAGGAAAGAATTTCCAATTTATTTACAAAATATTATGACTGAACCTACTTTTCCAAACTAGAAAATTTTTAAGACAAACATAAGATCCTACAATAGTGCCATATCCTTTGCATCCATGGGGGCAACATTAGCTGCTAATGTACCAGGACATGGTCCTTACTGTTTTAAAGTCCAAGGACAAATTTATCATCGCACTTCCCATTTACATCCAGAGGAAGGAAATCAAAGAAAATTCGCTCAACTATATGTCCTAGATACAATGGAAGCTGTTGACCAACGTATGCAGATGGAAGAAAATAAAAAATGCTTACCCAGTGTTTTCATAGAGCTAAATAACATTATGGACAACAATCCCTACAGTAAAGCTTATAAAAAATTGGCAGAAGTAGAAAATGAACAGCTACTTCATGCACAAACACATCAATTACCAATGCCGAAGGTTAATATAATGCTTAAAAGAGACAGACATACTGATAAACGTCGTTATAACTTGCCAACATCAAATGAGGTTGCAATAGTGTTTCAGAATGATGAAGGAGAACCACCATTTCAAAGAGACATTCGAATATATCCTAGAAATGAGGACCAACCGTTTATTAATATGAGTATCTTAAGTCCAAATTTAGATCCAATGACATATCCCATCTTTTTCCCACACGGAGAAGCAGGTTGGCAACCAAAATTAACTTTTCCCAGTTACCCAAATGCTAAAGCCAGAATCAGAAATAATGTTTCTATGCTTGAATTTAAAGTAGCTCAAATTGCCATTCGCAATGTATTTAATCCAATTTTATGTGGTGGGAAACTAACACAACAATGGATTATTGATTCATATTTGCAAGTTGAGGCAAATAATTTAAACTTTATCAAATATCAACAAGATAAACTCCGTGTAGAACAATATTCTGGATTAATGGACTATGTTGCTGACGTGGCTACAAGCAGAGACATGACAGCTGGCAAAGCCATCATTTTACCATCTTCCTTTCAAGGATCTCCTCGGAATATGAGAGAAAGATACAATGATGCTATGGCTATTGTCACTAAATTTGGCAAACCCGATTTATTTGTGACATTTACATGTAATCCACAATGGCCAGAAATCACACAAAATCTACTTCTTGGACGAAGTGCTTCTGATCGACCAGATTTAGTAGCCAGAGTTTTTAAGATTAAATTAAATGAATTAATACGTGACTTCACTATAAATCAGTTATTTGGCAAATGTCTTGCTTATGTATATACCATTGAATTTCAAAAAAGAGACCTTCCACATGCACATCTTCTAATAATACTTCAAGAAAAAGATAAATTAGATACTTCAGACAAAGTGGATGCAGTCATTGTTGCAGAACTACCAGATCCAGAACTATATGGTAGACTATATGAGATTGTTACTCATCGCATGATTCATGGACCCTGTGGTGACCTTAATCCACAATCACCATGTATGGAAAATAATAAATGTTCCAAAGAATTTCCAAAAGATTATAGAGACAAAACCTATGCCAATTGTGATGGATATCCACTTTATAAAAGAAGAGAAGGAGATAGTGCCATTATTCGTGGAAAAAAAGTGGACAATAGATATGTAGTACCCTACAATCCACATTTACTCATGAAGTACAACGCCCACATCAACGTAGAAGCCTGCACTTCCATCAAATCCATTAAATATGTCTACAAATATATTTACAAAGGTTACGATGCAGCTACTGTAGTCGTCAAAAGTGCAGACAACCCTGAAAGTAGTGAGTTAGTACATGATGAACTTGCATCTTATGTAGATGCTCGCTATGTCAGTGCACCAGAAGCTATGTGGCGGCTTTTAAAATTTGAAATGCATGATAGATCACATGCAGTATATAGGTTAGCAGTACATTTGCCACAACGACATTTAGTCTATTTCCATGCTGGAAATGAAATGAATGCATTGGCCCAAAGTGAAGATCGTCACACTACACTAACTGCATGGTTTGCATTAAATTCCACTGATGCTGAAGCAACACAATACTTATATATTGAAATTCCATATCACTATGTTTTTGTGAATGGATTATGGAGACCAAGAAAAACCAGAGGCAATAAAATTATTCCAAGAATTTACACAGTCAGTCCAAGAGATGTTGAACGTTTTTGCTTACGGATATTACTTTTAAATGTTCCTGGAGCACAAAGTTTTGAACACTTAAGAACTGTTAATGACATTGTATATGAATCCTTCCATTTAGCTGCAAGACATAGAAACTTACTCGCTGATGATACAGAGTGGGAAAGATGTTTAGAAGAAGCAGCATTAGCTTTGTGGGAGACTTTTAAAAGTAATATGGCTGAAGACTTTATGCGACGATACAATGAACCCATTGCACACTTAAAAGCGTTAATGGAAATCCAAGAAGTCTTTTTAACTCATGGATTAAGTTGTGCAAGTTTTAATTTGCCTGATCCAGGTCTTATAGATGACATTAACTTTGAAGACTATGACATTCAACTACAAGCAGAAAGAACAGAAGAAAGACTTGCAACTTTAAATACACTACAATTGCAAGCATTTCATGCCATTAAAAATGCTATAGATGATGACATGGTGACAGAGCGTTATTTCTATCTTGATGGACCTGGCGGATCAGGAAAAACATATTTGTACAATTTATTAATGAGTTCAGTACGAGCTCAAGGAAAAATAGCAATGGCGTTTGCCACTACTGGAATTGCTGCACTTTTATTAGAAGGTGGAAGAACTGTTCATAGTGGATTTAAACTGCCAGTGCCTATTTTAGAAAATTCTGTGTCAGATATTCGCATGACATCCTTACAAGCAAAGAAATTGAAGAAATGTAAATTAATTATAATAGATGAGGCCACAATGATGTCATGCTATGCCCTCCAATGTATTGACCGTTTGCTTCGTGAAGTCATGGAGAATATTTTTCCATTTGGTGGAAAGGTAATGTTGTTGGGTGGCGATTTTAGACAAACATTACCTGTCGTTGTACATGGAAATCGAACTGACATTATCGAAACATGTATAAAGTCAAGTACAGTATGGAAACATTTTACCCATCTTCAACTGCAACAAAATATGAGATCAGAAGGCCAAACTGATTTCAATGATTGGCTTATTAAAATTGGAGAAGGCAGAACAGAAAAAATACTACATTTACCTGACGACACTGTAGAGATCCCACCTCATATGATTTGTCAACAAGATATTATATCGGCTATATTTGAAGGGAGCATAAATAACAAAGAATATTCCGAGCTTGCCAACCAAGTCATACTGACGTGTAAAAATAAAGATGCATTAATCCTCAATAATGAAATCTTAAAAAAAATTAATGCACCACAAAGAAATTATCACAGTGCTGATTCTGTACTTGCTGATGACAATGAAAGTCAGGCTAACTCTTCGACTGAATTCATAAACTCTTTAACTCCTTCTGGAATGCCACCACATATTTTGCAGCTAAAGAAAGGTGCAATTATCATGTTACTGCGAAATATGAACCCCCAAAAAGGCCTATGCAATGGCACAAGATTAATTGTTCAACAATTAAAGGACCATTTTATAGATGCTGAAATTTTAACTATGACCCATAAAGGAGAGAGAGTTTTCATACCAAGAATAGATTTAGCACCAAGTGAAAGTAGTCTCCCTTTTATACTTCAAAGAAGACAATTTCCCATTATTATGGCATTTGCCATGACCATTAATAAATCACAAGGTCAAACTTTCAAATCTGTGGGTATTTTCTTGGAAGAACCAGTTTTTGCACATGGTCAATTGTACGTTGCGTTGTCACGGTGCAAAAATCCACAGGCTATTAAAGTTTACATTGAAAACAATGAAAGTCAAGGTGATTTATTAGAAGATGGACGTATTTTTACTAAAAACATTGTCTACTATGAAGTACTATAACTTTGAAGGATACAAATTAAAGATGCCAAGATTTTTTAAAAGCATTGCAAAATACATAACAATTGGTTGTTTAATTCAGTCATAATTAATGGAAGTCATGTTTATGAATGATTCGCCTCACAAAATACTTGCCTTGCATTGTTAGTAAAAATTATGTTAAAATGTTAAGTCACTATGTTAATGTTTCTAATGTTACAAGTTTAAAAAATATATTTTCAAGTTATTTCATTCAACAGATTACAAAGTGGATGTTAAGAGGTCAAGCACCTTTTAAGTCACAATGTAAATATTGTCTGTTATCTTAAGATTACTACCTACATTAATGTTTATCGCCAGTTTATGTGCTCAGTAATAAATTACTTTAATTACGTACGTTTTAAGAAGAGTTTTACTGTATGCCTTCCTCTACATTCAATGTATATTCAAGTTAACAATTATTGTGATAGAAATTGAATTTTAATACTGATTAATTTAAATGTCAATTGTTTTTACATTCAAATGTTAATACTTTTAATAAAAAATTAGGTTACAAAATGTATTCACTATGTTCCTGTTTATAATGTTCAAAATTATACCAATGTTTTGTCAACCTCTAAACTTACATAAAAAATAAAGTTCAAGTTTAAAAATATATACTTCGATGGTTATTGCTTACATATATTTTAAACTTCATGTTAAAATTCGCGACGTTTAAAGAAGGCTTTTTACTTTTTGCTTTCCTATTCATTCAATGTATATTAAAGTTAACAATTCTTCAGATACTAATTACATTTTAAAAAACCATTACATCAACATTTTACAAAAATACACGTTCATATTAAAATACTTACAAGTGTCAAAAATATATGTTAATAACTAAACAACTTGACAAACATATACATCACATTGCCGTCATTTTTTGACGGGCAAGTCGCTAGTCACATATATAGTTGTGAGCATACGAGCCGTTGCTCACGCTTGCGGGCTCGCATAGCGAAGCGAGGGTCGCAGTTGCTGGCAAGGATCGGCGAAGGCGATCCTTGCCAGCAACTGCGACCTTCGCAAAATTTACAAGGGTCGCAGTTACTGGCAAAGAGCGCCAAACTTGCAAACTTTACGTCGTAACTCAAACAAAATACGAGACACGTTACGAACCATTACGACCTCGCAAAAAACGGCCGCAACACGCGCACATCAAAACATCAAAAATACAACAAATACACACAACAAATACATAAAAAGCTTACTTATAGGAAGAGGGAGCATCCAGCACCTCGAAAATAAAATGTAACTGAAATTAAAGCAGTTCAAACACTAAAAAATTCTCTAAGCAAGAGAAAACATGGCCGCCGACAAAAACGAAAACGAGGCTACAGCAGTCTAAAGACGCAAAACACCACCAAACACCTACTTATTTGCTGAAAAACACCTACGAGATTAGAAAACAAGGACGCAACCTGCGCCATCCCAAAAACATTACAAACACAACAAATACAAACAACAAACACATAAAAAGGTTACTCACAGCAAGGGGGGGCACCGAGGACCTCTGCAAGTGAAGTTACACCTACATTTAACCACAAATTTCGGAGTTTAGGGACCCGAAAATCACCTAAGCGAGAGAAAAAATGGCCGCCAAACAAAACGAAAACGAGGCTAAAGGTCCCTAAACACGCAAAACACTACCATAAACACGCAAAACACCACCAAACTGCTACGGATATTCCGAAAAAGCCCACCAAACAGCTACGGATATTCCGAAAAACTCGCACAACATAGAAAACGAATATTACGAAAAACTTGCACGACATAGAAACTGAACGACGCTACATCAGACACATTATATAAACCAAACACCCTTAGCTCACTTACAATTTCATTGCCGTCAATTTTTGACGGGCAATTCGCTAGTACTATATAATACTAATTCCCTAAGTGGGATGTGTATGCCACCTGTCATACCTAAACACAAATATATATTGTACAGTTATTTAAATAGCTAGTATATCAGACAATATCAGTATCCACAAGATATAATGTATATAATGTTAATCCAAAGTATTGATTTAAGATCGGTCTGATTACTTAGCTTTATATATATCACTAGCGATTTGCCCGTCAAAAAATGACGATCAATAAAAGAAAGTGTTGAAATGCTGTTTGTCACACAATGTGAGTGTACTGTGTGCCTCAAGTAACTAAATTCCTCAAAAAGCAGAAATCTACATGACATAAAATAAGAAAAACTAAAATCACCAAAAATAAAAAATGTACATTACAGAACAAAAAAAAACAACCTATGTGACCAAAAATAAAAAAAGGAACATTACAGAAAATAAAAAAATACATTACAACCTCCCATCACTACAAAATTTGTTAAAAAATTACACACCTGAAAATGAAATACATATAATACATACATATAATACAATACAACACAATTAAATAAAATACAATACAATACAATTCAATAAAATACAATACAATTCAAGAAAATACAATACAATCCTATGTAATATACATGCCACTATCTAATATACATGGCACTATCTAATATACATGCCACTATGTAATATACATGCCACTATATAATGTAATATACAGTACATCCCACTATGTAATATACAATACTATTTAATAATACATCCCCCTATCTATGTAATATACAATACATGCTATCTATATATATATAGCTACCCTAATTGTAAGCTACAATAAAATAATAAAGACCACTTACCTTTGAGATGTTTCTTCAGATCAGCAACCTACGGTAAAAAAGATTCAAAAAATTAATACAACACATTTACATAAAATACCTAAACATTCTAAATATTCTAAATATTCTAAATATTATACTCACCTTTCCAGCATGTGACGTCCTCCATGTTCCGTCCTCCATGTTCCGTCGGCCATCTTTGCGTCTTGTCCGGCGGTACTTCTGTAAAAAAAAACATTACATTAGTAAACATAAAGCAAAGTTAAATAAACACAATCTACATTATACTTACCTTTCTGCGATGTCTCCGGCCTCCTCGTCTTCTCCGGAAGCATCCTCGCCTTCAAAAAAAACAAACAAAAAAAACGACACACATCCACCCTGGCGGATGTCTACGACGCTAATGACCTTCCTATGGAGTGTTCCAGACTAAAATTGGCTGAATAGGCTGTCTATCAAATTCAGCCAATGAGAAGACCCCATTTGTAAACCAATGAAAAAAGTATACACCCCAAAATACAACGCTGATTGGATAACACACCTTTCAATCTTTATTTGAACTAATCCTAAGGCTTTATTGCCATCAGCCAATCACAATGGAATATACCAAGCTCTATGTACATTTGATTTTATGCTCAAAAACAGGGCCCTCCATTCTTTACAAGGTGTTTAATTTGTTTTCTGCTATGTACTCAACCCCTGTACAGCGCTACGGAATATGTTGGCGCGATATAAATAAAGATAATAATAATAATAATAATATACCCCCACGTACTGATTGGTGAAGACATCTGCGCCTTCCCATTGGCTGTAATATTGATTGATATTAACAGTAGCCAATGAGAATGCGCAAATCCTTCACCAATCAGTACGTGAGGGTGTATTCCATTGTGATTGGCTATTGTCAGTGCAACCAATCAGAATGCGCAGAGGCGCCAACCAATCACCCTGTGGGGGTGGATTCCATTGTGATTGGCTGAAGGCATCTGCACCTTGTGATTGGTTTAAATAAAGATTGATAGGTGCATTATCCAATCAGAGTGGGATTTTAGGGTGTATCCCTTTCTGATTGCCTCACACATTGGCGCCTCCTGATTGGGTGAATTTGATAGACAGCATTTTCAACCAATCAGAAGGCGCCATTGCTTATTTTCTTCCGGAAAAGTCTCCGGGAGCCTCATTAGCGTCGGGGATGTCCGGGAGTGCGGATGTAAGTATATATATATATTTTTTTTTTATACAGGGCGTGGCAGAAGAGGATCCAGAGGAGGCGGAAACATTGCGGGGAGGTAAGTACAATGTAGATTATGTTTATTTTGATGTATGTGTATTAATGTTGTGTTTTTTTTAACAGGTGCCGCGCCGGAGAAGGATTAAAAGAATGGCGGACGGGACATGCCGGAAAGGTGAGTAGAATATTTAGAATGTATAGAATGTTTATTTTTTTAACTGTAAACGTGTTGCACTAATTTTTTTTTTTTTTTATTTCGTAGGTGGCTGATCCCAATGTACATCTGCAAAGGTAAGTGGTCTTAATTTTTTTATTTTAGCTTAGACTTAGATTAGTTAATATATAGATAGCATTTATTGTATGTTAGCTAGGGGTTTTATATAGATAGCATAGGATGTATTGTATATTAAATTGTGTTATTTATTTAGATAGATTGGGAATGTATTATTATATAGCTAGGATGTATATTAGGTTATGCTATTTATTTAGATATATTGGGTATGTATTATTATATAGATAGGATGTATATTAGATTATGGTATTTATTTAGATAGATTGGGAATGTATTATTATATAGATAGGATGTATATTATATTATGCTATTTATTTAGATAGATTGTGTGACGTATGTTAGATAGTGGTGTATTGTATTGTAATTGTATGTAATTGTATTGTATGTATTTGTATTATATGTATTTCCTTTTCAGGTGTGTATTTTTTTTTTCTGTAGTCAGGGGGGGTTTTAATGTTTTTTTTTTTTCTGTAATGTTCCTTTTTTTTATTTTTGTGACTAAGGTTTTTTTATTTTGTGTAATGTAGTTTATTTTTTTGTGAGTTAGGTTTTTTGTTTGATGTAATGTAGTTTATTTTTTGTGTGACTTTAGGCTTTTTTATTTTCTGTAATTAGAGTGGTGGGGGTTAATAGGGGGTAGGTAGTGTAGATGTTAATAGGTTAGTGTAGAGGGTGTTTAGTTGATATTTAATGTTTTATTGGGAGTGTTATAGTGCAGTATAGTGTTTATACTTAGTGTCATGATGGTCCTTGAGGACCATCATGGCACTTACGTGGTTAATGTAGTGTTATAACAGGCCCATAATGGTGTTAATATACCCTTATGGGACTCATGGGGTTAAATAGAGGCTTATGGGGGTCTGTATTGACCCCCATGAGTAACAGGGTTAATGAAGGGCTTATGGGGTCTGTATTGACCCCCATGAGTGACAGGCTTTATGAAGGGCTTATGGGGGTCTCTATTGACCCCCATGAGTGACAGGGTTAATGAGGGTTTTATGGGGGTCCGTATTGCCCCCCATGATTGACAGGGTGACAGTGTTAATTTTGTTTTCTTTTACAACGGGCCCTTTAAGGACCCTTACGGTCCTTTAAGGACCTGTAACGCGGGAATTTTGAATTTTGATTGCAGCGAGGGTCCCCGATCGCGTGCAATCGGGACCCCCACTGCGATGGTTAATGTGGGGTTAATGCAGGTTCTCGGAGCTTATCTCGGATCCCCTGCGGTTAATCCGGGATTCCGACCTTATCTCGTATCCTTTCTTGGGTAAGTTGTAGGTGGCTGAGTAATCCTGGGTCTTTGAGCCTCGTTTTCATTTTTTTCAGCGGCCATTTTTTCTCTCGCTTAGGGGATTTTCGTGTGTGTGAACTCGGGAATTTGTACTTAAATGGAGGTGTAACTGCACTTTAAGAGGTCCTGGGTGCCCCCCCCCCCTTGCTATGGGTAAGCTTTTTATGTTGTTTTTGTGAGTATTCGGTGTGTTTTGAGTGTTTTTAGGTGCGCGCAGTTCCTCCATTTTTCATGCGTGTGGGTGTTTGTTACGTTAAGGTTGGTTCTGAGGTTAATGCAGGTTTCCGAGGTGAGCCTCGTTTTCATTTTTTTCAGCGGCCATTTTTTCTCTCGCTTAGGGGATTTTCGTGTGTGTGAACTCGGGAATTTGGACTTAAATGGAGGTGTAACTTCACTTTCAGAGGTCCTGGGTGCCCCCCTTGCTATGGGTAATCTTTTCATGTCGTTTTGTAAGTATTTGGTGTGTTTTCACTGTTTTTAGTTGCGCGCGGGTCGTCCGTTATATTGGGATTCTTAGTGCATGTGGGTGTCTGTTACGTTAAGGTTGCCTCATTCCCTAAGTGCTTTGCGAGGACCCGCATTGCAAATGCGGCCCCTCGCTTTGCGACGACCCGCATTTGCGGAAGCGAGGGCCTCAGTTGCTGGCATGGCATTTGAGATTTTTTTTTTTTAAGTCGTGTGTGTGTGTGTTAACAGAGCCGACGTTGGAGCCTCCACCTCCGCAAAAGCGGACCCTCGCTTTACGAGGATCCACATGTGCGGGGGCGTTGTTTTTTTTTTGGCTGGGAGGTTGGGTTTTTTTGTTAAAAAGTCGTGTGTGGGGTGTGTTTGTGTTAACACAGCCGACGTTGGAGCCTCCACCTCCGCAAATGCGGAACCTCGCTTCGCAAGGATCCGCATTTGCGGGGACGTTGGGATGCTCCACCACCACAAATGCGGCCCCTCGCTGCGCGAGCGCGCAAGCATGAGCAACGGCTCGCATGCTCTCAACTATATATGTGATACTGAGTGTTAAAACATTAAGTGAGTCCAATCCAAAGTTGCTCCTCCGGTATGCATCATGTCTCTCCTTTACACATAGTGCAGATCCAATCTCTCATGCAGTACTTTTGGGTTGACGCGATGACATCACTTCCAGGGCATCAAGGGTAACGTAGCCGACGCATGCGTTTCGCCATGGGCTTCTACCAGGGCCTAACACAATTGGGGAGGAGGTGTCTTTTTATAGGGCTATCCAGCGAGTCTGTGTTGCTTATTGGAGAGATTTACAGCCAATCATATATAAACGCGACTCCAGGTCCTTGAAGGTATATATAAATAATGTATTTAATGCAAAAACACAAACAAAAAAAAACAAAAAACAAATATACTGTTATCCCTATATCCTTCTCTATCACCTGATTATTTAATGTTGTGCAATATCAAAGATATATCACACATTATTGCAAATTAAATTGTAACATATTAACGGATCACCCAAGGGAGATAATTATTATCAATACGATTATATTATAAACTATACATACATTATACGGTTCATAGGGTATGTAATTCCATATAATATCCAAGATTTTTTAAATTATAATATATACAATTATCAACTTCCAATATAAACCTATCATTTCATTCTCAAGAAATAACCATCTGTTATATTGGTCTGATATCCTAATCCGCATAGGATGAATCTGCCGTCATTTAACAACACATTTGAATACATCATATCTCATTGACTAACAATTAGAGAGAATATATTATTTACAAGTAGAAATCCATTATTAATCAATTTGGTAACTACATGTTCCCTCAGAGGAGATATCGCTATACAGAGTATTAAAAATACTGTCAAACTGCATATACTTGGTATTAAATATAGTATCTAAGAATATTAATATGTACTCTTTATTCAATCATCTTTATAAGAAAACAGCAAGGTTTTCATTCAAACCAAATGGTAACAGAGTATTGAGTAAGGTAATCCATTTTCTTTCAGCTCTCAATAATTCTTCTTCTAAGTTGCCACCTCTAATTCCAAGGTTAATTTGTTGCAGTATGGTACACCTAATTTCTGGTTTACAATTATGTCTACGAAGAAAATGTCTAGCTACTGTAGTTAAGGTTTTACCCCTCTCATAATCTTTTATACTATTCTTGATATTATTTATATGTTCCCCCAGTCCTCTTCGTATTGCCCTCAAGGTCAAACCTATGTACTGCAAATTGCATGGACATTGTAAACAATATATTACATTTTGGTACTACAATTGTAGAAACCAGACATTGCATGTCTCTTGCTGGTTCTATCTTCCAAATAATCAATCTTTTTCATAAAAATGCAGAACTTACAGTGCCCACACATGTGGGTACCATTGGGTAAAGTTGATTTCTGCTTCAATTTCTGGAAATGACTACGTACAAGTCTATCCTTGATTGTTTGTGATTTCCTCCAGCCTGTCTGAATACGTTCACCTATAAATGTATCAAGTTGACCATCACATCTTAAGACATGAGCATGTTTATTTAAGATGGAATTTATTTCCCTCCACTGTTGATTGAAAGTACTGATGAATCTAGGATAATGTGTCATACTATGCCTCCTATTTTTGGGAACTAAAAGATTGTCTCTATTTGTGTGTAACGCGCGATGATACGCTTTTTTCAATGAAGTTCCACTATAGCCTCTATCCTTTAGACGGCCTGTCAAAATCTTTGCTTGTTTCTTAAAAGTTATCTCATCCGAGCAATTACGGCGTATTCTCAAGAATTCACTGACAGGTATAGACCTCTTCGTGGCCGAGAAATGTGAGCTCTGAGAGTGAAGAGTGCTGTTGGTGAAAGTAGTTTTTCTGTATAGGCCTGTGCCTATACTTCCATCATCATTTTTTTATATTTTTAAATCCAAAAATTCTATTTCTTGTAAGCTTGTCCGATGAATCAATCTCAGATTAACTTCATTATCATTAAGCATGGTAACAAATTCCGTGAAGCTGTCCATCGTATCTTCCCATAATATTAAAATATCGTCTATGTAGCGTAGCCACAATACGATTTTGTTGGTATATTTGGTCATGTCTTCACAGAACACTCTCTCTCTCTCTCCCACCATCCCATATAAATATTCGCATATCTTGGTGCCACCGGAGACCTGATAGCGGTTCCACTTGTAAATAGTATTTGTTGTTAAATATAAATTGTTATGGTGGAGGATGACATCCAATAATTCCATAATAAACTCATTCTTCTCAACACTGTCTCTAGTGTCCATGCCCAAGAAATATCCTACAGCTTCACATCACTTTTGATGGTCAATCGAGGTATAAAGTGACTCTACATCACACATTATTAATACTGTCTAGGTGTCAACTGTAATTTCATTCAATTTGCTTAGGACATCCATTGTATCCCAAGTATATGAATGTAGAGTCAAAACAAATTGTCTCAAACACTGGTCAAGGTATTTGCTCGCATTCTCACTAAGGCTCCCATTCCCGGAAATGATTGGTCTTCCGGGCGGTTTTACCAGATCCTTTTGGACCTTAGGTAACATATAAAAGGTAGATATTCGCGGTTTCTCTATTTTCAGGAAATTATATTCCCTGTCTTTTATCAAATTTTTTCTTTTAGCATTATCTATGATAACCATATATTTTTAAAAAAAGATATTGGTGGGGTCCATATCTAATTTACGATAGCATCTTATGTCATTAAGTTGTTTTAATGCTTCTTCGGTATATAGTTCCCTCGACCATACAACCACATTACCTCCTTTATCAGAAGGTTTATTATTGAGTCAATCCACTGGCTAATCTCTTTAAGAGCTTTCCACTCTGGTTTAGTTGAATTGGGAGCCTTAGTTACATTATTATGTGTGTATAAGAGTTATAAGATTTTTAGGTGTTGTTGTGGTGTCATACTATCCCAATTAGCTTTTTTTCATTATTTTTATTGTGCATTTAGTCAGGTAACATGCTTTTCATCAAATCATAAAACTTTTGCAATACATAATGGGCAAGATTCACAAAGCTTCACATGAGCTGCACAATTTGTAGCCCCTGAGAAGTTTAGTGAATATTGTTAAGTCCCAAACCTTATCCATATTCTATTTTTTTAAAGTTGCACCTATATTTAAAGGAACATTGTAATGTCAATGCAATAGGGTTTCACTTGTTTATTTAGTTGATTTGCAATGGCTATCATAGTTAGAAAATATTTAGAACAGTCTTCTGAGCAGACAAAATCTAATAGAGGTGGAGAAAGGTACATCTGCTGGAAGCCACAATGTGAATTTCAAATAAATAAGTTTTAAATGCTAATTTGATTTTTTTTTTCAAATACTGACAACTATAGTGGGCCTTTAAAATATATTCCTTCGAGGAACTACACTGGTAATAATGGAACAATGTGTTTAGAAAGTAAACAATTATTCAGGACTCGCATCCTGTTATGCTCATGCCCTCTCCTTCATCTGTAACTGTTTCTTCCTCTCATGGTTTTGCCTTGTCTAGATCTTCTTCTGTACTTTCAGGATCATCTGGTCCGCCTGTCCTGTAACATCTAGAGACTTATCTGCTTCTGTGAGTTCTTATAGCTCCAGATCCCATATTTCCTCAAACCATAGCAGATATCACCACCATAGACACAATAAGCATAGCAGACACCATAGGCGCAGTAGACAAAATAGGTTATCCTCTTATCACCGTGAATACAGGAGAAGTCATCAGGGAGGAGGCAATTGGAGAATCGGAGGTGATACCAGAGCATGTAACCTCAGCTGCAAAGATGGCTACATCTTCAGCAGGGTCAATAAATCAGTCATTGGTTGATCAATCTTCATCCCAACATATACTCAGTGTCATATCTGGTATGGGTCAGTCCGCTAGGGCTTTGCTGTTGGGTGGGCCTCAGCACAGCAGGTTCAGTTATTAATATATAGATTACAATCTAGCGGTTCAGTACATACTACGGTGCCAATCCATCATTGGCTTCAACTCCTCTCCTGCTAACTCAGCAGTATGTATTACTCAGCCTTCCCTTTCAGCTCCTATCCCTTCTACAACAGAAAGTCCTCAGGTTCTTCCTCCTAACTTAGTTATTTAGATTAAACCGATTGTGCCCACCAGAAATTACACAATTAAAGTAGTGTAAAGGGTAGGGACATCTGTCTAGTGAGATAAAACAAAGAATTTGGGATAGGGAATTCAAGCAGAATTTGGCACCTTAAAGTCCATGTAGATAGTCAGCATCTCTTGTGTTGCAGATTTGAGGGGGAATTCTATGTGGACATGTCCTTGCCTTTTGGCTGTTACATCTCCTGATCATATTTTGAAGTCTTTAGCTCCTTTTTGGAATGGGCAGTTAAATCAGTTTGTGGAGAATCTAGCCTAGTACACTATTAGGATGATTTCCTATTTGTTGACCCTGTAAGCTCTTTAGCCTGTAGAAAGCTGCAGCAAACGGTTAAATCTCTGGCTGCATCCTTGGGGGTCCCATTATCAACAGACAAATCTGAGGGTTGTTGTTGACAATTCCTGGGAATTACTATCGATTCTAATATCTTGGATTATAGGCTTCCAGTAGAAAAGATGAACAATTTGAGCTTACATTTACACTCCTTATTAAGTGTCATAAAAACCACTTTGTGAACCTTACAATCAGTATTGGGCAAACTATAGCTTGCATTCCATGTTATCCCTTTGGGCAGGACTTTTTGGTGCAGGTTGTCCCTGACAACAGCAGGAGTGACGCATCCCCACCATCACTATCAAGGCATTAAGGACATGAAGATCTGGATATCTTTCCTAGAAAATGTAAATTGCCATTCATTCATAAGATCTGACATTCAAGCAAATTCAGATCTGCAGCTCTTCAGTGATTCTGCTGGACCAGTTGACCTTGGTATATAATTACAATGTTTTTGATCTGCAGAGCGTTGGCCTCAGGTCTGGATTTTGGCAGCATTGACAAATAATTAAGCTTTTTGGAAATCTTTCCCATAGTGCTTAATCGTTCCCAGTCTGCATAATCTAGCCCAGTGGTCAGGCTCTTGGGGCATCTTATGCTCTGCTGCCTGGAGATCAACCTTTGGTTCAGAGCTAGACAAGTTCCCGGAGTGTCCAATTCCATCACTTACTTTACAGTTGAACACATTTAGACATTTGGCTCCGGGGGCAGCAGAGAAGGGTGTTCCCATTTTCCATCACTGTTGAGACTTCGACTTCCAGAAATAGCCAGGTTACTGCTTCCTCCTTTCACTTGCCTTCAGAGGTGGCTCCCTTACACAGCTAGAAGAACCAATGATGGTCAATGGAGATAAAACTCCCACCTCCTTAGGGATGGGGTTTGTATTATAATTCATTATGTTATTATTACTATTACAGCTGTTGTAATGGGTGTTTTTGCTGCCAGGAGGTTGGGTAGAGAATAGGGATCTGGGTTATGTGTTGGCCGCTCCAGTTAAGGTTAGTAGGTGAAAGAATGGCTCTCGCTGGTCAATCCATGGGGGGGGGGGGGGGGGGGGGGGGTTGCTTACATGGAAACAACAGTGCTGGCTCCTGAACCTTTTAGTTGGTCATGTGACAGTTATGTATCCTGACATGTTGACAGTTATTTAATAAAAATGTCTGTGGCTCGATTTACCCAAAAGGTGGTGTCATTATTGTACAAGGGGATAAGTAAAGGATTTTAGACCCTAAAGAGGGGGGTTATTCTACTTGGACTTGTTGTTCTATCTTTCTATTTGGTCCTTTTGTTTATTGACACCTTATAGTACCAGTCTATAGAAATGTATAGAGATAAAATAACAAATCTGCTATAATACATTAAAAAGTGTAGGTTTTGCCTTTTTTTTCTATGGAAAATGGGTGTTTTAAAAGAAAATTGAATTACAGCTTAGTTCTAAAGTCAAGACACATTTCTAACACCATTTAATGGACCATTGTAGTGCCATATTTATAGTATGTTATTTTAAAGAGCTTTATTTAATAATGTTCAAAATTAACACAGTTTAAAATAAATAATTACACCCTTTAAGTTTCAGTTATTATTATATACATATTTAGTGACAGATAGTTTGTCTCGGAAACCTGGGAGGCCTGGGAGGGACCAGGGATTCAGATAAGACCTGTGATGTTTAGCAATGTTTAAAATCTGCTCTTTGAAATGCCTGACACAAAATTTATAATTAAAATGTATAAGTGTCCCTTGACTACATTGGTAATTGACAGTGACATTGCAACTGATACCATATTCTCAATAATATTTCCTAGACATAAGTTCTACGTATATGAAAGTGCACCAAAAGAGCAGTGTGTAGTTTTTAAATGCTTTATTTTTGAGATTCACATTTTGTGGATTCAGATCAGTGGTGGCTCTCTAATGCTTCCCATGTACCTCTTTTCTGATTTGTGGATATTATCTTTGGCATATTAACTTCTATTGCTTTTTCGAACAATTTCCTACAATGCAACATTTTTTCTCTCTCTGCATTAGTTTTCTTCCTTCTCTTCCACAGTAAATTTTAGCATCTCTTAAAACAAACACTTATTGTGCAGCTCTTTTTAGGACTCAGGGTCCACATATGTGATCTTGAAAATGAAAAAGGCTGCCCATAAGTAATTAAGCAAACTGATACTAGGTATAATTCACCACTGTAATCTGAAAGATCAATAGTACATTAAAGGGAATATGTGGGCATTTTCTTTTGTTTTATATTCATGTTTTAACTAGGTATTTGTTTGTTTAATTTTATCCCCCTTAGTGTAATCTTTATTATAAATGTACACTCACTTACTTGTAAGAGACAAACATAGTACCGGTTTCTCAGAGTCCGGAGTATCCTCCTTTCTCCCTTAATTCTCTCCTGCAGGCTGCCATCTTGCACACATGCAACATTCAGAACACTACTTTGTGAGCAAAAGATACCCCACAGGGGAAGAGATTAACACAATAAATGTGATACCGTTAGACAGCAAGCAGATAGTGACATGCTCTGAGTGAGAAGTTGGGAAAACACTAACCTGAGCATTTTCTATCATAATTATTATTTGAAATAATTTGTAATACAATGCTGGTATTGAGTATAGAAAAAAGAGCTCTGCATGCGTAGTTTAGTGTTTTGCAGTTTAATGGTGTGAATCCCCTTTTATTTGGAAGTTTCCATAGCTCACAAAATTGCAGTGCTACAGAGGAGCAAGATGGCAACCTGCTTGATAGAATACAGGGAAAAGGGGGTAGGTTCCAGAAGCTGTGAAACTATTATTATGTGGGTCTCTAAATATAAGTGAGTATACATTTTATTTGAATATTACACTAAGGGTGATCAAATTAATTAAATAAACCCACTTAAAATATTTTATACAAATCCAATGTTTTGTCTAAAAAGTCCCTTTTTAAAGGGACACTGTCACCCCAAAAGGAAGTGGGTCACATCTTAAAGTGCATTAAAAACGTGAATACACTGTCCTAATCTTTTTTCCACAGTAAATAATCACTGAAATTGACAGCATTGCTTGTGTTATCAGAATAATTTATAAGACTGGGGAAAGTGAATGACATTGGGGGTCTTTATTTTGGCGACCACAGACAAGCAGACTGAAATTCTAATTAGTACATTAAAGTAGCTATTTAGTATTCAGAAACCACTCATTATCATGAATGGTACACTTTTTATGCTCTTTTAAGAATAACCTAAAATTATTTTGGGGTGACAGAGGTCCTTTAAGTAGTTTTAAGTGAGTTTACTGTTGGATGCTGTCCAGATGATGCCTTCTGTTCACTTTACTCCATAACTGCCCCCTCACTAATTTGCATGACAGAATATCATGTTAGTATGTATTGACCCTCATCAATTGCTGACCCTCTGACATACAAAATAGATCATGAAAACTCAATATTGTCCCTTTAAAAGAGGTTAATTCTTAGTTTTTTGTTGCTGATTTATAGACGGTAATTTCTCTAACACACAAGAGCCTGTAAGGTCATAATTATAGTGTGTGTATTTCCCCTCCAGGTACACCAATCATAACACTTCAGGCCTGGCCTTCCCTGCTCCACGGGGAAGGTAATTATATTTTTTATTTTATTTGCTATAATTGGTGAGCGGTGCACATTTCCATGGAAGTGGCGAGAAAGGGCAAATATGCATTATTATTATTATTATTTGCATTAAAATCAGATCATGGGGATTAGTATGAAACAATGTGATGCAGTATGATTCTGATTACAACTGCTAGTGTAAAATTAGTTATTTTTGTGTATTTTTATTTTTTTTAAACATATCAATACAGATAATTGTTGCTGTTTCTGGGAATTTAATTTAGAAGCTTCTGTGTTCGTTTCTTTATAATAGTATTTTTTATAATATATAAAAACAACAAATATATATATATATATATATATATATATATATATATATATAATGTACTATAATTCAACTGATTCTGCATATGAAAAATACAGTAGCTTTTGAGAAAAAGTAGATGTTATTTAGCTTATAAATGGGGAGGCATATATTCATAATTTTTTTTTTTCTATTTATAGAAAGGTAGTATATTTGTGGAACAGCCTTCAGTTGAAGTGGTAGGGAGAAAGATCCTTAAAGAATTTAAAGGACTTCTGTACAATGAAAAAATAAATATGTTTGAAAACTTTAAGTCTGACTAAGAGCATAATTAGTATACTAAATAAGAAGCTCTTTAGATAAATATCAAGGCATAAATAAAAAAGAAATGAGAATAAATTACATAAAATGTATTAAGTGCATTATTTATTAATAAATAAAAATGTGAAAACTTATTCTACATATGGACAGATGATAATGAAACAAGCCAGTACATTGATATAATATTATTAGAGCACAGTTGTGCTCTAATAGCTTAGGATATCTCAAACGTTCCAGATTGACACATCTTGATTTTTTTTGTATTTTAAGAGGGATTTGGATTTGATTTTTTTTGCCAATTTTCATAAAATTCTGTCCTGACAAGTTATGACAAGGTGTTTTTGCCATGGAAATTTTTGCTCACTTGTATAAACAAAATGGCTGAAAGGAGTTATTTTAAAGTGTACTATGTAATTGTGCTCTAAGAAGCCTCCATGCCTTTTTTTTGCATTTTATTCGAAAGCTTAAGCCCTTTTTGAGATATAAGAGTTAAAAAAAAATAACATAATGAGCATGCTCAGTAGAGACTTCTACACATGACCAACTGTCAGATTCCAAGTATTTGGATTGGCCCATTATGGTCAGCTGATGTTCTCATTTGTTGGAGAGAGAGAAAGAGAGAGAGAGGTTTCTGGGTACTGACTACACACAATCAGAGGTGTAGGAACTGGGGGCGAGGGGATACAATTCCCCCGATTATAGGGGGATTGCCCATCGTTGTAAAATCTAGGTAGGACATGTAAGCCTCACCTCTGTAGTGGGGAAGCTTTTAGAAAGGTTAATAGGGAATAGTATACAAACAGATTTATGAGGGATAGGTCATGCCAAACAATGGTAATTCGTTTTTATGAGGAGGTTAGTAGGAACTTGGATTAGGGAAAATCAGTAAATTTTGCAAAGGCTTTTTTTTTTTTTTTCATTCTTTTTTCTTAAAGACAAGTTTGCAGAAATATAATATGAGATAGCAGGTCATCAAGCAAAATTTACCAGCATCACCTGATCCATAACAATGATTGCTAATTTCCAATTTCTAATTTGTACGCCAATAAACTGTCAAGTAATGCTGAGCTATACAAAAATAAAGGGCTGTGACCTATTAAAACATTTTCTGTCTGTTATTTACCACCTTTTAGATTATTAAACTGACAGGCCCTCATTCTATTACCGGCCGTAAATCGGCCGTAAGGCTGCGATTCCTTGCGGGGGTTCTGTTAACTCGCGATTCTATTATACGGCCCCGCAAGGATCTCCTTTTACGGCCGGCCGCATATCTTGGAACGGGCCGTAAGCTCTGAAATCTTTAAACGGAAAAATAAATTCAAGCCTGCACTGTACAGCTCTGTAAATGCTAGGGATCATATTGAAGGACATGAGGATTAAAAGGAACCCCTCTCAAGCTTGCACATCAGCCCAAACCCGAGTTCAAATTAACTGTTTATTTTCCGGCTGCGGCGTGGGCATGTCTGAGGTGCTCCAAGCACTCTGGACTTTTTACATGTATATTTTACGTATATTAAAAATAAAATATTTTACGGATTTGAGTATAGGGTAATTATGTGCTTTTTTTGCTAACACCGAATATCACTTTATAGACTCCACAAAGTGCAGGATGGCTTTATTTGAGCTATTTTATGTGCTTAATTGGTGCTAGCGGGACCTGTTTGCTGCAAGTAAGCTGCGGCTCGTTTTTAGCCTTGCAGACAGGGTTCCCGGAGCAATAGAATCACAACCAGGCTTTTCTTACGGCCGATTTCCTTGCGGACGTTTTAGATCAAAGGCTTTCCTCGGCCGCAAGAGATAGCAAGGGATAGCAAGGCGCCGGCCGCAAGCCTGCTGGAGTCCCCGGCTGGAGGGGAATAGAATAGCCGTAAAGCTTGCGGCCGGTCCTTGCGGCCCCGCAGCGGCTGCGGCCGGTAATAGAATGAAGCCCACAATGTTTAAAAAAAAAAAAAACTCAAAAATAAACTGGGGAAGGGGAAGGAGGGGAAGGGGAAAGATAATTTGCAAAAATTACCTACTGAAATAGCCTTGAAGTGGTAAGAACATGTGGCTTTCCAGGTCCCCCTGGACTCAACATCCCCATATCGACAGATTTATCCACTTCACTAGCCAGTAGCTATATTGAAATACTAAAGGCAGAAGCGAACCAGGGGGTCCATATTGTGAGGAACTGGGGATATGTGTTTTGCAAGAAATAAGTACATTTTTCATTAATCATAATATAGTTTATTTTTAGAATGACCTCAGTGGGAGTCAGTGTAGGGGTTTTCCAATTTTTTGCAATATTATGCTTAACGGCCAAAGCAAAGTATTGCCAAAGTTTGTTTTGGTTTCCGCATATGTTGTCTACGTGTAAACCTAAGAGGCACATCTCATTTGTGGGTAATAATGGAATATTAAGTGTTTGTGAAAACAGTTCTTCCCATAACCCTTGCAACAACGGGCACGTCCACCAAACATGAAGAAAGTCCCCCCTAGATTGGCATCCTCTAAAACAGTTTTCACTAAGACGTGGATTACATGTATTCATTAATGATGGAGTGTAGTAAGTTATATGTAAAACCTTAACCAAGGTTTCCAATAAGCTATATGTAAAGGATCCCCTCGTTAGGTTAGAGCAAAGCTCCTTCCATATTGTAAAATCTAATTCTCTGCCTAAATCCCATTCCCAATTAGACATAAATGTTGGCTTTTTGCTGTTTTGTGAATCATTAAAAAAGGAGTATAAGGAACCTAGAAAACCTTTCATAGAAGGCAGATTCTTGCATATAATCGTTCACCAAGTTTGCTTTGGCGTCCCAGTGTCCTGAATCAAAGTTAGAAGCCAATGATTGAGCTTCCTATAGTTCCAAATTTCATTATCTTGTATGTGATTGGGTTATTAGTTGCTTGTGGGATATAATTTTATCATTGAAAAAACAGGAACCAACTCTTCCCAGTAAGCTGGAAAGCCACCATTGTTTAGCGGTTTCAAAAGTAGGGAATTACTTTAAAGGTTAGAGTGGTGGGGCTAGGTGTTTTATAGATTTAGGCAAGACCCAAGTAGCCAAAGTGGAGTTAATCATGTGGTTGGAGTGGCGTTGCTTGATGATTGGAGAGTGTAGATCTCATATTTAGAATATCCCATCATCCGCTTCTACTCCACATTCTCTCCTCCCTCAGCATTCGAGACACTGCTCTCTTGTGGTTCTCATCATACCTCCAAGAACGATCATTTAGCGTCTCCTTCTCCGGCACATCTTCTTCTCCTCACCCCCTGTCTATTGGTGTACCCCAATGATCAGTCCTAGGCCCCCTCCTCTTCTCCATCTACACATCCTCACTAGGCACCCTAATAAACTCTTTTGGGTTCCAGTACCATCTCTATGCAGATGACACCCAAATCTAGCTCTCAGCACCAGATCTAGCCCCCTCTCTTCTAGCATACGTCTCCAACTGCCTCTCCAGTATATCCACTTGGATGTCCGGCCACCATCTGAAATTCAACATGTCTAAGACTGAACTCTTAATCTTCCCACCCTCTACTACAGCTTCAATTCCTCACATCTCTCTCTCTGTCAACAATGCCATCATCACTCCCACCTCCCAAGCCCGTTGTCTCGGGGCTCTACTGGACCCTGCCCTCTCTTTCATCCCACACATACAGTCTCTAACCAAATCCTGTCTTTTCCATATAAAAAAACATATCCAAAATATGCCATTACCTTACACAAGACACTACTAAGATTCTAATACACTCTCTCATCATTTCTAGTCTTGACTATTGCAACTCGCTCCTTGTTGGCCTGCCCATCACTCGCCTCTCCCCACTTCAATCCATAATAAATGCCTCTGCCAGACTCATCTTCAGTACACATCGTTCAGTGTCGGCAGCTCCTCTTTGTCAATCACTTCACTGGCCCTTAGCCTCCAGAATAAAGGTTAAAATCTTGACCCTAACCTATAAAGCCCTCAACAACAGCGCACCCCCATACATCTCTTCTCTCATCTCCAAATACTCCCCCACACACCCTCTTCGTTCTGCTAACGACCTTCTTCTTTCTACCACTCTTGTCACCTCCTCTCACTCCCGCCCAGGACTTTTCTCGCGCTACCCCTATTCTCTGGAACTCCTTGCCTCGCTTCACCAGACTATCCTCCTGCCTTAAATCCTTCAAAACATCAATAAAAACGCACCCCTTTTTAAAACACCCTCCTCAACCCCACACCTCAACCTCAACCCCCCTCCCCATCCTCCGTCCTCAACCCCCCTCCTCACTTTACCCCTCTCTAATTACCTCCCCCTTTTCCTTTCCTCTCACTTACCTTCCATCAGCAGCTGCTCCTTCGCGTCTTCCGGCTGCGTCGGGACCCGGCATATGCTAATGACGTGACATCACATGCGTGTCACGTCATTAGCATTGGCCGGGTCCTGACGCAGCCGGAAAACGTGCGGTGGAGCGGAGGAGCAGCTGCTGATGGAAGGTAAGCGAGGGGAAAGGGAGAGGGGTAAAGTGAGGAGGGAGGATGAGGATGGGGGTTGAGGATGAGGAGGGGGGTTGAGGAAGGGGGTTGCGGATGAGGAGGGGGTTTGAGGAGGGGGTTGAGGAGGGGGGTTGAGGAGGGAGGATGAGGAGGGAGGATGAGGAGGGAGAATAAGGAGGGAGGATGAGGAGGGAGGATGAGGAGGGGGTTGAGGAGAGAGGATGAGGAGGGAGGATGAGGAAGGGGTTGAGGATGAGAAGGGAGGATGATATATATCTACATATATATATATATATATATATATATATATATACATACATATACACACACACTCATGGAGCTACTGCAGCGAGGCCCCTAACCTCTGAGGGGCCCCTGCGGACCTCCTGCAGATCCCATGTGGCTCTGTGGCCCCTGAGGACCCTTTGTGGCCCTCGTGGCCCTCCTCTTCTGTGCCCCTGCGGATCTTATGTGGCTCCTGCGAATCCCTTTGACCCCTGCAGGTCCCTTGTGGCCCCTGCGGATCCTCTGTGGCCCCTGAGGTTCCCCTGTGGCCCCCACACATTCCCTAGGGCCCTCTATGGCCCCCACAAACCTCCTGGGGGCCCTTTATGGCCCACTGTGGCCCTTTACAGGCTCAAGGAGCCCCCATGTGCCCCCTGCCAGCCCAGTGACTCCAACGGCTCCCTATTGCTCCCGCGGACCTCCAGTGGGTCCCCTGCAGCGTCTTATGGCCCCAGCGAACCTCTTGTGCATCCCCTATAAGTTTTTTTGCGGTCATGTACATTATCACTAGTTTCAGATATCATTTTTTTTTAGTATATAATACAATGAGACCTAGTGTGATCACCAATAGGATGGATAACTATTTTTTATTTTACATGTGGTGTCATCAGTGGTGACACTAATGTGCGATTTAAGCTTTCATGGTGTGCGGAGTTAATCGCTAGGTGACATTGCTGATGAGTGACGTCACACGCCGGAGACCCACAGCACTACTCTTGTCCTCTTGGAGAGCTGGTGAGAGAGCCTAGGGACAGCAGTCAGGACCGGATCACTATCTAGTAAGTACAGAGTGATATATAGCTAGGTGCAGTACTGGGCGGCAGTAAGGAAATATTACCATTAAAAGGTTGATGACCCCTGTCATAGATGATGCCGACTCCGTAAGCCATGCTCTCGTTCATAACAGTTCAGGGCAGGAATATGAACATTTAAGCAAGTCCGTAACCTCCCATTTCGAAACAGCCAATAGACAATGAGACGTCATTGTCACGTCAGTAAAACATGGAAGTTACATGTCAATAAATTAGGTTCCGGGGTCCGATATGCGATGGGACTCGCAAACCGTCAAAATATAAAAATGAATGCCAATACTATTCTAGTCCATATGGGTGGCCTGATATGTATTAACTCATTGATACCCGAGATCTATTTAGCCCAGCAATGAAACCTAAAAATAAACTTTTTTTTTTACAGCTGATTTGCGAGCTTGAGACTGCTGTGCAATTAATTCTAATGTCCTACATCGCTTTCCGCATTATTTACAGTGCAGTATTGATTTTATATTTGCATTTACTGTGCTACAGACAGGGGTTAAACCCCCCTGTGGGCCCTCTCTAGCACTCGTAGGATTTTCTCCAACATTTGCCATTTACGGGTGTGAAACCATTTGCGGACTTGGGGAACTCTTGTGGAAGTGAGAGATCAAAGGCATCGGGAGGCTGTAAGTTCCGAATTTAACCATTGCAAAGTTTTCAAGCCCGTAACCCTTAAACCATCCGGAGCCCGCAAAAAAACCCCCGATTGAATAGCAAATTAACTTACGGGCCTCACTTGCATGTAGCATTACTTTCCATCCATATTGTCATCCATTTTATACATAGTTTATCCCTTAAAAGACTTTTTGAAATACAGAGATTCAAAAATATGGCCAAATAGTAATCCCTGATAATATCTGGGACAGTCATATTAATTATGGTTGTTATACTAATTTGAAAATGCTTTTGCAATGTTATCCTACACCTTCTAAAGGATGTGTTATAGAAACTTTCCAAAATGTAGTTTTAAATGAATTGTTACAGCTAAAATACCATCCTAATAATCCGGCAGATTTGTAAATCTTGTTTTAGATTAATGGGAAGCCATGTTTGAGGGAATCATAATTAATAATTGAATATAGATAAAGTTTTAAGATACATTAAAAAATTTAGTTATAACCTGGAGAGAAGATGAGCATCAGTTAAACTATTTTTAATATTTTTGTCACATTGGGATTCAAATTTATCTATACCACCACTTACTTTTTTGGATTTAGAAATATAAACAATGAATAAAACAACCAAAAGAAAGTAGATCAAAACTCTTATTTCCATGCTGAGAGTTGGGAACAGATTAACGGGATTAAGATATACCTGAAGGTGAAATTCTAAAAAATAAAAGAAATTGTACAAATAATGCAGATTTCTTAAAAACTATAACAATTATTATACAAAAGATTGTTTAAACATGGATATAAGATTCAGTGGATCGTTAATGCCTTGAGAGAGAGAAGTTGCATTTTAGGGCCATAAAGAAGTCATCAATAGTCAACAAAATGGAAACACTGGTTGTAAATCATGTAAAAAAAAAAGTAAATCTCGAAAAATATTAAGTAGCATTAATGATTAGTAGAAATTATTCCTGATACAAGTAGAATTATTTGTTAGAAAAACAAAAGCAATTGTTTATCTCCCACTGATATTAGCAACAAGATTATATCTAATTAGGCAAAAAATGCATATGCCCAGAACAGTAAATGTAAGTATTATCAAAAAGCCCATGTCTTCTTCCTCAACATTCGGTCCATTTTGTCCTCCACAACAAATGAATTGCCACCCTACACTCTTCCCCTCTCTGTTAATGTGTGTACTCAATTGTACGTTTTTTCCCCCCAACAATGGGTAATATATGGTGTGTGGCTTTTTTTGAGTATTCAAGGGCTGCATGTGTAGCCTTTAAAATGAAATAGGGAGTCAATAACTTCTAGTGAAATCATGAATTATTCCACAAAGGATCAATGAGAGTATATTTTCTTAAAGAACCATGATAGTTGAAGAAAAAAATGCACTTGTTTGTGAAGTATGTAGCAGACTAAAAATAATATGCTGTGACAGCCATGGACATTGGTAATAGAATTTAGCCCCGGTAGGATAAAATTATAAATACATGAAAAGGAGGTGCATCAGGGTATGCACGCTAGAAAAGTCCTAAGGGGCGGTTGTAGGGCTCTGCACAGATGAAAAAGAGACCTATGACATTTAGTGAGCTCTGAGCTGAGTGCTTGAGAAGAAGAGACCGGAGAGTCTTGGAAACCTCATATATAAGTACCTATGGGAAATTACATGGGAAAGTACTACTATACAGTATATGTGTGTGTGTTTTTCTATGTATGTGTATATATATATATATATATATATAAAAATATATATATATATATTTATATATATAAAAATATATATATATATATTTATATATATATATATATATATATATATATATAAAAATTTCAATGTATGTATCATTGTTCTGTTGAAAGATTGGAAATAAAATGTAGCCCCAGTAGGATAATCCTCAAACTCCAGGCAGACTAGCAGTCCAAGTACTAAACATAAGCAGAGTACCAAACTTAATATTCTTTCAAATGCTTTAATGCTCACAGCTTAAACAGCTGCTAATGTTATTAACACTTTTTAAGGTACAGTAGAATAACTATATAACTAAGTGCACTTAGGATATAGGTTAATCCCCCAGTGCCTGACACTAAACAATGCTATATAGTGGGATAAAACATATGCTTTATTTATTTATAACTAAATAAATGATAGTGATCAACTTAATAATCAGGATATCCAAGTAGAGGGAAATATTGGAATGTATGATTCCTGTGTGGTTTCCCTGGTGGTCCAGTGGTTAGGATTTGGTGCTTTCACCGATGTGACCTGGTTCGATTCCAGTCAAGGAACCAAGAGGTCACAACGCTCTGAAGCCATACAGGGTTGGACCTGGTCTACTCTTGGATGGTGAACCACCTAGGAATACCAGGAACTGTATGCTGTGGCCCACTGCAGAAGGAACCAGCAACCCTCTCCAGTATCTTTGCCATGAATACCAAGTGGATCAGCATGACCCTGGACATAAAGACGTGCTTGGTTTGTTACAGTCCATGAGGGCACGGAGAGTTAAAAACAACTGAATGACGCAAAAAATGTTTTATCCCCGAAGGGATACCTCCTAACTGGAGGACTCAATGGTTCGCTGCAGTCCCAAATCTAGCTTTACCCTGCTTAAAAGAATAAAAAAATAACGAAACACTACAATGTTAATACAATGTTAGACAATCTTGTCTAGCATCTTGCCATTCTGAATCTTGTAGTGTTGAATAGATCTGGGCATATGAAAAACGCAAGAGCGTTACCTCAAGCGTGATTGTTTTTAAATATCACGTGCGCTGTTAATAAAAAAATGTATTGTTTGACTAATTCTCTTTGGAAAGAGACTAATTCTAAAGAAAATTAGTCAAACAACATGTGAAAAGAATTCTCCTTCTCTCTTTCTCTTTGAAAATAACCTTTTGTTTTTAATTCTTTCACGTGGTATTTCCCTATATATGTTATTTTTTTATTAGAATAAATAAAAGTTACATTTTAATGAATCACGAGTGCAAGAAATAAAACTGTGTTTCCATCCATATTCTCTCTTTCATATTAATATTCTCTCTTTAGTATTCCATTAAAAAGCTGATCACTATCATTTTTTATTCTATAAAGCATATGATTTTATCCCACTATTTTCCTATACAGTAGTATAACACTGAAGATATGCCACGAGAATCAAGGTCCAAATTCTTCCTCTACTTCTTGACAATTCTCCTTTGCAGTAAAAAATCCTATGGTGCCAGTTATTAGCCAATCACAGAGTATAATGGAGAAGGATTTAGTGGTCCTTTAAGATTTTTGCCAAGAAGAAGTTGTAGAGGTCAGAACAAATACTTACAGCGCTATTAAATTCCCCTAAAGTGAAAACCTGTAACCTGTAACAGAGCGCGCTAGACTTACGGCTATTAAATTGGCCTCTTAAAGCTACCCGCAAACGATCTGCGGGTTAAGGGTGGAAAAACCCTACGGGCTGTCGAAATCGGAACTCCTTTGATCCGTCAAGCCTGTAAATGTTACGATGGAAAATAGCTATTAAATTACTATGAATCCCCAAAGACGCCCTGGCGTTCAAACCCGAAACCCACAAATATAAGGCAAAAATATTACGGCCTCCAAATAGGACCCGCAAATGGTTTACAGACAATTTCTCGACACTTTAAAACAATATAAACACATCAGTGGACTTTAAAATATGGGGAAAGCATAGAAAGGCATTGCAATTACTTGCACAATAATCCCTAAATAAAAAAATATGCATTTAGAATAATTATTATTTCATCATATGTTGGAATGGTCATGCATATGCCAATATAAAAAGCCATGCTGCAACATGCAGAAAGCAATTAAAGACACACTACCTGATTAAATAGCAACACAAAAACTTGAAACTACCTGCCATATTAACCCTTCCTCACTCACAGAGGCTCTAATGTGGACCCTGGAATATATATGATTGCATGTACATCTCACTCATCACATCTACATTAGGAAAACAAATAATGGCCAAATCACTATGCCATATCACATATATCAAGTACCAGGGGAACATTTTAATATTTGTTGTTCAGTCCTTCAGTCGTATCCGACTCTCTGTTACCCTATGGACTGCAGCACATGTAGCTAGGTCTCTCTGCCTGTGCTGTTCCACAAGGTTGGCATGTCACAGATACTGGAGTGGGTTGCCAGTTCCTTCTCTAGTGGACTGTGATTTGTCTGACCTCTCTGCTATGACCTGCCCACCTACAGTGGCCCTACATGGTATAGCTCACAGCTTCATCCAGGTACAAAATCCCCTTCACCACAACCACTTGGCATGTTGGTGTATGTGATATTCACCTGACATGGAGGTTGGGGAACATACACCACACTAATCTACTCTAACCCATTAGGAGGGACCGCAAAAACACTGTAAATATATGATGATAGAAAAATGTGTATATTATGTGTATTTAATAACTGTTGGGGGATGAGATGGGGGGGGGGGGGGGTGTATGGAGTGACCTAGCTCCACCCCTATCTGTGTGTGTATTCTTTAAATTATGTGTATTGATATTATGTGTAATCTGTAAATATGTGTAATTAAGGATTAAGTGTAAAATCATAGATCGTGTAATATGAATGAACAAAACAGCAAATTACCGCTCTCAAAATACTCCTCCTCTCTCTCTATCTAGAACCAACCACCAACGACCGGGACCTGCGCGCTACTTCGTCAGAAAAAACACCACAGTCAACGCATGGGCAGGAGGAAAGCAACTTTATAATCTCCCTCTGTCAATCATTTGCAGCTAGACTGCTTTCTATTGGGAGAAAAACCTGTGTGGCATGATGATTGGATCGTAACGACCGATAGCATTTTGGCCAGCCCCTTGACAGCATGTGTGTGCGGAAAGGGTTTACTGGCTTGTGTCTACAGCCCATTAGTCGCGGCATGGTTGAATGTAATAGCTCTGTAACTATGCAGAATTTCAAGCCCACAGGCTTTGCGGGTGTACCGTTGCCACTATGGGCTTGGAATTAAATATGGCCCTTAGACTGTTGTCTTTCTGGGGCAACTATCACATATATATTTGTGAGCAATACGGGTTGTTGCTAATGCTTGTGGGCTCGCGTAGCAAAGTGACGGCCGCAGTTGCTGGCAAGGAGCGCCTTTGGCGCTCCTTGGGCTGGTGGAGATGAGCGCCATAGGCGCTCTTCCCTACGACCCCGTACGACTTAGGCAGGGAGCGCCTTCGGCGCTTACTGCACAGGTGGACATGAGCGCCAAAGGCGCTCATCCCTATGACCCACACGACGTTGGCAGTGAGCGCCTTCGCACACTCACTGCGCTGGTGGAGATGAGCGCCATAGGCGCTCATCCCTACGACCCGCGGAACTACACTTCAACAGAAATCTCAATTGCACCATTCACAATGCGAGACCCGTAGCAGTTTGAAAACAAACGTGTGGAAAAATTACAGCCCGTAACACTTGCAAAAAGGAAAGCGGCACTTACCAAAAGTAAAATACGACCCGCAGCACTTAGAAAAAACAATAACACCACCAAAATAAAAAAATAAAAAAAACACCACTCACAGCACAGGGGGACGAGGGCGCTCATTGCGAGCCACGAGATGGCGCTCAGCGCGGGACTCACAATCAGCGCTCAGGGTGCTCAGAGAACCAAAAGTAGAGCAGAGGAGAGGATCGCAATAAGCGCAAAAGGCGTTCAGCGCGGGGCTCACAATGAGCACCGAGAGTGCTCAGAGGAGCAAAAGTACACAAAGGTGATCAACGCGGCCCTTGCAATGAGCGCCAAAGGTGCTCACACCACAAAAATTACACAAGTGGAGAGGCTCGCAATGAGCGCTCAACGCAGGGCTTACAATGAGCGCAGAGGGTGCTCAGAGGAGCAAAAGTACACCAGGGGAGACGTTCACAATGAGCACTGAATGCGCTCAGCGCGGGGATTGCAATGAGCGCCAAAGGTGCTCAGACGACCAAAAACCTTACATTGTGTGCCAAACAGCATTCTCAGCCTTACAATTTTAATGACCGTCATTTTTTGATGGGTAAGTGGCTAGTAAGGTATATAAATCATAAAAATGTTTAGTTGCGTTTGCTGATTCCTTCAAGAAATAGAAATAATTGTAGCTATATATTTAAAATGTACTTTTTTTCACTACTAAGTTTAAAAAAGCCTTCTGGATCGTTACTTTGTCGTGGTGAATGGGGCTTGTGTAACTCAATGATGCTGTGCACTTTACATGTAGGGTCACCTAAGATGGTCAGGTTATATTAGAGAGGTCAGACACATCACAATCCACTGGAGAAGGAACTGGCAACCCACTTCAGTATCTCTGCCATGAAAACCCTATGTATGAGCACAACCAGACACAAAATGCACCTGGTGTACTGTGGTTCATAAGGTCACGGAGGGTTGGGCACAACTGAATGACAAAACAACAACAACAAAGTTTAAAAAAAGGATAGTTTCTTTTTAGAATGTAAAAAAATACAGCCTTTCATTTTGTTTGATTTGTATACAGGAATACTGTGTTTAGTGCCATGTATGCGTTGCAGGAGCAGTATAAGAAAACCGCGCTAAACAGGCATTTTATCATCACAGTGTAGAAAAAGCACACTAAGAGCAGATTTAAACAGCCTTATTAAATTGAATAGGGCTCTATATAAGCACAGAGCATATTTTTTTACAGAAGTTTTTAGATCTTCTATCCAAAAGCAAGGTCTTCACTAACTAAAAACTTCTGTAAAAAAATATGCTCTGTACTTATATAGAGCCCTATTCAATTGGCCAAATCGCAATTTAATAAGGCTGTTTAATAGCCCACAATACGATTTTGAGCGCTATCGATATCTTTCGGTAGTGCAAACCAGGGTATACCTGTATGCAGTTACACGTCTTTGAAATCTACCATTTTGTGGGTGAAAGGTAACTTTGGTGGCAAAGGAAGCTTTTTTCTGCATAATGAGATTGTGGCATCTAAAACTACGCTGCAATAGGAGTAATGGCATGTTCATTGATTTATAAGGACACATTCTCTAGAGAAAGTATCAAAGAAACCAAATAGTAAGGAATAATTGGGGTGGGGTTTTGTAAAATAAAAAGCAGTGGTCCTGCCTGCGTTAAAATAGCTGTAATTTATGTGTTTTCGCTCTAAATACCAAAGCATTTAAAATAAGTGGATCCCACCTAAGTATATTTATTCATAACACGTCTCTATATGTGAAACGCCTGTGTATGAAGCTATGCAGAAATGTACGTGTGGCTCCTCCGTAGGCCTTATTGAGACATCCAGGGCAGAGTGATTATATTAATCCAGAATCCACTCATCAACCCTCAGAGGCCTGGATTAATATAATCACTATGCAAGGGCTTTCCTGGGAGATTGATTTGGTGCTTCAGAGATTGTTCTTTAACCCCTCCAGCACAGAGTGATGCTGCAGATCCAGGTGGATGGTATTTATAGTACCACTGTAATTCAAGAAAACTGTACCTGTTTGTGAAGGATGTAACAAACTAACATTAGCAGCTGGGTAAGAAGTACGTAAAAACAGAGAAAATCATTATTATCGTCATAATGTATATAAACAGAGATGGGTAGATGACGTTGTGGATTATAGGCTTCCTCATAGCCCGAGTGTGCTTATTTTATTTGTGAATGGAGGTTGGGGTGAGGAGGAGCTAAGAGAGAAAGAGGGAGGGGGGAGCTGATAAATAATTGCTTTTATTGAATTCGACACTTCTCCCAAACATAGGGCCTTATTCAATTGCAATTTGGCCCATTGAATAGGGCTCTATATAAGCACATAGCATATTTTTTTACAGAAGTTTTTAGTTTCTGTAAGAAAATATGCCAAATTGCAATTGAATGAGGCCCATACACAAGAGCAGGCAGCTTGCAAAAATAACTGCAAGCCCTGTCCTAGTTACAGAGCTAGTGAATGGAGAGTGCAGAATAGTTTGGAGGACCCCTCACAACTTCTATCTCACATTTTATATATACATATATGCATACCTCCTAATTGTTCCACTTTTGGGGAGAGAGACCCTTTTTTAGGGGAATTGCCCCAGACTATATATATATATATATATATATATATATATATATATATATATAGTTTGGCATTGGGCCCCTGTGCTTAGAACATACTGAACCCACATTACATCAAAGTATCATGGATGGCTACAGAAACCAACAAAAGGATCAACGTTTTTTTGTTTGTTTTTTGAAGTTCAAAACTATATATATATATATATATACTGTAAATATATATATTTATGTATATATATATATATATATATATATATATATATATATATAAAATTTAATCTCGTACATTATACATCCACTGTACATTGCAATATATACTGGATATGTTTGTATATATATATATATATATATATATATATATATATTGTATTGCATTACACTGTAGTCCTATAAAAAAAATCCCAAAATCAATAATTTCCCATAGGTTCTAATATATGAGATTTCCAAGACTCCCGGTCTCTTCTTCTCATGTGCTCAGCTCACACAATGTCATAGGTCTCTTTTTCATCTGTGCAGAGCCCTACAACCCCCCTTAGGCTCTTTTCTTGCGTGCAGACCCTGATGCATCTCCTTTTTCATGTATTTATAAGATTGCAAGCCTCAAAGGTCTCTTTTCATGTGTGCAGAGATTTCCATACATCAATCATTCTGTTTTTCATATGTACTAAAATGTTTAAATCTCACAATTCACTTTTTAATATGCATATAGATGCCAAGCCTCAGAGGCTTCTTCTTTAGATGAACTGTTTTTAACCCCAAACCTCAGAGGTCCATTTTTAAATGACTCATTTTTACAGTATATTCTTTTGAAGTACCTATCACAATAACGGGCAAATGATTTTAGAATTTAAAAAAATAAAGCCTTTAATGAATTAACTATTATATTCTATTATGCTTCACAGACATCTATCCTAACTTGTCAATGGAGAGCAGCCATGGATGCAGATACAAAATCCACTCAATTCTATATAAATAGCAATAAATTAGGACCAAACACATAAAGAAATTCAAGCACACCTCAGATAAATATAAGGCAATTCTGAAACTTAATTAAAACAAGCTATTGGCATACTCCCCTTCTGGATCACTACCTTGTCGGGAAGCTGTGTCTCCCAAGATGGTCAGATCATAACAGAGATGTCAGACATATCGTGGTCCACTGGAGAAGGAACTGGCAACCAACTTAAGTAGTTTGCCAAGAAAACATTATGGATAAGTACAACCAGACATAAGATGTGCATGCTATACTGCAGTCCAAAGAGTCATGGAGAGTTAAACACGACTGAATGACTAAGCAACAGCAAATGGGCATACTAAATGGGCATTCTGGTTCTTATCTGACTTCACATCTATTTTTCCATGAAAGTGATTCTGCAATGATGTGCAAATTACAGCATTAAATGGATACACAAATGAGTGAAACATACAATAGGAAGATCCTGTGAAGCAGCTAAATCATGAAAGCAAACAAAGCAATGGCTGCCTATCACATATCTAGTTTTCATAACTGCGGGTTGTCAAAAGTTGTTGCTAACGCTGGGGACCTTGCAACATTTACGGACTTACGACACAGAAATACGAGACGCGGGACTTAGAAAAAAAACATTACCACCTTGCAAAATTACGACTTTAACGGCCGACCCGCGCGAACCTCTAAAATATTAAAAACACAATAAATACACACAACAAACACATACAAATCTTACCCACAGCAAGAGGGAGCACTAAGGACCTCTGCAAGTGAAGTTACACCTCCATTTAAGTCCAAATTTAAGAGTTTAGACACCCGAAAATCACCTAAGCAAGAGAAAAACGAAAACGAAGCTACAGGACCCTAAACACGCAAAACACCACCAAGCACATACCGATCTTCCGAAAAAGCCAGACGAGCTCCATGAACAAAGACACTAAATCACCCACAGCCACGTACCACACATTAGGCGCCATTTTACAACACTAACTTACAGAATGCGGAAGTACACAGCTACCCTAACGGATTTTCCTCGCGCACGCAGCCTATTTACACTACACACTGCACACATTGCTCACACTTACACAGCAGCTCCACAGCACTCAGCAACATCAAAACAGATTGTCAGCTCTTCAGCATAATGCTTCCTGCATTTATTACTTCCAAATAGGTAAAGTATATTCCTTTATTAATGTATTATTTAGTTCATTACCATACACACACAGCCTTAGCTCACTTACAATTTGATTCCCGTCATTTTTTGACGGGCAATATTCTAGTGGTGAATAATAATGGTCAATAAAAGCTGGATTATTTTTTTTAAGTTCTTAAAGCATTTTTATCATTATCAGTTCTGTCAGAGTATATTATAACTGAGACACCAGCAATCATTTAATATGTGCACAACTTTCCAAACCTCAGAGCTCTCTTCTTCATGTATGTTTTTTTCCCCACACCTCAGATGTCTCTTATTAATATGTATATAATAAAAAAAAAAGAAAACCTCAGAGGTCTCTTCAGAAGTATTGTTTTTACTATAACTCATATGTCTCTTTTGTAATTAGTACACTTTTCAAATCTCAGATGAATTTTCTTCATCTTGTTGCATATTCCAGAACTTTCCACACCGCAGAGGCCCCGTCTTAATATGTATTGTTCTTGTTCATGGTGCTTTACAAACTCTTGTCTTCCCTTCTACACTCTCCAAACCCTTATATACGTCTTGCGTATTGATCATCAGACCTTGAGGAAGCCCTTGCAGGATGAGCCTCGGCATCTGTTTCAATTTCCAAACACAAAGGACAGAAAAAAACAACATTAAGTTCCTCCGGTGAACCAAAGTGGTTTCCTAGATGCTGTGTAAATCAGAGCTTGTGAATTACTGTCTCATTGTGACTGGCGCAGTGTATTCCTGACATGGGAGTCTGTAAATCCATCTCTCTGTAATGGTGAGAGGCCTAAATCATTGTCACATAATGCAAGGAACCCTGTCACCTGCTGCATAAGAAGGCTATAAATTCATCCTCCTATATCACACAGCGCAGGCCTCTCAATACATCATACCGTGTATGTACAAGGACTGCATGTACACTGTATGCGGACTAGTAAATGAAGATGGAACACTGTCATATATCACTGTAATATAGCTTAATGTATCCACTATATTTATGGGGTAAACAAGTATCTATCTATCTATCTATCTATCTATCTATCTATCTATCTATCTATCTATCTATCTATCTATCCTATATGAGCAAAAGTACATCATTAAATCTACTGTATGCAATATATGTATACTGTAAAATGAATTTTCCGTTATTATTTTTATTATTATATTATTGTAATGAACTTCTCTCACTACACCATGAGCCGAAAATCCTTGACACACAAGCCAGGAACCCACTGGCTTGTGCATAATCCAATCCTGTGCTTGCTTAAAGCTGTGTAACACAACAAGGATATGCTTAAAAGGATCCATGTATAAAATGGTGTTTTGGATTTAAGAGTAAGATACATTGTAGTCTCATTTGCATGTCTCTGCCTAGTCTCTCAGAGTGCAGTACAATGACTGTGTTTCTGGGAAACCTGAGCGAGAAATTAGTTTTTTTGAACTTATTTTTAGACTTTCAAATGGGCTTAGAAATGTACTTTATTTTTTGCACTCTACACACTGGAGAGCTTCTCTTACTCTTTTGCTCACCATAAACAATATATATATATATGTGCTTGCGTCGCTCAGTCGTGTCCAACTCTCCGTGACCTCATGGACCGTTACACACTATGCTGATCCACTTGGTATTCATGGCAGAGATACTGGAGTGGGTTGCCAGTTCCTTCTCCAGTGGCCCACAGCATACAGCTCCTGGTATTCCTTGGTAGTCTCCCATCCTAGTACTGACCAGGCCCAACCCTGCTTGGCTTCCGGGTGGTGTGACCTCTTGGTACACTGACTGGAATTGAACCCAGGCTGCCACTGGGGAACCCTATATATATATTATCCATATCTAACTTTCTCCTGGAGAATCAGCTTTACAATATATATGCTTTTTGTTTGGAGCATTGTGCACACATCCTACAGAATGGGGTTAACACTTCCTATATAACATTATTTTTCAAGAATATATCAGCTTTCCTCTTTGAACATTTAAAATATATATTGGTATGTAGCAGATAACATAAGTAATATTCAATTTTAGGTTTATCACTCTATGTCTGGCCTATATTTAGTATAATGTATATACAAGGTAACCCAAACCTATTATTATACTTGTTTTTTTGAAGCCGGGTCTCCGTTCCCCAGTTGCAGCCCCAGGCTTTACACAATGACAATTCTAGCCTAGCACTAGATGGCATTTTATGACGCTTTTTATTCTTTATTGTTCAGAAATGTCGAAGCAGCGTAAAAGAAATCAATAGAAAGAATGAATGTGCTATTTGTGTTAGGAAATGAATTTCCCTGTAATTGAAAAGACAGAAAACTCAGCCTTCTGTCTTGGATAATGCATTGCGCTGTGTACATGTGAACATCTCTGTCCTGTGTCGGCTGAATGCTAAACCAGTATTTAGATTAGGCAGCTCTTCATGAGAGCAGATATCGAGCAGCGACTGGCGGTGTAACTTCCATCACTAATCAAAAACCACTTCAAAGGTTACAGGCGGAAAAAAAGAAGCCATTTATCAATTGTAACAAAATTAAATCCCATTGAAACCAATTATACTTTTCTTCTGTTAAAAAAATATGATACATTATTTTTGTCCTGGATTTGCAGCTTGTGTGTACTGATTAATTCATTGGTAGTTGACAACTTTATAATCATTATCTATGATTATTAATGGTTTGTGGGATTGTTTATCAATGTATGCCATTTGTATGTTTGATACCTAGTAGTATAGCTGTTTAGCAGCCACTTTCCATGATGGAACGACTCATTGGCTGAGCCAAAAATTAGCAAAACCATCTGCTCATTGGAATATGTTGGAAAGTTTTGCGATGTCATTTTGATCAGCTCTGATTTGTTGTGTATCCAGAGACGTTTTGATTGTAGATAGGAACTGATTGCTTTAACTAACGAGCTGAGGCTTAAAAATTTAAACACTGCTCTTTTTTAAATAAAACAAGAAATCATTTTAATTTAGAAAACGTACATTAACGCAGGAAAATCTCTGACAGCTGCAGTTGCTGGTGCCATCCGCCAGAGGGCGCTGTCAGTTTTCAGGCACTGTCAAGTTCCAGGGAAGGCAAATAACTATTCTCCCCTCCGACGTGGCGCAACTCGACGGCGCTGAATCGACAGCGAGGCCATAGCAATGTTCGGTGCAGGCATTCAGCCCCCCAGAGCCTTGGGTGCACCTCTCATAGCTCAAGGCTTCTTCTGTCGGCGCGCTATGCTATTTTCAGCAGTATCCGGATATCGTCAGCGCCATCTGTCGGCCGGCGGCGGAGCTGCAGCTGTCAGATTTTGCGATGGTAAAGAGGGAAAGGACCAAAAGCTGCAGAGAAATGTGTTTAAATGAAATAAAGTGAAAGAAATCCATGTGAAGTGATCATAAAGTCAATTTGCCAAGGTCGACTTTCCCCTTCTGGATTGCTACCTTGTTGTGGTGAAGGGGCTTGTGTACCTCAGTGAAGCTGTGAGCTAAACCATGTAGGGTCACCCAAGATGAGCAGGTCATAACAGAGCGGTAAGACAAACCTGGGTCTACTAGAGAAGGAACTGGCAACCCACTCCAGTATCTTTGCCAGGAAAACCAAATGGATAACACAACCAGAGACACAGACAGATGTTCCTGATGTGCCCTGTCCGTTGGTCACTGAAAGTCGGAGATGACTGAAAGAGTGAACAACAACATCAACAACTCCCACTCTGCACAATGGAGGAGAGTTCAGCCATTTGTATCTTCTGATGATGTTTGTGGCTTTTCAATATCAGTTATCTAAATTGAGTATCCCCATCTGGATCGCTACCTCGTCATGTTGAAAAGGATTGTGTACTTCAATGAAGCTGTGAGCTATACCATGTAGGGTAACCCTAGATGAGCAGGTCATAAAAGAGAGGTCAGACAAATCGTGGTCCACTGAAGAAAGAACTGGCAACCCACTCCATTATCTTTGTTATGAAAACCTTATGGATACGCATGAACAGAGACAATATGTGCCTGGCTTGCTTTGATCCATAGCGTCATGGAGAGTCAGACACGACTAGAAGACTAAACAACAACAAACTGATTTTTATGTAAGAAAAACAAAAACAAAATATTATGATGTTTAGAATATACCATTTTAAAGAAAACTCCTATATTTGAAGTAAACCCTCTTGAACTATACTTGAAAATTGGGAAATGTGTTTATAGTGTAAAAAATGTCTCAAATATATTATCTATTAAATGTATGGGAATCTACCATTGTGATTTCTTCCAACTAACTTACCGAGATCAGAAAACATTTTCAATGCAAAAAAAGTTTCAATCTGCACAAAGTGAAAGCAGCAACTAAAACTATCAGTGCTTTCATCAGGACTAATTGAAAATTAGGAGAAAGCAGCAGACAGAATCAGGTTTGAAAATATCATGGAATGGAACTTCAAGTCATGATCTCTTGTTCTAAATTTCCTCTTTTTGCAAATAAATCCGCCTCCCCTAAACATGATTAAATCCTGGAATATATTTGATGGTTTCATCCTCTGATTGAAATTCATAAGAAGGTTCCGCTGTGTCATTTTGATCAGCTCATATTTGCTGTCTCCAAATAGATCCATTATTACAGAATCCTTCTTCTACTGATTATAATTAGGTGTCACACAAATGTGTTACTTTTCAGTTATTGCCAAATAATATGAAATGAAGTCATGGACCAGAGGACAATGTTATCACTGACCCACAAGTACATTTTAATTAGAGGACCAGTTTTGTAATGGACTTCAATATAAGAGTGGACCATACATAAAAACATACTATTTTGAAGCACTACACTACAAAATAGGCAATGTGTTTTTACATAGTAACAAACACAAACAATACGGTTTCTAATGTATTACCTTTTACATGCAATAGTGTAATCTACCATTTTGGTTTCTGCTGATCTTCTTCATAGGGTGGCAAGAATGCACAAGAAGCTTCCATCTGCACAATAGAAATATGGCAGCTAAAACTGACATTGCTTTCGAGTAGTCTAAATAAAATCTAATTAGCCTCTTGAGAAAGTAGAAGAGAGAATCAACTGAGAAATTACACAAATAAAGCAAACCTAAAAGAGTAATTGCATAGAAAAGTTAAAGGTTGTGTTTATGTATTTTTTTTTACTTTCTAGAATACTTTTCCCAAATCAGCTGACTTATTCTATTTTCTTTTCCGAACTGCATCTCTCAGCTGCTTTTTAGTGAGGACATGTCCTTGGAAACATGGGTTTTGCTAATGCTGGTTCATGTGATGCTAAGCATCAGGGACCTCCTCTGGGGGACCCCAATGCAGCAACAACAGTCTGTTTCTATAGTAATTTTATTTTATCCCCTTCTCAGCCCATATGCCCAGCACCCCAGGCCCCCCTTGGTGTCTCCTGCCCCCTTCCATCTTGAGGGCTTACTATGCTAGGCACCGAACTGCCAGGATCAGGGGATGGAGCTTGAAGTTGGGAGGAAAGAGGAGAGATAGCGGAGAGAGAAGAAGGAGGAAAGGGGAGAGAGAGGAGGGAGGAGTGGAATAGACAGAGAAAAAAAGAGGAGGAGCCCTACTCTATAGAAATTTACAATATATATATATATATATATATGTATATATATATATATATATATATATATATATATATTGTTGAATTATAATTATAAACTGTTAATTTAAATATTGCAACGTCAAAAAAATATACAATAAACATTTTTGTTCCTTAATACAAAAGTTGTGTACCGTCTTCTGTTTATAAAATACATATGTAACTAAGAGGAAGGAGGGATGGGAATTGGAATAAAATGGAAGCACAATAAGAAATCACATAATATCCATAATATACTTTTTCAAATTGCAGACAGAAGCTTCATCTGCATTCAAAGTCTCCCCATGCCTTATGAAGTTGACCAGCAGAAACCATAATGGTAGATTCCAGACCAGCATAATAAAAGGTAATAAATTACAGGCTGTATTAATGGGGGCTTCATCATGGATCACTTGCCTGAACCCTGAGTTGTATTGTACTGAAACTTGCTATTCCATTTAGTTCTACTGCCAAGTGTCAGTTCCTAGTGGCAGTATTTTAATAGTACCGAATAGAGATCTATATTGAAGTTTTCTCCCATTTGTCTGATCTTGTTAGGAAGAAAAGCAAATATCCACCACCATTAAAGTTAAATAGTAAATACTAGGGGCCTCATTCTATTAGCGGCCGCAGCCGTTGCGGGGCCGCAAGCTATTCTGCTATTCTATTCCCTTACGGCCGGAGGCTCCGGCAGGCTTGCGGCCGGTGCCTTGCTATCTCTTGCGGCCGCTCGCGCCGGAGGAAAGCCTTTGATCTAAAACGGCCGCAAGAGATTTGCAATTCAATTGCTCCGGGAAACCTCTCTGCAAGGCTAAAAACGAGCCGCTGCTTACTTGCAGGAAAGAGGTCCCGCTAGCACCAATTAAGCACATAAAATAGCTCAAATAAAGCCATCCTGCACTTTGAGAAGACTATAAAGGGATTTTAGGTGTTAGAAAAAATAGCACATAATTAACCTGTACTCACATCCGTAAAATATTTTATTTTTAATATCCGTAAAATATCCATGTAAAAAGTCCAGAGTGCTTGGAGCACCTCAGACACACCCACGCCGCAGCCGGAAAATAAACAGTTAATTTGAACTCGGGTTTGGGCAGATGTGCAAGCTTGAGAGTGGGTTCCTTTTAATCCTCATGTCCCCCAATATGATCCCTAGCATTTACAGAGCTGTACAGTGCAGGCTTGAATTTATTTTTGCGTTTTTATATTTCACAGCTTACGGCCGGTTCCAAGATATACGGCCGGCCGTAAGGGGAGATCCTTGCGGGGCCGTATAATAGAATCGCGAGTTAACTAAACCCCCGCAAGGAATCGCAGCCTTACGGCCGATTTACGGCCGATAATAGAATGAGGCCCTAGGGCCCTCATTCAATTGTGATTTGGCCAATTGAATAGGGGTCTAAATAAGCACATAGGATATTTTTTTAAATACGTTTTTAGTTAGTAAGCATCTATCCAAAAGCAAAGTTTTTACTAACTAAAAACTTATTTAAAAAAAAATAAGCTATGTGCTTATTTAGAGCCCTATTTAATTGTGCAAATCGCAATTGAATGAGGGCCTAAGAGATTAAAATTATTTATTTTTAACTTTATAAAACAATCTGTCCCATATTAAGTCAAGTTATCCATAAGAGCGAGCTATAAATGTGACCCTTTAAAAATAAACTTTTCCCCTGTCAGTTTGCCATTGGGGCTTCTGTTATACACCAGTAATTGATTATAACACTGCACATGAGCAATGATATAAATGTACTCCCCCACTAGGAAGTCCCCGCTGCTTGTCTTGGAATCCTCTGAGGACATCAGCTTCTGATTTATGGCTCAGATTAATAAAAAGCCATCATCTTAAACACCACATTATAATTTGGCAGAGTGTCTGTCATTGTGTGTTTAAGTGATTTGTAAGATGTGTTGTTATTGGTTTCAAGACAAGAAATATATCACACTAAGCTTTCTTTGCTTTCTGAGATTCTATCATAGGAGAGAGACGTTCTAAGGTGTAAAGTGAATCTGACTAATATTTGTCCAGGGAAGGAAATTACTGTGTGTGTGTATATATATATATATATATATATATATATATATATATATATATATATATATATATATATATATATATATATATATATATATATCTACAATACAGAGTACAGAAAGGGGATAGTAAATGTATATATTTTTTCTCTCTCTCTCTATTTGTATATATATACATTTTTGTAATGATAATGTCCAAAATATGTCTAGAAATTGTAATTGAATTGAATTTTGCTGTAATGGTAACTCTCCCTCTTAAGCTACAAGCAGGTTTGCAGTCCAAGATGGAAGCACTAAAGATACATATAGAATCAGCTAAATAAAACGCTTTCTATAAAAATGCTTTTGTCCTCCTAACTTGTTGTTGTTGTTCAGACATTTAGTTGTGTCCGACTCTGTGACCCGATGGACCGCAGCACACCAGGTGCATCTGTCATCCTCTGCCCCTCTGAGCTCCTTCAAGTCTTCTCTAGGGAACCCTGTCTTCTCTTGCTTTGGCCAAAATGTTTGATCTTTAGCCTCATGATCAAACCTTCCAGTGAACAGTTTGACTTGATTTCCTTTAGTATTGATTGATTGGGACTTCTTGCAGTCCAAACAACTCTAAACAGGTTTCACCAACACCACATTTCAAAGACGTCAATTATACTGTATGGTGCTCAGACTTCTTTATGGTCCAGCTCTCTGTTCCGTTACTACTGGGAAAACCATAGTTCTAACAATGCAGACCTTTGTTAATAGTGTAATATCTTAAGTATATAAGTATACTATTTACTATCTTGTCCAAACTTGCCAAAACTTTCCTCCTCAGAAGCAAACATATTTTTATTTCATGGCTGAAGTCCCCATCTGCAGAGATCTTATAGCCAATATCTGCTTCTGCCTCCACTTCTTCATCTATTTCCCAGGAACTGCAATTGTTATTTGCCATTATTTTTAACTTTTTAACATTAAGCAGCAGGCCAGCATCCTCATCAATAGGCCCTTTAGTTCCTCCTCACTTTCTGCCATCAGAGTATTGTGATATGCATATCTGAGGTTGTTGATATTTCTCCCAGCAATATTGATCCCTGCTTTGGACTCATCCAGTCCGGTCTTAGACATGATGTATTCTTCATATACAGTAAGTGGAATAACTAAGGTGGAAATATACAACCTTGTTGCACTTTTTTCTTCTGGAATTATTTGATTATTAATTGTTGGACTCTTACCAAAATTTGTTGTGATACACACAATGAACAGCTTGATAATAGTCTATGATGCAGAGGTAAATGTTTTTCTGCAACTCTCTTGCTTCCTATATTCCCCCAAATATTGGTAGATCCTAAACTATTTATTTTTGGAGACTAGCTTGTAGGATCTAAAGCAGTACCT